>JAUIMM010000759.1:2395000-2715000 GCA_031769625.1 Taudactylus pleione | reverse complement strand
TTTCCAAAAACCTTGTTCTGTATACTTCACAAAGCTCATCATATTTTTCCAGGGTACTACAATTGCGTCTCAGTCTAACTAATTGCGAGAAGGGCAAGTTCTTTTTCCATTTGGTGTGATGACAACTCCGGGAATCTAAATAGCACACACACACACACACACACACACACACACACACACACACACACACACACACACACACACACACACACACACACACACACACACACACACACACACACACACACTATTCTGTAAAATCACCACAGTCCCCATTCTGTAATAAAGTTGTGTATGGGCATGGATACAAGGAAGGAATACAGTGTAAGCTCAATAACAGGGTGTTACATAGCATAGCTACACATATATACATATAGTACATACACACATACAACCCAGAGGATACACACCATAATAAGCTAAATATTAAAAGTAAAACTTCAATTAGAAAAAAAAAAGAACACTCACATCCCCTAAAGAGAACTCCAAGCAAGATGTCATCTTCATCAAGTGTAAGGAGATTTGAGTTCCATCCAAGCTCTTCAGTACAGCCAGTGCTGTAAGGAACAACTGAGAAATGTTTACATTATATAACCCTTGTATGATGTTAAGAAAGCTACAGTAACTTAAAGAGCTAATAATAAACAAATCTAATGATTCGTACAATATCCCCCCATAGTACAATTTAGTATCAGTGTCTTGTTACATAACCAGTTAGGGTTGAATTCCTCTTACATGTCCTTGCTTTGACAGTAGCGTGGATTTGCTGAGACGGGGGAGGGAACACATTTAGCAATTGAGTAAAGCTTAAATATAAAAATACATAAACCAAATAAGTAAACAAAACTACATCTTCAAACATGCATTGTGGTCCATAGCTTAGCAGTGAGCACATTTAGTTCTCCACCTAAGGCAGGGAAAGCAAATATTACTCACTCAGTGGGCTCAATTCTATTCTACGCAATGTGAATAGCGCCGGGAGTACACAGTTTAACCGCTGGGTGGCAAATGCTCCATGGATGAAAACTCCAGTACTGAATACAATACTGTTACAGTCAATGGTGATGGTCATGTTCAGGCAGAGTAAACAGTTACTCCTCCAGGTTCTTGAAATGATCACTTTATGTCAAGACTAAACCGCTATAGACATTACTGTATATTGTACACATTGAGTCATCCGTACTGTATACTGTCGCTACATGGTGTAAAGACGCCTGGCCTAAAGATGCACGGGCAGTTTTTCATAAAGAGAGATCATTTCAGGTTAAATACTTTTATAGTACTCTGCTCAACCTTATGCATTGCTCCGCACTTTCCTCATCCCTTCATCTCCATATTATGACACCCAGCTTCATTAGACTGTAAACTGCTATTGACACAATATTGTACACTTTACCTGGTGTAAAGTCACATACTTAACATCACATACAAAACAGGTGTGGCTGTTGATACAGCTGGCGTGTGTGGGTGAGTAGCTAAGGTGAGCACCTTACAGAGCCGGCACTTCGGGTTTGAGACACCGAAAGGGAAAAAATCATTTTGTAAAATCGGTATTTATCCATTTATTTTTTTAATCTACAGTACAGGTTTAAATAAAAGGATTAAATCATTTTGTGCACGAGTCCTGTGTTTTACAAGAATATATATTTGCAATGGTGTGAAGACACATCATTTCTTAAAGCCAGAGCAATCTTTCATTTCTATGTTATGCTGCATTTGACTGTAAACCGCTATACAGTAGATATTGTATTGTACTCCTATAGCGTCAGCCATACTGTGGCCCTGATTCAGAGTCGGATGCTCTTTCAGATCGCTCGCTCTGAATCAGGGCGTTTTTTCTTTTTAAGGAGCCGGCCTCTTGGCCTTCGCTAAGCTGTGGGTGACCACCCACAGCTTTTGCGAGCGACCAGGTGATGGTCGCGACCATCGGGGCTTGCGACGAGATCCTTGTGGTAGGGTCTCGTTCCCGCAAGCCCCAGTGAGCTTCCTGCTCTAAATAGAGCAGGAACTCACCACTGACATCACTGGTGATGTCAGTGGTGTCTCCCACAAATGGCAGGCGTTCCTTCGGGAACGCCTCCGTTTGTGTAGCCACCCCCCATGCCCGCCTCCAAAACGGGGCGAGCTGTCAATCACAATCGACAGCCGCCCCGTTTTGGTGCGAGACCTGTAGCGACAGAGCGCCCATCGCTGGCCGGGTCTCACGCATAGCACTCGCGAGCAGGTCTGAATCAACCCCCGTATACTGTCGCTACATGGTGTAAAGATGCCTGGCCTAAAGACACAGGGGCAATTTTTAATAAAGAGATCATTTTAGGTTCAATACTTTTTAAGTACTCTGCTCAACTTTAAACATTGCTCCACGCTTTCCCACTTCCCTTCAACTGTTACTGTATGCCACCATTACACTCTAAACCGCTATAGACAATGTATTAAATAAACCCAAGCAGTCATTCATCACAAATCTCACAGGGGAGTGGGGACAGGGAAACTGCCTACAGTATGAAAGTGTTACACACTGCGATTTGTGCCATGGTTCAGCTGATTGGCTGGCGGGACATGCAAAGCCGGTGCAGTCCCGTCAGCTGGCATTCGAGAGGTATCAGTATGTGGCACCACACATACCGATACCCAGTGCTTGGCTCGGTAAGATCGTTTTATTGTTTTTACGAAGTCCATGGATTACTGCGGAGACCAGCGCCAGGATATAGGAGAGTATGAAATTTTTTATGCAGGGCCAGTCAATACGGAATCTACTGGAAAAGGGGACAGAAACATCTGGTATAGGTAAGTATGTGTGAATGGGTATGTGTATGTGTATGTAATAAAGTTATACTTGGCATGGTGTGTGTGTTTTGTCTTTCTTTAACTATTTATTTTACAGTGGGGGAACAGGTGCCGCCCGTCTGCTGGCACTTCTAGTTCCACAAGTGCCAAAGGGCAGGCATGCTGGCACCTGTAGTCCCACTGTAAAATACAATAGTTTACCTAAATTTCCCCACTTTATTACCTCCATTCCTAATGCTCCAGGGGTGCGGGGAAGAGCCCTAGGCTTCAGACCAAGCCTGGGGTTAAGGGAGAGGGGGGACCCATTTTTGTGGGGGTCCCCACCTCCCCTGAGATCCCCGGCTTGGCCTGACCGGCTTGGGCTGAGAATGTTTTGGACCCAGAGCCCTGGTGAAAGGGTCTCCGGGCTGTGGCATGACAACCCCGCCGTTTTGGGTCTGGTGCTGGTTTTAAATATAGGGGGGACCCTACGCAATTTTCTTCCCCCCTATACTTAAAATCAGGACTGGACCTGCAGCCTGGTGTTGGTTTCTAACTTACGTGGGAACCCTACACATTTTGTTCCCCGTAATCTTAGAAACCAGGACAGGCTGGCAAGCCTGGGGCTGGTTAAACTTTAGAAGGGGGGACTCTATGTCATTTTTTTAAAAACACTATTAACAGGTTCAACACAAGCAGCTTACACATATATGTGCAGGCTGCTTGCTCGGGAGAGTTTTGCAGAGAGAAGACACTGCAATCTCGAGTGAGTCATCTTCTGGAAAACCTGCTGCTCGGGGGAGAAATCTCCTGCAAAACCTGCTACTCGGGAGAGAAATCTCATTCTGCTTCACCATCGGCCAACTCACGCTCAGCTAAACTCCCTTCTATGTAAATTTGAGAGTCTCAGGAGCTTCAGATTACCCGAGTTTAGGTGAAGCTAATCGAGTTGAAAAAAAAAAAATAAGCAAACTCTCCCAGACTCGATTCTTAGTAAATTCAAGTCAAACACTCACACTCTGTTACATTGCCTGAGCTGTATACTCACATTGGCAGAACATCTGGATGCGTGTTTTGCCATTGTGAGTTGCAGTGGGTGTGAGAAACATGCAAGTTTGCATGTTCTCACACCCTGTTATATAGGGGGAGTTCTGAAAATGTGCGGGTATAGCTCTACACTAAATTTTTTTAAAAACTTACACCCTATCACATATCGCCCCATACGTTTATCAAACACAGTCGATTTTACCTTTCGGCAGGATGGATTATCCAGTAGTTTAGGGGTCTACTTACTAAGCCTTAGATGGAGATAAAGTAACAGTCAATCATCTCCGAACTGTCATTTTTCAAACACAGCCTGTGACACAGCAGTTAGGAGCTGTTTAGTTGGGACTTTATCTCCGTTCACCATCTCCATCCAAGGCTTAGTAAATAGACCTAACATGGTTAAATCTCATTTCAAAGTGTTTTTTTTTTTCCCCCGATTGGCGGATTTCAAACCACGCAAAACATGCTTAATTACTACGTCGCCTGTAATATAGAAGGTTGCTTACTATTAGTGGCATGGGATTGCTTCTAAAAACATCAAAGGCCAGAAAATAGCAGTTCTGATGCTGTTCCTAGACCCTCTTGCGCCTCTCCACCACAATCCTCATTACATACATCACAATGAGGTGTTCCAGCAGACTGTCAATCTCTGCAATATTGTCACAAGAACTGCAAGGAGGTATGGGTAGTTTTTAATAGGTTACTGGTATTCTAATGGAATCGGTATGATTTACCGCCGGACCCATGCCTGGCAGTTGGAATCCCGACAACGGCATCCCTGCAGAGGAGAAAATCCCGATCGCCCAAGGTAAGTATTCTCTAACCTAATTCTACCCCCTAACCCTAACCCTCCCTTAGGGGTGCCTAACCCTAACCTTCCCCCCTCTAAGTGCCTAAACCAACCCCCCCTTCCCCTAGCCTAAACCTAAGTCCCCCAAGGGGGTGCCTAATCCTAACCCCCTAGCCTAAACCTAACCTCCTGGGGGGGTGCCTAACCCTAAGTCCCCCCCGGGAACCCTAAACCTAACCCTCCCCCGCGGCTATCCGCGCTCGGCGTCCCTTTGATCGGGATGCCGGGCTCCCGGCGTAGGTCTAATGACAGGCGTCGGGATTTCAACGCCTGTCATTAGACACTTGCCGGGATACGACAGTCGGGAAGCCGGCTGTCGGGATTAGGTCCGCCGGCTTCCCGACTGCATACCATTCAAATAGGCCATCTGTTGTGCGCTTTAAGCTACCTTATCTGCCAGAGGCATCTCATTTGTTAGGCGGGGATTTTCAACATTTGTTTCAGACGTTTGTGAACCCACAGACTGATAAATATGTATGTATCTGTTAATAAACATGGATGTTTGTAACCAAACTAAAAATAAAAACAAGGGAAGAAAAGCGGCTTTGTGAAGTTACCTTCTAGCGTTTTTCCGTCTTCCTTCAAAGATGCACAGGTCACATCAATTCATAAAAAGAGAGAACAATACCAACCTTGATTGTCCAGTTTCAATCTGGTCTCCTATTAATCTAAACTGTAAATGTAAAGACTAGCTAGCCTGTGTTTATACCAAACTATTTCAACACTATTTGGATTAGAATATTAAAATTTTCTCTTCCAATCTCTTCAATTAGCCATCATATTATTATCCTGAAACAATACACTCAACTGCCCAAGTACATGTCATCTTTCATATACTAAAGCTCTAGACCACAGGTTCTCAAACTCGGTCCTCAGGACCCCAAACAGTGCATGTTTCCCATATCTCCTCACAGAATCATAAGTGAAATAATTAGCTCCACCTGTGGATATTTTAAAATGTGTCAGTGAGTAATGACTACACCTGTGCACTTGCTGGGTTACCTGGAAAAAGTTACCTGTGTGGGGTCCTAAGGACAGAGTTTGAGAACCTCTGCTCTAGACATATGGGAGTCTAGAGCTTTAGTAAATAAGAACTCTAGTCTCCAAACACCATTTTTCTAGTCTCGATTTGTGCTTCAGATGGCAGGAACTAAACAACCCGGTAAATTGGCTGGGCTTCAGAATGTTGTCTGGATACCTCTTACTGGATGAGATACAGAAGTTCACACAAATTAGGAGACAGAAATCATTACAAATCTTTTGTTACTTGTGCCAGAAGAATATTAAAAGAACTCCCTCTTACCTCACAATTGTTAGTCCACTGAAAACAATCTTGAAATGCTTCCTCATACTTCTCATTAGGCAAAGACATTAGATGTGTATGAATTGCATCACACAGTGGTCCCAGCTGCCTGACACTTTCAGCATAATCCAATCTTTGACCTGGTCGGATCATACAAATATCCAATGTTATTCATGAACAAAAGTCTGTTAAAATAATTGTGAGGGTTGACTAGATTTCATTATGATTGTCCAATTCATATATAGGAAAACAGGTACTGTATTATGATTACTTGCTGTAAATACATGGTAAAATGTTATAAAAATTCTATAGTATAGAATGAAATCAAGAGCCTCAGTGAAATGCAGCGGTGCATGCAAGGTGCTTCTTATGTGGGCTGCTTTCCCCCTAGGGCCTTCAGCCATGTGCTGACCAGGTTGGAGATAATTCCCATTATGGCAGGGGAATTGGTATGAAATACCGCCAGCCGCATGGCCGGCGGTTCGATTCCCGTCACCGGCAGCCCGACAGGAGCAGTGTGCAACGCAGCGGAAGCCCGACAGCGCTGGAAATCCCGATCGTGGATAGGTAAGTATCCACTAACCTAACCTAACCCCCCTAACCCTAACCCTCCTTAGGGGTGCCTAACCCTAACTTCCCCCCAAGTGCCTAACCCTAACCACCCCCTTCCCCGCTGCCTAACCCTAAGTCCCCCGGGGGGGTGCCTAACCCTAAGTCCCCCCCGGGGGTGCCTAACCCTAACCCTCCCTTCCCCTAGCCTAACCCTAACCCTCCCTTCCCCTAGCCTAACCCTAAGTCCCCCCCAGGAGCCCTAAACCTAACCCTCCCCCCCTCGGCTGTCCGCTCGCGGCACCCGGCATCACTACGATCGTGATGCCGGGCGCTGGTCTCCCGGCGTCGGGGAAATGCGGGCGTCTGCATCTAGACGCCCGGCATTTCACCCTTGCCGGGATAAGACAGTCGGGAAGCCGGCTGCCGGTATTTAGGCAGTCGGCTTCCCGATTGCCTCCCATGGCAGGGGTACCAAATGATGGGATGGGCATGAGATGCTGGTGTTCAGGATCCCAGCATTCAAAATCCCGATGCCGACAGGGTTAGGATACAGACACTTGTCAGTCGGTATCCTAACACACCCCCTCTCCCTACCCTAACCCTCCCTTCTTGGTGCCTACACTTAACTTCCCCCCAGTGCTTAAACCAAACCCTCCCCATAGTGCCTTACCCTAACCCTCCCCCTAACCCTGCTACTTACCTTTGGGATTCCGGCCAGGGCCGGATTAACGGGGGGCGACAGGGGCGATCGTCCCTGGGCCCCCACACGTTAAGGGCCCCCACACCCATCGGGGTTAAAGTGGACCGGAGGAGGCGAAACCAGTTCCGCCTCCTCCGGCCAACCTAACCCCGGCGCCGCAGGGAGGCTCCTATTACCAGGCGCCCGCTGTAAACAGCGGGCGCCCAGCTCCCTCCCCGCAGCGGCAGCCGGAGTCGGAGGCTTGAGCTCACATGAGCTCCAGCTTCCGGCTCACACAGAGCACTATGGCAGAGACATCATGCCATAGTGTGGAGGAGCAGCCGAGCGGACTGCAGTGGACGCGGGGCCAAGGTTAAGGTAAGTATGAGCTTTATTTTTATTTTTTTTATTAGTGCAAGCGGCCTACTGGGGGCATTACTGGCGGGGGGCATTACTAAAGGGGACATTACTCGGGGGAAGCATTACACATTACACCTGGGGCATTACTCGGGGAGGGGGGAGGCATTACTACTGGGGGCATTATTCAGGGGGGAGCATTACTACTGGGGCATTACTCGGGGAGGGGGGAGTCATTACTACTGGGGGCATTATTCAGGGGGGAGCATTACTACTGGGGCATTACTTGGGGAGGGGGGAGGCATTACTACTGGGGGCATTACTGGGGGGGGAATTACTACTGGGAACATTACTCGGGGGGGGAAGCATTACTGCTGGGGGCATTTATCAGGGGGCATTTCTATTGGGGGCTCTACTAGAGAGGGAGCATTAGTATTGGAGACACTAATAGAGGGGCATTACTACTGGGGGCATTTCTACAGAGGGCTCTACTAAAGGGGGAATGACTACTGGGGGCATTACTGTTTGGGGCACAACTGCATGGGTATTTCTACTGGGGGATTTATACAGGGGGCATTACTACTAGGACATTACAATTGGGCACATGCCCAATTACTACTGGGGGGCATTACTATTTGGGGCACAACTACAGGGCCCTACTGGGGGCATTTATACAGGGGGCATTACTACAGGGGGCACTACTAATGGGAGTATTGCATAGGGGGCACTGCATAAGGGGCACTACTACTGGGTGCACTGCATACGGGGCACTACCACTGTGGGCACTGACACTACTGGGGGCTCTGCATAAGGTCCCCATTGCACATACCCCCAGTTTGTCACATTTAATAGGGGCCCCACATGTTTGTTGCCCAGGGGCCCCCACAGACCTTACTCCGGCCCTGATTCCGGCAGTTTGGTTGCCGGCGCCGGCATTCTGACAAGTGTCGGGATTGCGAGGCAAGCATCTTGCATGGACAAACATCATCATTCCTGGACTTTTGTCCAGGAATGATGAGGTTTGTCCATGCAAGATGACGTTTTGCCTCTCTCTGAGTCCCGTTTTTTGGAGGGAAAAACCCGAACTCGGCGTGCAAACTCGAACCTATCCAAGCCTGCACATCCCAACTATCTACCCATAGCCCCTCGCTACCACAGTACTGAACCAGCTACTATCCTGACCACTCCCTACCCCCAGCACTGCCCCCAGTATTGCCTGCCCCTAACCCCCACCTTGTCCCCCAGTACAGTCCTAGCTGCTATCTGCTCTTACCCCCTCTCTACCCCAGTACTGCCTGCCCCTTACTCCCTCCTTGCCCACCAGTACTGCCCCAGCTGCTATCTACCCTTACCCCCAGTATTCCCTGCCCTAGCCCCCCACCTTGACCCCCAGCATTGTACCAACTGCTGTCTGCACTTACCCCCTTCCTACCCCCAGGAATGCATGCCCTTACTCCCCCTCTACCCCAACTTCTCCCTGCCTCAAGCCCCAGCTGTACCCCAACTGCCACCTGTGACTTTTCATAGTGTACAGTATGTGTAGGGAATGTGGGGTGGTCTCATGGCATATGGGGAGCTCAAGAGTATAAATTGTGAATGGATTGTGAAGAAACTGTGGAGTAGGACCCCAATCTATTATTTTTTTGTATAGACCAAATAACAAAACATAAGTACAATGCAGTAAAAAAAAATAAAAATAAACTTTTTTGTGGAAAGCACCAAGCACATACAAGCTACAAATAGAGCTTGAGGTTGGAAATCTCTTTTTTTTTTTTTCTTTTTTCTTTATAAGTGATGGGCGATCACTGATCAACCATATGTTTACAAAAGCCCTTAGTGTAAAAGCAAAAGTTATGAAAAGCTTGAATATGTCCTACTCTAATAAGACAGCACCTCAAAGGGTGCTAAACTTCGGGGCATATTCGATTGGGTGCGAGGTCTAGCGAGGAAAAAAGCCTCACGCCCAATTACTCCTGAGACCCGCAGTATCCAATTACAAAAAAGTAGTTGCAGGGTTTACAGAGCTGAAAACCCCATGCCGTGTAAAAAAATTTAAAAAAATAAATAATAACTTACCTGCCTGGGGGTCTCTGTGGATCCCGGTGGCCTCCCCTCCATCTTCTCTCTGGGGAGCGGGCTGCTGGGAGTCCCGGGGCTTCTGGGAAGCACAAGGGCTGCTGGGAGATGTAGTTCTCCCAGCACCCATTACGGGTGGGGGTGTATACTTACACTGGACATACACACACACCCTGACATACTCACCGCTGCTGCAGGAGACCGGGTCCCGACGCTGGAGGGAGAAGACAGCTCTTCGGAAGGCGAGTATTACTGACAAATTAAGTGAATTGGAAATTTCCAATTGCTTAATTAGTCATTCGGAGGGGTGCCGCCGGGTCCCAGAGCATTCACCCGACCATTTTTCCTAAAATTGTGGATTTTAGGAAAAATTGGTCATGCTCTGGAGGTGCGCAAAAAACACCCCCCCCCCCTAAAAAAAATCAAAACCCAGCTCCTAACTGAATAGCAAAAATCCCGCACCTGCAGGAAAACCCAGCGGCTGCAGGATTTTTGCTATTCTCGTCCCCAATTGAATATGCCCCTTAAAATGTACATGTAGTCCTGTGACAGAGTGGGTCTCTCCCACATTCTGAGGAAAGGTTTAGCTCCTGTAGCCAGGGACGAACCACACCCTTACCTTAATTAAGACAAGCTAAGGTATAAAAACCTGGTAAGTTGAGTTATCCCGCTTTAATAACTAAATTACGGGTCTGACCCAGAGGGTGGAAAAGGGTTCCAAACCGGATCAGACCTGAAATTTAGCCCGCGCCGATCCAGGATATTCCCGAGTCAATGCCACTCACACCGAAGCCGGCATGCGGCGCGCTCCAGGTAATCGTGACCCGGATCGCGCAGTTTACATTGCAGGGTTTCACGGGTCATTCCTGTGTTAAACCCTGCAAGTTACCTGGGTTGGATTGACGGGTGACTCCACCCGGGAATCCAACCCTGTCCCCTTTTACACTGAGGAGCTACCCGGGTTAACCCTGAATAACCCGAGTTTTAGCTCTGGTGTAAAAGAGGTATTAGTCAGTGAAAATGTGAGAGAGAGGTTGCACCTTCAGCAGCTCTCTCTATGCTGGACAATCTGAACCATGACTGCTGTGAATATTCTGTTCATTTGAACTGCTGTCTCATGTAAGCGGATTTATTGTTCCTGAACTGTGTTGCCTTATGCAAGAAGCCATTACACTGGCTATGTCTTTTCAACTCTGGAATAAAAAGCTTACTTGTTTGCAACACCTCAGTCTCTCATTGGTCGACTGAACTTACCCGCCACAAGTCCTATAGTGGGCGATTGGTGGACTTAATGTGCAGTGCATTAAGTGTAACTCTTAATTCATATGCTTTTGATTTGCATATGAGTAATGTGAAAAAGTGCATTTTTAATGCTGCATAAATAAACTTACTTTCTCCCCAAATCAGACCCCACATAAAATATTTTGTTCCTCAAAGTACATCACACAGTGATAACACTGACCTGTGCACAGGTGAGATACTTTCCCACAGATCATGTGCCAGCACACCCGATTGTCGCTGTCTAAGATGTCTGATATCTCCACGCTGTCATGGGCTTCAAATCCAAGCTCACACACCATCTTATACACTGTTGGAGACAGACATGTGGTAAGAGGAACAGATTCCGGCATCTGAGAAAACAAGAAAAGTCATTAAAAATAAATATGTAAATCCAATAATGCAAAATACTGAAGCCGGGAAAAAGGACAATTTAAAAAAAAGTCACCTTGGAATAATAAATTAGCAGCAGCGATAACTGCTGTCCCTGCGATTTACATTCACGGCATATTGGAGAAGTCTTTTACGTTTGTGAAAGACTCCTCCAGATTAATCTAGTGTCACATTCCCATGCCGGATGGCGTCTGCAGGAGAGAGACAGTAAAGGTGCCCATACACGGTACGATTTTTTACCTGATATGGACAGTTTCAACAGGTTGTACAGACCAATCTTATGAAAATAGGTGTTTTTTGTGTGTTCTGCAACACCGATGCGCGTCCCCGACGTCCTCTAGTTGGATCGCATATCAGATGGTTTTGCAGAGAGATCTACGATCTTTTGAGTACAATGTGATATACTTCTATGCATCTTATCCTATGATCGTAACGATCAATCATACACCACTTGACCACATCTTATGAAAAAAATTTCAAGGGAAGAATTTCAAGGGCAATCGTACAACACTTCTTACCAACTTGGAATTGCACCGTGTATGGGGGCCTTAAGATCCCTGTCCTGCGAGAATGCCTCCACGTGCATAAATCGGAGCCATTTAAAAATGGTGTAAACCATTGGGGCCAACCAATGCTTGGTATATAGGGGTACAAGGGTCTCGTCGCAAGCCCGATGGTCGCAACCATCGCCAGGCCGCCCGCTAAAGCTGTGGGTGGTCACCCACAGCTTAGCGAGCTGCCTGGATGCCGGTGTAAAAAAACAAAGACAACGGCCCATCCTGATTCAGAGCGAGCGCCTCTGAATCAGGGCCAGAGCCCTAATGCTGGAGGAAGAAGACACCTTTGGAAGGTGAGTAATTACTGACTAATGAAGCTAATTGGAAACTTCCAATTGCTTAATTAGTCATTAGGAGGGGTGCCGCAGGGGTTCCAGAGCAATTCCCGACCATTTTTCCTAAAGGTATGGATTTTAGGTAAAATTAGTCATGCTCTGGAGGTGCGAGAATAGAAAAAAAAAGAAAAAAAAAAAACTACCGCCACTCAAAAAGTAAAAAATCCTGCACCTCATTGAATAGCAAAAATCCTGCAGGTGTGGGATTTTTGCAATTCTCGCACTTAATTGAATGCCCTCTTGGTTGCCTGCACCCTGCTGCTTATTTAAGTTTATAAACCTTGTCATGCATTGTTTTGAACTGTTAATAACCACTTTCTTGCGTACTCATTTGTTTATGTACTTTGTAAGGTGCTGCAGAACCCTTGTAGCACCATATAAATAAAGGATGATAATAATAATACTTTTCCAGTACCATGAGAGAAAGACGGGTTGTGACCCAAAACTGGAAATATGTTATTAAAATTTTTTTTTTAATAAAGCACATATAAACCAACAGTATGTAGTATTATTTGTAGATCACCTTGAATACCATAGGTTGGTGGTGCTCCCCAGGGTTACATATCTTAATTAACATGGGGAGCAAGAAAGCAGAACAGGAAGAGAAAAACCTCTTTTAGGGGGCACTCTTTCTTGTTAAAATATAACTTTAGATTTTTATTAAAAGATATGTATATATTAATTATATCCACAGTAGTGTTCTCCCTAATAGGGTGGACTCATTAAATTTTTATCCTCCCTAATTGATATTTATAATATTAAAATATAAGAAAATTGAAAACTGCAAGATAATAAACATGTACTGCACAGTCACTATAACATCAGCAGTGTTTTTAAATATTGTACAGAAAACCCAGCATCTTGTGGGAAGTGTATTGCAGGATAGAAAAACATGTACAGCACAATCAGAAATATGGCATTAAATAGAGAGCATGTATTGCACAGTCAACACAACAGCACTGCAGTTACCATTTGTTGTGTGTTCTGTGTGCTATACAATCATAATAGCTGCATTATACTGGAAGTGTGTATCTCCCAGATAGTAATTATTGCACAATGTCTATGATCATAGCCTAGCTGTTGTCAGTGGTTTAGTATAAGAGCTGGAGTGTAGCTAATCAGCATGAAATGACACATTATATGGCCAACAAAAGCGCTCTCTTGGCTATATTTTATCAGGGTGTCCAAAAACAAGACCGGCATATATTCTGGCCAATCAAGAGGATATATTCATATTCACTGGCAATTCCAGATTTGTGTGCCCGATGTCACTAACTGTATGCCCTTTGTATCAGATTTTGGTAGTGTTCATATATAGTGTCTATGATTAGAGACAAAAGCTTTAGATCTCCTCCCCCTATTTTTTAAATAGGGACATAAGATAGTGCACCTGAAAAAGGGCCATGGGGAAGGAACAGGGAAGGGCAGCCAGGAGATGCTGGGGACAAAAGAAGAGGAAGCTACAAGTGAGAAGTATAATAAACAGGAAAATTGACAGGCCCAAACAGCGCCCCCTGCCCTGCGGTGCCCTATGCCATGGCACAGGTCGCACTACCCTAATTACGGCCCTGCATCCAGTATTGTGATAGTAGTGGGAGTTTCTAAAAATGAATGTGATTTATATCTTGCACATTTCATGCATTTGATCCTGGCTAAAATCACCAGGTATTCTGTGCACATGTTATACTAGGCATCAGATGAGCAATGCTATGATAATTATACCCATGTATAGTATGCCATATCAAAAATAATATAGTAATACATCATCTGAATATTGAGTGCATTTATCATCATGTTAAGTAAATCTAATATCATCTTGTGCAACCTGTCAGGCATATCATTTATCTGTACTTCATCTTAAATATATAAACATTCCGTCAAATAGGTGTAACGCTATCTAGACTGCATAAATCTCATAATATTGTACAATTATTTATGTAATATTTATGATAATTATGGTTCCCATGAATACAGTTTGTCAGATAGTTGTAGCAGTGGCTTGTTCAGTAGAAGTAGGTGGACATTTTAGTTCAAAATAATTGATCTGTATTTTTCAGATCCCAGACATGAGTATATAGATAGAAATATTTTCGCCTGAGGCACAAATACTGAAGCCAATTTTAAAATGTTCTTATTTTTGAATATTATAAATATAAATTAGGGAGGATAAAATAGTAACTAGTCCACCCTATTAGGGAGAACACTACTGTGGATATAATATATACATTTCTTTTTAATAAAAAGCTAAATAAAAGTTATATTTTAACAAGAAAGAGTGCCCCCAAAAAGAGGTTCTTCTCTTCCTGTTCTGCTCTCTTGCAAAACAACCCCCCTGTTGTTCCAGTACCATGATAGCATATTTTGTAGTATACTCTCCATGTCAGTCTGCCATACACATAACCAAAACTAATCTGCTGCATTCATCTAACTAACAGACTCCCATATAAGTGAGCCGGGGCATCGGAAAGTTTTTAAGTTGGGGGGGATTTTATAATTTAATTCCCCACCAACCCCTTCCCCTCCCTCCTACTCACATGTTGCTAGGCAGCAGGAGCATAAGTAGGCAGAAGCTGGAGAGGTGGCCGCGGATGGTCAAGGGCTGTGCTGTTTAGGCTTCACTGCACGGTGGTGGAGGTGTTATGTGTGATCTTTTAACTTAAAGACCACACATTACAGCCACTGCGCCTTTCAAATGTCTGGGAAGGAGATGAGCCGCCCCCTTGCCCCAAACCCCCCACCAGGGGCATAAGTCCCAGAGACAATGGAGGCGCCAAACCCAGAAGGGGCTCCTCCATCTATAGCATGTACAGCAGCACTTATGTGGTCCTCGGAGCCCCGCTAACACCTGGATAGGAAGGCTTCCGTCAGATAACCCTCACCCAGAGCTGCAGCAAGTGACGCTGTACCCGCCTCTGCTGGTAGACAATGAACTGGGACCCGAGACATCTGTCTAATATCCTATCCAAGGGACCACCATTAGAGAGAGACACCTGCTAGTAATCGCGGATTCTGCATCACAACACAGTGGCTCACCAGCATATGCTGCTGCAGAGTTGATTGAAATTTGGTGGGTCTGTCTGACTCTGACCCACCAGTCATTGGCACTTAACATGCCGCTGTAACGCTTCCCCTCTTTACCAAGGTGAAGCAGGAAGCACTACCGATGAGATGTATAAACAGCTCATCTGCCGGAGAGGGGGAGCGTTAACTCCCCCTCCGGCGCTACCCGCTAGAGACCACAGCACGTCAGCCTAGTGCTGACGCTTTGTCTCTGTCCCGGCCAGCTCCACTGAGCATGCGCGGGATCTTGCAAGTATCACGAGATCCCTGCATGCAGCCTGGAGCCAGCAGCCACCACAGCAGGGAGAGCACTGTCCCTGCTGTGGGGATAGGCTAGCGCCAGGCTGTAGCTGTCAATAACGACAGCTACAGCGGGCCGAATGGTCAGGCGATATAACTGTTCGTACATGGCCCAGGCTATCGGCGCTGCTATCTTGCATAGCGCCCCTGTCATTTACCACCCAGACCCCCGATCATACATCGGGAGAAAAGGTATCAGGACACATAACGTGCGCTGAAACCGCTTCTGGGCTTTATACATCTCCCCCATTGTCACATAGCGTACCTGGCGCCCTGGAACAAAATGTACATATCAGGCAGAACTGTATATGAGCGTATGTGCCCGATTCAGACCATAATTGTTTTCCTTTTTTGGGGGGCAACTCTAACTTACCTCCAGGCGACTGGGATCAACTTACACCACTGCCCCCCTCCCCCGGCACCTATGTATGATAGCACAAATAGGGGTGTGCCATATACTCAAATCCCATCTACAGGTCAAAACATAAAAGACTGAAATTCCCTGTAAATATCACTTCTGTACAAAAGGGATTATCTTTCTTCAGCCTGCAAGTGCTAACAGAAGGCTAGAACATCGGCGTCACCATAAGCAACTATTACTAAGTTGAGATGTCACTTACCATCAGCTGTCTTCCCCAGCACTGACTTCTTCACCTCCAGCTGCTGCTAGTATTATCTGCTTCTTGTGTGAAAAAGCAGGAAGTGGATTCTCTCTCTCTCTCTGTCACTTTGGTCGGATGTCAATAAAGTTTTGGGGAAAAAAAAAATCGTTGCTGCAGCTACAGCTGCACAGGAGACCAGACTGAGCTGAGAGAAGAAGACACGTTTTAGGAATATTATATGTATATAAATAAAATATTATATATATATATATATATATATATTAATATTATAATGTTCAATGTAGTGATTTTAGTCTTTATTTTCATGTGACAGCACATAAGTACTGGTGCTACTGCTTGCTGTTTGTAATATCCGACATACCATCCTCTCCTTCCCTCACATCTGGGCTGTAGTTCCATGCACAAGAAGCTAATTGATTGAAATTCAATGCATTAGCCTGGTCTACTCAATCTGCATCCACACAGACCCTCTCTTTGAAGCCATTGGCAGTGTTCAGCTTTGATCGAATGAAACAAAATGAAATGTAAATTACACTCTAATACAACTTTCAGACAGAAAATGTAAAAACCCCCAGCTTTTTCCCGGCATTTTGCGTGGCAGGTTTTTGCCATTTTCTGTCTGATACCCACTTTTACCAAGTAATTTGTAGAAAGATCCAGGTTTTTTCCCTGTGTGAAAGGGTCAACCCAGGACTTAATTCCCGGGTCTATGACCCTACAAAAAACCAGGGTTGGAGACCTGGGAATTTAGGGCCTGATTCAGACCCGCTCACGACCGCTGAATGCTCGCAAGCGGGTCGATGTTGGCCCAGTGCGCATGCGCACGACAGAGCCAGCTCCGTTGTGCGCATGCGCGAGACCAAGGTTGTCGACGGGCAAGCCGTCGCTCCGGGTCTCGTACCAAAGGGGGCGTGCTGTCGATGGTGAGTGACAGCATGCCCCCTTTGGTGGGCGTGCCGGGGGCGTGGCTGGCCATACGAAGGCGTTCCCATGGTAACACCTACCATCTGGGGCCGGCCCCACTGACATCACAAGTGATGGCAGTGGGAGTGCCTTCGGCTCTGTTTTAGCCGAAAGCACTCCAGGACTTGCGGCAACGAGACCCTACCACAAGGGTCTCGTCGCAAGCCCGATGGTCTTGACCATCGCGACCATCTTCCTGGCCGCTCGCTATAGCTGTGGGTGGTCACCCACAGCGATACGAGCGGCCAGGAGGCCTCTCTAAAAATTAAGAAGGACGGCCCTGATTCAGAGCGAGCGCTCTGTCAGAGCGTCCGGCTCTGAATCAGGGCCTTAGGGGTCATTCAGACCCGGTAGTTAGCACCGATGCGCTCGGACCGGGTCGATGGCCCCCCACAGAGCATGCGCACGACGGCGCCGTCATGCGCATGCATGAGACCCGCTACAACCGACAGCGCCGGTCGTAGCGGGTTTCGATCCAAAGGGGGCGAGCTGTCGATGTTGATTGACAGCTCGCCCCGTTTGGAAGGCGGGCCGGGGGGGTGGCAGCCCAAACCGTTTGGGGGCGGCCCCACTGACATCACTAGTGATGTCAGTGGAGAGCTTCCGGCTCAGACAGAGCCAGAAGCTCTCCGGGGCTTACGACAAGGGAGACCCTACCCTAGGGTCTCGTCGTAAGCCCCGATGGTCGCGATGGTCTCTGACCATCACGACCATCACCGGAGCGGTCGTTAGAGCTGTGGGTGTTAACCCACAGCCTAACGACCGCAACAGAGGCGGCCGGTCAGGATGCAAGTGGCCGCCCAGTTTCTGAGTGACCGCTTGCATCCTCCGACCGCCTCTGAATGAGGCCCTTAGTCCCGGGATGACCCTTTCACACAGGGAAAAATCCCGGATTGTTTAGTAAATTACCGGGTACAAGTGAATTACCCGGGATTTTCATTTTCTGTGTGAAAGGGATATAAAGGACCAGATAGTAACAATTTATATATAAATTTTAAACTACAGCAACATTTTTATGAGCACTGAAATAAGTCACTAGAGCAGTGGTTCCCAAACTTTTTTTAATCACGGTGCCCTAGAGTATCAGAATTGTTTTCACAGCACCCCAGGGGCATATTTATAATGGGTGCAGGGTGTGCGGGGAACATGGGCCCCTGGGTCCAGGGGGGCCCCGCACCGCACACCCTGCACCCATAATATTACTTACCTTTCCGGAGTCCCACGTCGGCGCAGGGGTCCGGCGCTGTAAAACGACTGGAAAATGGCCACGGCGGCCATTTTCCCGTCATTTGCGCATGCGCAGTACAGGGAAAATGGCCACCGCAGCCATTTTACCGGTGACCTGTGCATTCACTATAGACTCTGGGCACACTCTAGTGCCCAGAGTCTATAACTCCGGCGCTGGCCGCGCACAGCTCAGTGTGCTGCCGGCCGCCGGGTGGAGAGGAGGGGGCCTGTGTCGGAGACTGCACACGGGACCCCTCCTCTCTAGAATCGCCTCTGCCTAAGCCAAAACATTGTTATTGAGAAATCCAGAAAAAAATGTAATGAAGTAGTACAGTGAAGTAAATTGTGCTTACCTGTCATCCTTAGGTTTGGTTATATAGTGGAGGACAGGTTTGCGCTTCTGTTTGTCCACATTTACATTACATGGACCATAATTAATTTGATTTGGTGCTGTACCACTAAGCTGAGGCACCCCTGCAAGTGTCCCGAGGCACCCCAGGGAGCTGCGGCGCACAGTTTGGGAACCCCTGCTTTAGAGTATGTATCCCTGAAACAGAATATTTATCACTTTAGAATATTTAAATTTTAAGGAGTGTTTGTTTTCCAGGGGAAAAAAATATGTTACTGTTACCAGACATACATGTCGTTTTGGCCACATGAGGCTTCTTATGATCCACTGCTGTGTCCAAAGATGCAGCATTGGATCAGCGCTATTGATTGCAGCAACGGACCTCTAATACTGCTTTTATACCTGAATTCCGGGTCTGACCTGGAGGTTTGAACAGGGCTCCAAACCGGATCAGACCCGGAATTTAGCTGGCGCCGACCCAGGATATTTCCGAGTCGGTGCCGTTCATACCAGAGCCAGGTCTACAGTGACCCAGCTTTTCCAGCATTGAAGTGGATGCTTGGAGATGGCTTTTCTGGCATTGAAGTGGACGCTTGGACGTCATCTCCAAGCGCCACTGAAGCCAGCCAATCAGCAGGCATGCGGCACGATCCAGGTCATCGTGACCCGGATTGCACCATTTACACTGCAGGGTTTCAAGGGTTATTCCCGTGTTAAACCCTGCAAGTTACCTGGGTTGGATTGCCGAGTCACTCCACCCGGGAATCCAACCCAGTCCCGTTTTACACCTAGGAGCTACCCGGGTTAACCCTGCAATAACCCGGGTTTTAGCTCTGGTGTAAAAGGGGTATTAATAACCTTCATGTTACTCAGAAAACTACGCTGCCGGATCCAGTGAAACTGCATCTGAGAACACAGCAACTGGCTGCGGCCGTCACCCCCACACCTGCAACCTGCCAATCAGGCTGTGGCTAATGGCACTGCAACCAGAGACACAGCACCAACGGAAAACATGCGCACTGCGGCACCAGTGCATGCACTGTCCCGACAACATTGGCCAATTGCGACCAAATCGGGGTTGAATCAGTCCCTCAGTATTTTTACTTTATTTTTATTTTATTAAACACATACTGCTAATATTATGCAATTATAATAATGACAATTATAATAATGGCAAAATGGAGGATTATTATCTCAATAATATACTGATGTTGAATTTATTGCTGGGTGAAAAGGCTATAAAGCAGGCATGTCAAACTCAAAATTCCCAACCTGGCCGAATATTCAAGGTCTAAGAGTGTGTTGACCGCAAGAAAAAAAAAAAGTCTTGTACGCAGTTTTGAAAGGTTCATTATTAAGAAAAACCAACAATAAAGTTTAAGCAAAGAGATGTTAAATAACGGGAAGAAAACGTTAGCTTTAATGATTTTGTCCCAATATTTGACATCTTTTTGCTGTCACCAACTTTCCAATTTCAGGAGAAATCTTATTGGATGTGATAAGTTTTAAAACTGAACCAGGATGAAAGTCTGCCGATCTGGACCTAGTAGGCAGGGCCTGCTCCAGCTGTTGCCGCGCCCTGTGCGGAGAGGGACTTCAACGCCCCTCATCCTGAAAAGGGGACGTGCCTTAATTACCATAGGCCTTGTCCCCCAAGTGACACTAATTGGGGGCATGTCCGTACAGCACACCTCCCATTTAATGTCAGGCTGGGGGAGAGTCCAGCACCCCTTCAGTAGCTGGGCTGCCCCCAGCCCTCTCACTGCACTGAATGGATGCTGCGCCATTCCTCTTCTCCGGGACCGGCACCGCCGCACAGCTGCAGCGGTGTGGGTGCATAACCTCCCGACCACCGGAGGGACACTTCAGGCCCACGGGTGGAACAGCGGGGCAGTGCCCGAAAAATGGGACTGTTCCACTGAAAATCGGGATGGTTGGGAGGGGTGCATCCTCCATGGGGTGGCACCCCTGTTCGACCGCACTGGTCAAACATGCCTCGAGCTGGCCCTGCTAGCAGGAGACTTGTTTCCTTTCATTAATAATAATAATTGTTCACACTGGTAGGTACTTCCGGACATGGAAATAATTTCACAAGCGAACTTGCGAGTTTCTACAAATCGCGCAGGCAAATACTTATAATAGTCAGGTACACCAACTTCATTGAATTTGAGCTTAAAATTTGAATTGCATTGAATCTCAATTACTTCCATTTGCATCCATAGCCATTTGCACACAAGCTGCCCTCAATTCTATAACTGTGAAAGGTAGGCAGCTGCTGTGTGACTGGACAGACAGTGGCACTTATCAGAGCTTGTCCTGTCCTGGCTGGCTGAGCTTGTTTCATAGGTGCCTGTACAGAGGTCTGGGTGTGCAACAGAGATTCAGGTGGGAGCGCGGCAGTAGGCCTTGTTGCTTCTCTAGCCGGCAGCCCGTTACTGCCGGAAAGAGGGCTTGTGGGAACACAGGCCTTGTAGTGTGTGGCGTCTCTCCCCGGCACCCCATTACTGCCAGATGGTGGGATTGTGGGAGTGCAGGCCTTGTGGAGTGTGGCCATACATGCCTACTCTCCCGGCACTCCTGGCCCCTCGGAAAAGTAGGAAAATCTCCAAGGCCGACCGCCACCCCCTTGCACCCCCCCTACCGCATCACCCTGGACCCCCCCGCACACACCCCTGCAGCTGAAAGAGGGACCGGGGCCACAATTGTACGATCGCATGGTCATGCCCCCTGCTCCGCTCCCAATGCAGCATCATCACTGTGCCATGCCCCCTTAGTATCCTGGCTAACCTGCTGGAAAGGTTGGAGCTGAATGTCAGTAAGTATGGGTGTTGTGTCTCTCCCCCACAGTGCAGTGCATCATCACGTGACACTGTCACTGTTGGGCTGCATAATGTGTGTTTTTGGGCCCACACTGTAAGGTCACATAAAATGTACATTTGGGCTGGCCGTATGTTTGACATGTCTACTGTAAACTATTGAAGTCTAGATGGGCAACATACCTTGGCAGGGTGTGCGCTAACTGCTGTAATTTTTGCAAACTGCAAAAAGTTCATCCTTTCATTCCTAAGGGGTCTATTTACTAAGCAGTGCTAGGAGACAGAGTAAACAGTGATAAGGTGCCAGCCAATGAGCTCCTAACTGTCATGTCACAGGCTGTGTTTGAAAAGTGACAGTTGGGAGCTGATTGGCTGGCACCTTATCACTTTTCACTCTGTCTCCTAACACTGCTTAGTAAATAGACCCTTAAATGTTGTTGCAGTAGCACAAAATAGTCCTGTTGGCAAATTATTTCACAATAAACCTTAATAGTAGCTTACTTTGGTAACTCTAAAGAGACAAACCATTGTTCAATAAAGTTATAACCCTCACAATACATGAGCTAAAGTGGCACATGGGTGAGCTGGAGTGGCACATGGGGGGAGCTGGAGCCAGAGAGACAAGGGGAGGGGGAGGCCTGCTGTAGAAATGCAAGGAAAGTGGGGGGGTGGAAGGAGTCTGCTGGAGAGTCACAATGGGGATGAGGCCGCTGTTGTTACACAGGAGGAATGATGAAGCTGCTGCACAGAGAAATGGCATGAGGCAGATGGAGAGACACATGGGGATGAGGCTGAGGGAGAATATGCATGGAAATACACAGGGAGAAGGTGACACAGGGGGCATGTGGCTGAAATAACACTGGGAAGGAGGCGACACAGTAAGTACGAGGCTGGATTAACACAGGGAGCACAAGGCTGGAGAGACACGGAGAATGAGGCTGGAGGGAACACAGGGGTACAAGTATTATTGAACCTCTGTGTAGGAATATAACCAATGTCCTCATCATACAACAAACAGGCATTTTCCAGACTATGAGATGTCCTACATAAATAGTGAATATTGACTGAAGACACAGTCTATCCTGGGATAATCAATTTCTTCAGAGGTTCCCCATTGCAGAGAAACCACCATATAGGAAAGGTGTATATTTGTTTAGTACACACAAACAAACTGTATAGATATTTTTTTAAGGAGCGTAGCAAAGGACTTTTTGCCCAGGACTCTACTTGGTCTAGAACCAGCCCTGTATGGAAGGCACTGATGGTCTCTGCTTTTTGTATTATATAGTGGTCACTGATGGTCCCTGCATTATATGGTGGTCACTGTGATGCTCCCTGTAATATATGGTGGTCACTGCAATGCTCTCTGCATTACATGGAAGTAATGCAATGCTCTCTGCGTTATATGGCTGGCAATGCAATGCTCTGCATTATTTGTCGGTCACTGTGACACTCTGCATTATATGGCAGTCACTGATGGCCTCTGTATTATATTGTGATCACTGCAATACTCTGTATAGTATGATAGTCACTGTAATGCACTGTGATGGGTGCAATACAGGTACCAATTCTTAGCTATTGAGTCTAGAGACAGTGGAGCCTGCATGCACAGTTGGAAAGTGTAGAAACCTTAGAACCATATAAAAAATGTAGCAGTACCTGGCATTTTAATGTAACAGGAATAAAGAAGGGTTTTCTCCCTAATTCTACATACGTTTCATTCTTTACAATGTTGAATCTGTACCCAAGCTAGCCAATGGTGACTACTATCTACAAAGGAGGGGCGCACCAAGCAGAGTTTTTGCCCTGGGTGACAGAAAGCCTAGCTTCACCCCTGCCTAAATCTTTGTTATCCAGTCCACTCCCATGCTACCTGCTATGGTGAGAGCAGGGCCGAAACTAGGATTTTTGTCACCCGGGGCAAGACAGTAATTCGGCGCCCCCACCCCCTTGGTAATACCCCCATAGTAATTCCCCCTGCAGTAGTGCCTCTATAGTAATGTACCCTTCAGCAGTGCACCTATAGTAATGCCCCCTGACGTAATGCCTCCTGAGGTAGTAGTGCCCATATAGTAATGCCCCATAGTAATGCCCATATAGTAATGCCCCATTAGTAGTGCCCATATAGCACGGCCGTAGCTAGGGTAGTGCAGCCAGTGCCATCGCACAGGGCACCACAGGTCAGGGGGCGCTGTTTGGGCCTGTCAAATTTCTGTTTATTATCATTCTTGCTTGTAGCTTCCTCTTATTTCATCCCCAGCATCTCCTGGCCTCCCCTCTCTCTTTCCTGGCCCTTCCCAATGATCCCATGGCCCTTTTTTGGGTGCATTATGTCCTTTTGAAAAATGAGGGGGCACCATGCACTTTCTGGCACAGGGCACCAAAAAGTCTAGTTACGTCTCTGCCATATAGTAATGCCCCTGTAGTAGTGCCCATATGGTAATGCCCCCATAGTAGTGTCCATATGGTAATGCCCCCATAGTAGTGCCCATACGGTAATGCACCCATAGTAATGCCCCTGTAGTGCCCATATGGTAATTCCCCTATAGTAATGTCCCTGTAGTCAGGGCCATAGCTAGGGTAGTGCGGCCGGTGCCATCGCACAGGGCACCACAGATCAGGGGGTGCTTTTTGGGTCTGTCAATTTTCTGTTTATTATCATTCTCACTTGTAGCTTCCTCTTATTTCATCCCCAGCATCTCCTGTAATCCCCCATCTCTTCCCTAGCCCTTCCCCATGAAGCCATGGCCCTTTTTTGGGTGCATTATGTCTCTTTGAAAAATGAGGGGGGCGCCAATGCTCTTTCTGGCACAGGGCACCAAAAAGTCTAGTTACGGCTCTGCCTGTAGTGCCATATGGTAATGCCACTGTAATGCCCCCATAGTAATGCCCATATAGTAATGCCCCTGTAGTGCCCATATAGTAATGTCCCTGTAGTGCCCATATGGTAATGCCCCTGTAGTGCCGCTTACATTAAAAAAAAAACAATACTTACCTTAAACTCCGTTCCTGCATCCGCCACAGTCCAGTCCACCAGGCTGCTCCTCGGAACTATGGAAAAGACGTCATGACATCTCTCCCATAGTGCTTGGGCCATGGGGAGAGTCGGAAGCTGGAGTTCAGGAGAGAACTCCAGCCTCTAGCTACCGTGGCGCTGCAGGGAAGGAGCCGGGCGCCCGCTGGTAATAAAATCTCAGCGGGCATCCAACTTGCACCTCCAGCCCCCCCCCCCCCCCCCCCCTAGTTGCGGCCCTGGTGAGAGGTCTCCTGCCATGGATTGGAAATTACTTACACTGCTTACTGGCTGTCAGAGTTGTGTGACTTCCACTAACTCCTTGTATACTGATTACTAGAATGGTCCCTGTATTATATACCCATTACTACAATTGTGCCTGTTTTATATATAGGTCATTAGAATGGTCCCTGCATTATATATCAGTCACTGGAATGGTCCCTGAAACAACAGAATTACAGCGCTAGAACAACAATAAATGTCATAAAATTTATATTTAATATATATAAAATAAAAATTAAGAAACATGTGCAATGAATTCATTCATTAAAAACAACATCCGATCCACCCTAAATTCCTAATCCATATATCCTGGGAGGCGTGTGTGTCCAGTATAGGTAGTGCTCAAATACTGTGTATCCAAGTCTGATAATTACCAAGTCCAATGTGCGCATCAGAACAACAGAGTTACCCGGAGGCGCTAACGCCGTCATTGGTCCCGGAGAGCTGAACATTGCAGGACTCCCTACGCTCCAGTTACATCACCAAGTTCCCTGACGGTAACCATACATAGCTATGCTAACATACAGCTAACCATTATCTGGAACGTTTATCATCATGTGGAGACTGACCAGCACGCTTTTGAGAGGCTCCACGCTCCACATACAAATGATTGCAATCTATTGGTATACCCTGTTGAGAGGCTGATGAAGAACACTTACAGCCTCCACGGTTTATAAAGACATATTATTGACTTTATTTCTAAGCTGCAACTATTGGTGAACCAGATGGTAATATTTGGACACTTATTTGGAAGTTGTTATTTGTATCAAATCAACAGATGAAACTATTTGGATACATCTACTTCCCTTCAGAGGTTGCAATAGCACTATCATTCACTGTGTATGCTTAAGCATACACAGTGAATGATAGTGCTATTGCAATCTCTGAAGGGAAGTAGATGTATCCAAATACATAATGTTTGGTGCATTATCATATTTATTTTATGTTTATGTCTGGTGTATATTTAAATACATCTTTTATTTAACACGTTATATATTACACTGCCGGGAGTATTTACTCTGTTCATTTTATTATAAATAAGTTCTTCTATTTATTATGTATATATATATATATATGTTCTTTATTGACATTTAGCAGTGCCACCTGTGTGTTTTGTTTTTCTCTGCTGATTCTATTGAGGATTGGCACCCCTCTTTTCAGGTTGGCAGCTGCTTGCTATACATGCTTGTATAATACCACTCACCTAGCGCCAGGACTATATTCTTTTTCTATCACTAGAATGGTCTCTGTTTTATCAGATGGGGCTTGTAGGTGTATTTGTTTACTGCTCTTTGACATAACAATTTTTAATATATGAGTATTTAATTGGCTATTTAAAGCACACCCACATTAGACAAACTATACCTACAGAGGTTGTCACGTGTCTTTTCCCATTGCAATACGCTGGTATAAAATCCGGACCACTTACTTGCCTACCCCCCAGACTAAAAGTTGCCTCATAACAACACCTTGGCTCCACTCCCTCAACAGCCGGGCTGGACAGGGATGACAACCATTGCAGCAAGAATAAACTATGGGCCAAATGTAATAGGATGAGAGTTTAGAAGATGTGAGAGTTTAGCAGTAAACTCACACCTTTTAAACTCGGCCAATGTAATAGAGTCCAAGAACATGCAAACTTGCATGTTTTTAGGGCTGATTACTTAAGGATCGCTATTGCTAAGTAGTATGCAGATGGCCGATTGTGATGTATATGCATGCGCAGTACGCAACAATGTGCACGCGTGAAGGCACACTGCGAACGCATTGTGATCACACAGACCACGGAGATCCATCGCAGAGTGATTGACAGACAGTGAGCATTAGGGCTGCTGTAATTCTGCATGAGAGGCCGATGGTACTCGATGTTACCGATGTTTATGGAGGTTTGCAAGGTATTACGGATGTGAGATAGTGGTGGGAGGCAGTGGGCATCTCTATGCTGGCAGTGAGATGGCATTGGGATAGCAATCATTAGCATATTTTCACAGCAGACCTTCATGTGATTACGGAGCTGCACTCACATTAGCGATCCTTAATGAATCAGGCCCTTAGACTCAAAAAACTCTCATGATTAAACTCTTATTGAGGGGGGCGTGGCCTAAACTCTTATAGGACTAGACGTGCTTTCCCTCAGCTCCGGGGACCCGCAGCTTCAAGCAGCAAATTAGAGGAGCTTTCTCCCCCACCTTACACCCTGCAAGGGCTTCCTTCCCTCCTCCCTACCTCGCCCGTCTTTCCAGTGAGACCGCTGTGTCTGAAGGCAGCTCCGGTGGGGAGATCAAGAGACCCAGGGCCTACACATTACAGGAAGCTGCGGGCTGGAGTGCGGGACTTCCATCTCGGTGTCACGCGGAGGTGCCTGCACGTTCGCCAGATGCCACCCAGGGCTTAAAAGCACTGGCTACTGCCCTCCCAGTGCCAACTTACCGGTAGGACCCTTCTGTTGTTATTTCTGGTGGCTGCAGGAGATCAGTGGTCCCGTTTCCGCGCCACTCCCATTTGGCCGCCATCTTGGCTGGGAGACAAGCTCCTTATAAATCAGAGCTCACTATTGCAAAAAGGCTGGGGTTGATGCACAGCAACACTGTCCCCCATAGCTTAGGGGCTACCTAGCTTGACCTCAGTAACCTTGGGATACACTCTCTCAATCCTGGGTGTGAATCCCAGCTGTAGCTCTTTACCCTTTACAGTCAAAGTACTTATGATCACCTGAGGAAGTCCTCTTTCACTATATTATGTTAGTATGGTGCTGGCTCTGCAGAAACCTGTCCTGTGAGCTATAAAGCCATCTCGCAGCATGCTTCCCTTCTAGGGATGGAGACACCCTCACCCATGCAGTTACCTTCCAAGACTGTCTATCACATCACTACCAGGAGCCAATAATCTATAGCTCGCTTCTTTAGCATTTACTATTGATATATTCTGAAGTATAATGCCGTCTAAATGTGGTGGGAAGCCACAGCGACTTCCATCTCCTGTGCAATTTCCTAACTCATCCTCAAATAAACAGAAATCATCCACTCCTGTTTCACTGCAGTCCTCCCTGACCCCAGTCGCTACTCTCTCTAAGGGACTTACTACACCGGCGGACTTGGGTCTGGACTTAGATACCTCGGCTCCTCTAACTACCCAGTCGATGTTCCAAATGTTTGCAGCATTCCGCACGGATATCCTAGCTGGAGTAGAGTCCTCAGTACAATCGCTCAAAACAGAGATTGTGAGTTTGGGCGGCTGCACAGATCATTTAGAGGGAAAGATGAGTGAACTAGTCTCCTCACATAATGACCTGCTAACTGCATTCCGAACTGCAAACTGAAGTGTCAAATATCCGCGATAAAATGGCTGACCTAGAGGACAGATCGAGATGGAATAACATCAAAATATGAGGTATCCCTGATTCAGTCGCTTCCACAGAATTACTAGAATATGTGACCAAATTATTCCAAAAACTCCTACCCTCGGCCTCTGTACAAGATTTACTCATAGACAGAGTGCATCGTCTACCTAAGCCAAGAGTGAGCACCAACAGTTTCCCTAGAGACACTCTGATGAGGATACATTTCTTGCACATCAAAGAACTTATTCTGAAAGCTGCTAGTCAAGCAGACGGATCAGACACTCTGGGAGGCCTACAGATATTTACAGACCTATCGGCACACACAATGGCCAAGAGACATTCATTTCATGCAATCACGGCAGCACTTCGGGACTCTAGATACCCTACCGTTGGGGATTAAGCTGCTAGTACACTACGAATCCTCTTCATATGTTATCTCATCAGTGGAAGCTGGTATTAAACTACTAGGGGAATGGGACATTCCCGTGACCATAGGCACATCTAAATCTTCAAGGAACACTGGGCCTGATTCAGAGCCGCTCGTAAGCGGCCGCTCATTCACTCCAAGCGATGTTCGCACAACTGCGCATGTGTATGGGTTGTAATATGCATGTGCGAACAGTCATTGCAGTCGGAAATTGTGTGCTCGCAAAATAGCGAATGCCTGCTAATTTGAGTGACAGAATGAGGCATTTGTGGGTGGTAACAGGGGAAGGTGCTTGAAAACGGGGAGTGGAGATCCGAACGCAGGCGTGCCAAAAAGTCAAACGGGTGTTTTAAGGGTGTGCATAATTAACAAAGCAGCGTCATCGGCCACGTCACTTGGTTGTTTCTTAGTCTGAATTGGTCGCATGATTGCGGTAGGAAAATCCTACCACAAACACTGCGAGCAGTTCAGATGCCTTTCGATGTACTCGATTAATCAAATAAATAGCGGAGATGACGTAGGATGCGAGCGGCCAGGGGGCGTCTTTACAAAATAGCGAGCGCATATTTCATTCGCTCGCTCAGACATAGAGGCGTCAACAGACCGCAAAGAGCGAGCGCTCAATTTAAATAGCCAGCCCCTTTTTCTAAATGAGCGAGCGCAAATAGCGTCCGGCTGTGAACCAGGCCCACTGTTCCCGATTGATCTTATCCACGTGAGATTATGTGTAGATTTTCTTGAAGCCTTGATAGATACGGTTTCCCTGCTGAGATGAGTGTTTTTTCTGGGTCTGTGGATCTTTCCCTCGTATATTTACACTATGTAGTTATAGTATTACATTTATTGTTTACATACAATGTTTTCTGAAAATTTTTTTTCAAGTAACTATTAGAATATCATTACTGTTTATATGTTTTTTTTATATATAAGGGTATATCTATTCTTGTCTACAAGACTCTATGAGGTTCCTAGTATGTAGGGATGATTCTTAGACCTAAGAAATAGGATACCTCTAAATTAGTTGACTATTTATACTTTAAGCTGTAGTGATTATTTTAAGATTTTATAAACTGGGGTTTTCTGAGTTTCATATAATTGATATTCTTCTCTCACCCAGTTTTGTAAAAAAAAAAAAAAAAAATTCTAAGTAGCTGCATGGGTGAGTGACTTTCATGCTAGGCCACTTTTCCCCGATGTTTTTTGTTTTGCCGACACTTTTTCCTTGCGGCAAACATTCTGGCCCCGATTTTTGGGCTAATTCAGTTAATTCCCCTTTAATGTATGTTTTCCTGAGTGTTTTTTGTTGTTTCTATCTCCCTTTTCCTTTCCTTTTTTATTAATCCCTAGGAATCTAGAGATGCTGTCATATAAGCTCTATACAACAGAGAGGCCTTTCCTAACCCCAAATGGTTAAATACCTATGGTCTCAATTCCCCTAACAAGAGACGTTTGGCACTGGCTACTTTTCATAGGGAAAAGGCGAAAGTGTTGGCTCTTCAAGAGACACATTTCTCTTCATTGGCACCTCCGGGGAGTAAAGATGCTAGATTCCCAGTAACTTATTATGCTAACGGTCCTTTTAAGCGCAATGGAGTAGCTATTATGTTCCATTGCTCATTACGATTCGAATTATCCTGTAAGATTGCAGATAGAGATGGCAGATATCTGATATTAGTGGGAAAACTAGATGATAGAGAAATTACTTTAGTCTCCCTTTATGCTCCTAATACGAGACAAATTCCTTTTCTAAAAAAGATGTTAGAGGCCCTTCATGGAGTCCAAAAGGGTAGTGTAGTGATCATGGGCAACTTCAACCTAGTACCAGATATTAAAGTAGACAAGTCAAATGTAGGGGGTACCCCTAGAACTTACACAGACTCATCCTCTATGCTGAGCAGTTTACTGAAAGAGTCTGTTCTGTATGACATGTGGCGAATTCACTCCCCAAGGGTGAGAGACTATACATATTTCTCACATGTTCATAATTCATATTCTCGGATAGACCTGATTCTTTTAGATAAATGGACTTTACAACACACTAGACAGTCCAAAATTGTCCCTGTAGTTTGGTCTGACTACGCAGCTGTGACCTGTTCATGGAATTGCGAGGGCTCTCAATTTCCCCCTAGACAATGGAGATTCCCGGAATATCTGCTACACACACCCGAAGCAGCCACTCCTCTACTGGACGCTTTCTCAGCATATAAGGTTACTAACTCCCCAGAGGACACATCTATAACTATTTACTGGTGTGCTCTAAGGGCAGTCCTTAGAGGAGTCGCTATTCAGATGGGTTCTAGACTCCGTAAGGAATACCTACAACAACAAACTGACTTGGAAATCCGCCTGACACAAGTGGACTCCTTAAATCGAGCTCGCCCATCGCGTCTCCTTAAAAGAGAGTTGGTGTCCATTAGAAACCAACTTCAACAATTGTTTATGGAACGTATGAAAAGCACCTTGTCTAAATTACAACAGAAATTTTATACATTAGGTAACAAAGTGGGCAAATTCTTAGCGCATAAATTACGCTTACGCCAAATGAGAAATAGAATTAATGGTATCACTATGCCAGATGGACAGAGATTACTTAATCCCTCGTCCATTGCTGAGGCATTTGCTAAATATTATGAAAAACTGTATAATTTACATAATGATTCTAACACTCCTCAACCCACCCACAACCTTATTTCCTTGTTTTTAGAAAAATTACATCTACCCAAATTGAAGGCAGACGAACTGGAGTCCCTAAATGCACCTTGGTCAAAGAGTGAGATTGTTGATGTTAATAAGACCCTCCCTCTGGGTAAATCACCTGGCCCGGATGGATTTTCCAACTCCTTTTATAAAAAAATTTTACTTGAGGTTGCCCCTCTTCTCACTTCGCTTTATAACTCAGCCACTAAACAAGGATCCTTTCCAACTGAGATGTTGGAAGCATGGATCATTACTATCCTGGGAAAGATCCCTCTTTCTGTCAAAATTACAGACCAATTGCCCTGCTTAACTCTGATGTGAAGATTTTTTCTGAAATAATTGCCAATCGCCTTTCCCCACTGGTCCCGCAGCTTATACATCCTGACCAGGTGGGTTTTGTTAGGGGCCGCCAAGCCTCGGACAATACCCGTAGGGTCTTTAATCTAGCTGAATTGTTAGTTAAAAGAAAACAAGAAGCGCTTCTGCTTTCTTTGGACGCCGAAAAGGCGTTTGATCGACTACATTGGGGATTTCTTACATCTACCCTAACTAAATTTGGATTTCAGGGAGCAATACTCTCGTCAATAACTGCTCTATATAGTAACCCGACTGCCAAAGTCTTGAGCAGTGGTTTTTTATCATCTCCATTGATTATTTCAAACGGTACAAGACAGGGTTGCCCCCTCTCACCTTTGATGTATGTATTAGCTAAAGAGCCATTTGCCACTTCTATTCAAGCCATGCCGGGTTTCCCGGGAATCACTGTAGCATCCACGTCACACAAATGTGGAATGCTGTGCTGGGATCACGTGTTTGATCCCAGCATCAGCAGAGGTGCAGGGGCAGGCAGAGGGGATGTGTCCTCTGCGGGACACATCCATTGCCGGCGCTGGGACAGTGATGTCCCTAGCATCGGTGCAGACGCCGCGGACACCTGGTGAAGGGACCGCCTGGTCCCTTTCACCAGTGCCGGCGGTACTGTGGCGCCGGGAGAAGCTTGTCTCCGGGGCGCAAGCTCAGCGGAGCTTGGCGCCCGGCAGCCAAGAAGCGTCAGGTAGCCGGCGCTGGGACAGAGTACCTGCTCCCAGCGCCGGTCAAGCGTTGGGCGCGGCGTTCCTCGCGGCGGGTGTTTGGTTCTGGCCGCAAGCCAAACCTGGCTCGCGGGCCAGGACGGGCCAGCGGCCGAAGAATGAGGACCGGAGAGAACTGCGGGGAGGGAAGTGAAAAAGCGTCACGAAGTTCCCCCCCACAGCCTCTTCCAACGTCGCAGGTAGGCCCTCCGTGAGGCCCACCATATACCCCCCTCCCTAGACCGCCAGGGTTGTCGGGCGCTAGGCCCGTGGAGTGTTGTCGGGCACTAGGCCCGTGGGTAATCAGTCGGGCACAAGACCCGGGGCACAGTAGCGGGCATTAGGCCCTGTTAAAAGGATTGTCCCTTAATAATGTGTGAGTGGCCTGGGTACTAGGCCCAGGTCACTAAATAATCAAGTAGGCGGGCAACTGCCCGAGCCACCAAAAATATAAGGTGGTCTGGGCATTAGGCCCAGACCGCTAAGTGAGCCCCACAGGTAGGCAGGCAAATAGACCAGAGCCCCATAAAAAGTGGTCTGGGCATTAGGCCCAGGCCACTACCAGAGCCCACCGTTAGGCAGGCCCTTGGGCCTGAGCTGCAAAATAGAGACGGGACTCTGGGCAGTAGGCCCAAGTCCCTTGAGTACCCTGCAGTAGGCAGGCATAAGCCCTGAGCCGCTGGTAAGACCCTGGGCATTAGGCCCATTAGGTAGCCCCGCATAGATGATCAGAGGTGTGAGCAGTGGTAGAGAGCTGTACGGCTCCCACCAATAAGGTAGAGTTTCCCCAGTCACTGGGAAGAGGAGCTGGCCAGCTCGGGATAGGTAGGTAGCAGACATTTAAAGAGACAGTACCGTGTTTTGCTCTTGTATATTTGGTCTGTGATTGGTGTTCCGTGCTGGGCAAAAGTTTAGTTGTTGTTATATCTGTCGCACTACACACACCACAGGTTGAGGGTGATGCCGTTTTAGTATGTGTAGTTGCTTGACATAGGTTTAGGCCCTGCACGGCTGTGTTGTGTATCTCCTTACAGGGACCTGTAGGCGAGTGAGCGGACGAAGAGCAAGAGTGGACATGGTGAGGAATATCTGTGTGTACTGTCTCTCCCTGTTTGTTTGTCACTATCTATCTCTCCTTCCTTCTGGGCGGACGATGAACCTTGCAACCTGGTGCAAGGACGGATCTTCACCTGGTGTGTGAGTACCGATAGGTGAAAATTCGGGATCTGAGGCCAAAAGTGCCAATGATGATCTTCACTTAAAACCTGAATTTATCCCCCGGTTCGGTAGGGCACGTCGGTCGATGTGAGGAAGGACGTACTCATCTCGTCTCCTTCCCCCTAGGTCATCGTGTCTGTGTTCTATTGGGAAATTCCAGGACCGTCTGCTCAACACACGGCCTGAAGGTGAGAGGGTGCGATGCAAGGTAAGGCACAGACGTACACCTGCATGGCAGCAGGCACTGCACCGCACCCACCTCTCACACAAATGATGTTTATTTGCAGACGTTTTATTATTCATTACCAACCCAGAGACTTCTTTGCCGGTTTTACATGAGGTTATAGATAAATACAGCAGGGCATCTCTATATAAATTAAATACTACCAAGACTAGGGCATTACCTTTCCATATATCCAATAGGATGCCTGCACATCTTCAAATTGAGTATAAATATCAGTGGAAGAAATAATCTATTTTATACCTTGGTATACATATTCCAAATAATGTTACTAATATTGTTGGGATTAATTTTTCTGCTATTATATTACATGTTGCGGATCATCTTAAAAATTGGTTGAGTTTTGAAGTCTCCTGGCTGGGTAGATTGGCAGCTTTCAAAATGATGGTTCTACCCAAGCTAATGTATCTGTTCCGCACAATTCCCTATTTGATACCACAGCGCTTTATAGCTCAAACACATAGACTTATTGTGCAGTATATATGGAAGGGTAAAAAGCCACGAATTGCCTACAGCCGATTAACGCGTCATAGAAGCCGAGGCAGCTTAGAGGTCCCTCACCTCTTTGCATATCACCACGCATGTTTGGTAGCCCAGATCAGTGACTGGGCACTGCCTGTTGGCTCAAAACCTTGGGTCGGTTTGGAAAGATCTCTGTTCCCGCATTTCCCCTTAACAGAACTGATTTGGACCCCTAGGCAATTTCGCCCTTCTTCACCAGACTCCCCTAAAACGATACTGGATTCTCTTGCCGCATGGGACTCTAATATAGGTGTCTCTCGATGTATGATTCTACCAACCCGTAATATTTCTCTCCTGGCCGTTTCTCGTTTAATACCAGACTTGCGTATTTCAAATTGGCGCTCCAGAGGTATAAAAACAATGGCCGAAATATTGAGTAATAATTCTATATGTCCCTTTTCGTATTTATAGACTCAGTATAATCTTCCCTCAAGTGAATTTCTTACTTATTTACGTATCAGCCATTGGGTCTCTGACGTGTTTCGAATCACGGGCTCTTTGGCTTTACCTCCCTCTACTATCTTAGCCAAAATATCATCAGGTAATGCTAGAGGTGCTATCAGATTTTGGTACTCCCTATATATAGAGGACAAGACCCCCACAAAATCTTCTGCACAACTACGGTGGGAAGCAGATTTACTAATTGTATTCACTATTCAACAATGGGAATAAATATATCTAACAGCCCACAGGTTTTCTAGATGTTCTAATCATTTAGAGATGCAATTTAAGCTATTACATAGATTATATTTTACACCTGAAAAGCTTCACAAGATATGGCCCTCCCAATCAAAATTTTGTTGGCGGAACTGTTCGGAGCAGGGAGATATCTTTCATGTATTTTGGAACTGTCCAATTATCCGTGGCCTTTGGCATGAAGTATTTATTTTAGTATATAAAGTTCTAAATGCCCAGGTTCAGGAGTCACCTTCTATAGCCCTTTTTCATATATATCCTCCAGAGCTGTCCAACACTGCTAAATACATTCTAGGTCATATATTGATTGCAACTAGAGCAGCTATAGCACAAAATTGGAAGAGTCCGTTCCCACCATCTTTACAAAAAATTTTAGGTAAAATTCACTATGCTTTCCAAACGGAAACCTTAGGTACCCCATACTCCTCAGCGGCCTCCTCCCCCATGGTAAAATGGCTCAAATGGCAGGAGTTTGTCACAAAGGGAGAGGGAGCCACGCTGCTTCTGGATGCTAACTGAACTCTATGCACGAGAAGATTTTTATGTAAATTTTTTTTTATGCTGTGTGTGTTAATATTATTCTTCTACTGAGTAAACTGTTGATAATAGGGGCTTAATGCCTAAGTGCCTCACTGCCCGTCGTATTATTATTATGTTATTTTATAATTTGTCTGCGGTGTCTAATTATGTTTTTATATGAGGTATTATGGATATGTTAAAGTTTTTTCTTTTTCAAATATAATGTAACCAAGATGTCTATTATATTGACAGTAATGTCTGATTCCTCCTCCCATCCCTGTGTTTGTTTTTGTTTTGTGTATCTTTTTTCTGTATCCCTCCCCTTCCATATTGTTAATGGAACTAAACTTTAATAAAAATTATTGATGATAAAAAAAACTCTTATTGAGATGTTTTCCCATTTTGAAGATAAAACTCGACCAGTGTGAGAAATTTCTGCTAAACTCTCACATTTGTTAAACTCTCACCCTATTACATTTGGCTCTATATTTTCATATGCTGATGCAGAGCTGTCAATTGTTGACAATCAATGCACAGCTGGGGCTGAATATAATAGGGTGAGAGTTTAGAAAATGCGAGAGTTTTCTCACACTTTGTAAACTTGGCCAATGTAATAGTGTAAGAGTTTACTGCTAAACTCTCACATTTTCTAATCTCTCACCCTATTACATTTGGCCCCTGATGTGCATGACTGTCATTGTGATTGACAGCTCATATCCTTTGCATGAATATAGTTTCTTCTTGCACTCCTACCTTTGATCTCATGACCCTGCATCTCCTCCAGTAATGGTTCCTGTGCTGGGGAGGGGGGATTGGAGCGACTGTCCCCCCCTAACAAAGTCCATCCTTGATCATCTTTCTCTGCAATCCTGCACTAAACACACACCCACAGGAGTGAAATCTAGGAGACAAATCAGTCTGTTTGCATGATTTATTAGGCTGTGCTGTGAACGGAGCTCTGAGGTGGTGGGGGAGGGCTGCAGTGTCCAGAAAGTTTTTCCTGCGGGCAGAGTGCTTCCAGCCTAGAACTGAGCTAAGTGCACACAGCTCCTACACAAGCCATACCAAGCAGGGGGAGGGGGCTGCTCACACAAAAACATTTCACTGATAATATGTTTTAATTAGGGATGTGCAGGCTCGGATAGGTTCGAGTTTGCACGTGGAGTTCGGATTTTTCCCTCCAAAAAAACGGAACTCACAACGAGGCAAAACGTCATCTTACATGGACGAACATCATCATTCCTGGTCTTTTGTCCAGGAATGATGATGTTCGTCCATGTAAGATGACGTTTTGCCTCGTTCTGAGTTCCGTTTTTTTGGAGGGAAAAATCCGAACTCCACGTGCAAACTCGAACCTATCCGAGCCTGCACATCCCTAGTTTTAATCATAACAAAACCTATAATCTCCTTTCTATGTTCTCAAAATTCTGGTGACTGCTTATAGGCCAAGGTTATCCTGATTAGCTCCCTCCTTGCTTAGCCAGATCTGAGACCTTCTGTCTCCTAGTCTGTTCGTATTAAACTAACCCATTATTCTGTCTTGCTAGAGAAGAAATGGCTTTCATCAGTTCTAATTTACACCTATTTCTGTAATAATGTAATAGCAGCCTAAGGGGTGAGTGCTGATGATCGGTGTGTGTCGTACCTACTTCCTTCTGTACTTGTAATTGGTCCCGAACTTCCGTCAGCTTTTGGACCACGCTCCACTCCTGGAATCCCTTAGTCGGTGTGCAGAGAGACAAGGCCCCCCAGAGAACCCCACAGCAAAGTCACTACTCGTTTGGACAGTGACTATGAATTTTATTTAACTGGAACACGGTGTCATGGTACTTTGGTGAATAAAAGGTCAGTTATGCAAATCAACATACAGTATTGGAATTACTGTTGGCTATAACTGCATTTCAGAGTAAAACAGACTTCACAAATGCAACTACAATCTCAGAATCACATTACATACATTACATATTCAGATAGCACTTCAAGACAGTACTCTTAGCTAACTGTGAAACAGATATAGCAGTCCTCCCTGCTAGTATTGTTAGCAGACAACACAGTTCTCAAAGTATGTGGTAGCAATTATTGCTGTTTTCCCTGTAGCATTAGGATAGCAGGTTATGCAAATCTCCTTGTAGAATTACGATAGCAGTTATGGCAATCTCCCTGTAGAATTAGGATAGCAGTTATGACAATCTCCCTATAGAATTAGTGCAGCAGTTTATACAGATCTCCTTGTAGCATTAGAGTAGTGAATATGAGTTCAGTTTTCACTTTCTTACAGAGGGTAGGGCTGAATACTGCAGCTAGCTTATACTGGCTGCCTAGTTACTGAAAGTCCTTTCCCTTGGGTGCATGGTTGGCTGGATCACTCCTCAGTGAGGAAAAAACTAGTGAGCTGACAATTGGGGATGAGCATTGAGGGCTCTTGACCTGTCCATTTGTTTTATCTCTGTGTTATCTGGCCACCCCCTTCAGCTGGTCTCCCCTGTGGCTTTCCCAGAGGATCAGCTGTCTCGGATGTCTGCGGCTCCTGGTTAAAACTGGTGTCCTGGCCCCTGCCGTCAGTCCCAGACCCGTGGCAGTATCACAGGCGTGGCTCCAGCCTGTCGTGTGTTCGTTCGCTGCCTGCTCCCCTTATCTGAGCGAATGACACCTGCAGCGTGGCTCTCCCTCAGCAGCCCCTGCAGCCTCTGCTCTTCGCTGATTCTTGCAACTCACACTGAATCCTGACAAGCTCCGTGCCAGCTCCTGTCAGCCCAGCTCTCCTCACAGCTCTGTTTTCCCTCCTAACAGGCTCCACCTCCTCAGTTCACAGGTCAGGCTGCTTTTTCCTCTCAGGGCTCTTCCTGCTCCTCACTCAATCTGTTTGAGTCCCTTGGGTCCTAAAGCCCTCCTGCTACCCACTGATGTCACAATGTGAGGGGAATGATTAACCTCCTCAATGCCAGTGTTCTTTCACATAAATGATGCCTTCCATCGAGGCCAGACAGTCTGTGTTGGGGCATCACATACTCCCCTGCTAGAACTTTGCATGTCCTCACGCAATCTCATTAGTAACACAAAAAGTCCTGACCAACACTCCTTCACACTCCAGGCAGATAATAATTTGTCATTTAACTTACAACAAAAAGTAAGTATAGACATATATATATATAAATGTCCTCTGACCACTTATAATCGGTATCTCAAAGGTCGAACCCCTTTCATGCCATGCTCTGACCTCCTGACCTCTGTGGCAGGCCTATTATGCTCAACCTGGTCAATGGCATGAAAGGGGTCAGCTTCACTTTCTATGGGTCGAGCACCTTCCTTACTATGCTCTGACCTCCTGACCTCTGTGGCAGGTCTATCATTTTCAACCTGGTCAATGACAGGAAAGGAATCAGTTTCACTTTCTATGGGCTGGATTGCCAATGGCTCTGGGGTTACACCCCCTGCGGTATTTAGCAAAACCGGGCCACACATAAACATTAGCAATTCTATGGGATCTTTGAAAAGAGGGCCCCCAGGAGATCCCCGTCTCTCTGCCCTGAATACATCCTCTGGTGGTAATGCTGGAACTTCTGCAGTGCACAACTTCAGCTGCTCTCTAGATACTGTGATTGCTTGTCCATCTCTCTCCCTACTGATCTGGTAGGCATATAGGCCATCACCCAGAATGCCAGCCACTGTGTAGGGGACACTTTCCCACATGGCGTTCAACTTGCTGGAACGGTGATTTTTCTTCTTCCAGACTTTATCCCCTATTTGTAAGGGCATAGCTCTGACATCAGAATTATAATTTCTCTCTTGACAGTGTTGCGCAGTCCCCATTTTCTTCATCACAATTTCTCTGGCTGTTTCTATCTGGTGCTTGTGTTCGCGAACCCACTCATTTTTGGTAGCCGCAGGTTCAGCCACTTCAGGAGTCAGCTCGAAGTCCATGGGCAGCTTGCCCTGCCTTCCGAACATCAGGTAGAAAGGTGTGAAACCTGTGGAGCAGTGTTCAGTGTTATTATACAAGTATGAAAGCTCTGGCAAGAGGATAGGCCACTGGGATCATTTTTCTGCAGAGAGACTTCTTAAGATTCCAATGATAGTCTGGTTGGCCCTTTCACACAGACCATTACACTGAGGATTATAGGCAGTTGTCCACACCTTCTTACATCTATACAAGGTACAGAGCTCTTGAAACAACTGTGATTCAAATGCCGTGCCTTGGTCTGTCAGGATCCGATTGGGGTACCCATATATGGCCGGGCAAAGTGCTTGAGGAAGAGTTCAGCGGTAGTCTTTGCGGTCAGATCACGTACTGGGGCGAGTACCAGGAACTTGCTATAGTGGTCGGTGATGGTCAATGCATATTGAAACCCGCTTGGACTGGGCTCAAGTTTAACGTGGTCGAGGGTGACGATTTCCAGTGGACGCTGGCTCTTTATCGGATGTAGTGGGTCTTCCTCTTGAGGATACAGGCTACACAGCTTCGACACCACTTTTCAACGTCCTCTCTCATTCCTACCCAAAATAATCTCTTTTTTAGCACAGCTTCTGTCTTCTGGGTTCCGAAATGTCCAGATTGGTCGTGATAAGCCTTAAGCAGGAACTCTGACTGTTGTCTGGGCACAACTATTTGAACAATGTTTTGATGCGTTCCGGGGTCAAGGCTGGCTCGAAAGATTAGTCCCTGTTCGGGCTTGATGCAATCTCTGTGTCTAAGCAGTTTCATCAACTCTGGGTCAGCATCAGCCCTCTGTAGCTTAGTTAGATGGCTCTTCCGACAAATGATATCCATTAACTCTCGTAGCACAGGCCTCTCTTTCTGAATCTTTTCCCAGTCAAATCCAAGGGTGTCTGTGTGAGGGTTATCTGGCCTCGGATCTGTTGTGGCAAACACAGGATCGGAGGTTACGACGCCTTGCTTAGTTTTTGGAGGCTTGAATAATGGTATCTCCACATCTTCAGCCCAGTCTCTATCTTCCTCTGTGACATCAGCAGTAGGCAGGCGGGACGGAGTATCGGCGTTGCCGTTAGATTTCCCGCTTCGGTAGGTCACGTTATAACGAGTGTTGGCCAGGCATGACATCCACCTTTGCTCTAGGGCTCCCAGGTGGGTGGTAGACAGGTGTGCCAGCGGGTTGTTGTCGGTCACGATGACAAATGGTGTGGCAGCCAGGTAGTTTTTAAACTTTTCAGTGGTGGCCCAGATGAGGGCAAGAAGTTCTAGTTTAAAGGTGCTATAATTCTCGCTGTTTCTTTCGGTCTTTCGCAGGCCTCGGCTAGCATAAGCGTTGACTCTTTCACATCCACCCTGCATCTGGGACAACACAGCTCCCAACCCGCAGTGACTAGCATCTGTGTAGACTCGGAAGGGCTTCTCATAGTCTGGGTATGCCAGTAGAGGGGCCTCGATCAGGGACAACTTCAGTTGCTCAAAGGAGTTTTGCTGGTCTTTGGTCCATGTGACCAGAGAAGTGCTTCGCCTCTCTTGACCAGACTTGCATCGCAGAAGCTCGTGTAATGGTGCGGCCACCCTTGCAAAGTTCTCAATAAATCGCCTGTAGTAGCCGACAAAACCTAGGAAGCTACAGACATCCTTCACTGTTCTGGGTATAGAACAGTCTCGCACCACTTGAATCTTCTTAGGATCTGGCTTCACTGCTTCAGCACTGACAATGTGTCCAAGGTACTGTACTTTCGGTTTCAGCAAGTGACACTTCGATGGCTTTAGCTTCAAACCACACTTGATCAGATATTTAAGTACCTCGTCCAGGTGTTTCAGGTGCTCTTCATAAGTTTTGGAGAAAATGATGACATCATCTATATATGAAAGGATCATATTGAAATTGCGATGTCCAAGGCAATGTTCCATGACTCTTTGGAAGGTGGCTGGGGCGTTGCAGAGTCCAAACGGCATAAGTTCGAACTCGAAGAGACCCATTGGTGTGGTGAAGGCAGTCTTCTCCCGGTCTTCCGGGGCCATCGGGATCTGCCAATACCCACTCCTTAAGTCTAGAGTGGAGAAATATGTAGCGGTCTTCAGCGCTGTTAAAGATTCCTCGATTCTAGGCAGCGGATAGGCGTCCTTGTGCATCACTGCATTCAGCTTCCGGTAATCTACGCAGAATCGAAGACTGCCATCCTTCTTCCTCACAATCACAAGTGGTGCTGCCCATGGGCTGTGGCTCTCCCGGATTATGCCAGCTTCTTTCATCTCGCCGAGCATACTCCGCACTGGCCGGTGATAGTGGCCTATGCCTTTCCTTGTTCGGTGGGTTAGTCCCTGTGGGGATGTGATGATGGACACCTTCTGCTTTCCCAAAGTCAGATGGATGTTGACTAAACGCCTCCACATTTTCCTGTACCACTTGGAGCGCTCCCTCATGCCTCTTTTCTGGGGTGTCTGAATCCCTGATTTGTATCTCGCTGCACCAGGGAGTCTCACTGTCAGCAGCTATCAGTTGTCCAGTCACTATTCTCTGGTGGGCCACTGGTACACTCTCCCCAAACACATCTTGAAAGTCAACCTGGATAAGCCGTGCCACTGGGCAATTTTTAAAAAGCCTTATTGGATAGCTGTGTGGATTTATTATCCGGATTGGTACTCTTCCACGTTCTACTTTCGCCAGGGTCCTAGCTATGGCGAAGGGGTATTGTCCATCAGAGTCGCAGGATTCAAGTATGACCTCGTAATTTTGACCACCTGGTTCAATCCTGGCCTTGCACCAAACAACATGTTCCGAATTGGGTCTCAAGAGAATAGGTCAACGGTCAGCAATTCTGGCTTTTCCCACTTCTCCCCGAACATTGGCAAATTTCTTCTGCCCCTCAAGCAGTCGCACGGTCTGCTGCATTGTCTTTCGCTCCTTTGGGGCAGCGGAACGCATCTCCATCTTGAGAGCCTCCACCAATTCATCGGGACAATTTTTGAGGACATTCATCCCGAGAATGACAGGGGGTAGGTGTTCATTCTGTACTGTGGTGACCAAACACCCTTGCCTCGTGAGCTTAGGCTTGCCGATATTCAAGTCAGCTTCCCAATAGCCACGATAATTGATTTGTTGCCCGTTGCTAGCAAGTAGCTGCAGCCAAGTAGTCGGTGGGGTCACTATTTCTTGTTCATCCCAATACCGTAGGAACTCTGTGAATATGATAGTGGTCACTTGTGTGCTGGTATCCAGTAGAGCCAGCACCTCTATGCCGTTAATCTGGATCTTCAAGTGGGGGCACTCTCCAACATACCGAGGCCACCACTCCTGTGACGATGGACCTACTGACATGACTCCTCTCGAGGGTCGGTCCCTCGCCTCGGGATCTCGTCGTTTAAGCTTCACTGATGCAATTTCTTTCGATGTGGCTGCTCTGTTTACACCGCCTACATATAGGTCTTCCTTGGGAATCAAATTGGTCTGTTGAGCATTGACCTGAATCTCGTGGGATGTCCCAGTTTGATCGGCTCCTCTTGGCACCATTCTCTGTGCCTGGCTCCAGTTTGTTCCTGTCAGATCTCTTTCACCTCTCGACCCAGCTCTGACATATTTTGAAATAATTCTGTAATTTTACTTGTAAGGACTCCGATCGAATCGTGACCAGACTGTACTTGTTGTGTGGCCATTCCCTTAGGAGTTAGGAGCTCCTGTCTCAGGATTTGACTGACCTCATCAAAGTTCTCATTTTCTAAATGTTCTAAAGATTTGTGATCTTCCAGGTTGGCATTCTGGTTTAGACCAAGGATCTGCAACACCTCATCCTTAAACTCAGAGAATGAGCATTCTGGATTCTGATGTCTCCACATTCTCAATTGGGAATGTGTAACTTCTCCTTGCACCCCTTCAATAAATAAGTTGATGAGGGTTTCAACTTCTTGTTCTGCCTCTCGTGGTTCTAAGGCTTGAATTGTACACATGGCTTCCTGTAAGCCCAGGGCAAACTCCCTTAATGACTCCTGAGGTTTTTGTTTACTAGCATAAAGACGGCCCTTAAGTTCTGACAGTGTGCGTGAGTCAAAGACGCTGGCTAATTTTTTAAAGATGGCTTCCACCATTTCGCGTTGTGCATCAGACCACGCTTTGACCTCACGTCATGCAGGCCCTTTCAGTTGTCCAAGCAAGATCTCTACTTTTTGCGTGTCACTCAGTGGATATAGCCGAAATATAGACTGCATTTTGTCTTTAAAGTCTTTGAAAGTACTTGTACCTGGTGTACGTGCATCTCCTGAGTATGTCGGTAGCCATGGGGCCCCAAAATAATATGGCATAGTAATAGGTGAAGCCTCTGACGTGGGTAACCTCCTTCTGTTGGGTGAGGCATTTATTGCAGGTAAAAATCTCCGGCCTGCCGTTGATGTAGAAGATTGGGGTTCTGACATCTGGTCGATTGTAATTTGCTTCAATCTTTGGCCTGAAGTTGATGTAGGAGGTTGGGGTTCTAACATCTTGCCTATTGTAGTTTGCTTTGATCCTGTTCGTGGACGCCAAGCTGTAATAGCAGCCTAAGGGGTGAGCGTTGATGAGCGGTGTGTGTGTTGTACCTACTTCCTTCTGTACTTGTAATTGGTCCCGAACTTCCGTCAGCTTTTGGGCCACGCTCCACTCCTGGAATCCCTTAGTCAGTGTGCAGAGAGACAAGGACCCTCAGAGAACCCCCCCAGCAAAGTCACTACTTGTTTGGACAGTGACTATGAATTGTATTTAACTGGAACACGGTGTCACGGTACTTTGGTGAATAAAAGGTCAGTTATGCAAATCAACATACAGTATTGGAATTACTGTTGGCTATAACTGCATTTCAGAGTAAAACAGAATTCACAAATGCAACTACAATCTCAGAATCACATTACATGCATTACATATTCAGATAGCACTTCAAGACAGTACTCTTAGCTAACTGTGAAACAGATATAGCAGTCCTCCCTGCTAGTATTGTTAGCAGACAACACAGTTCTCAAAGTATGTGGTAGCAATTATTGCTGTTTTCCCTGTAGCATTAGGATAGCAAGTTATGCAAATCTCCTTGTAGAATTAGGATAGCAGTTATGGCAATCTCCCTGTAGAATTACGATAGCAGTTATATCAATCTCCCTGTAGAATTAGGATAGCAGTTATGGCAATCTCCCTGTAGAATTAGTGCAGCAGGTTATACAGATCTCCTTGTAGCATTAGAGTAGTGAGTTATGAGTTCAGTTTTCACTTTCTTACAGTGGGTAGGGCTGAATACTGCAGCTAGCTTATACTGGCTGCCTAGTTACTGAAAGTCCTTTCCCTTGGGTGCAGGGTTGGCTGGATGACTCCTCAGTGAGGACCAAACTAGTGGGCTGACAATTGGGGATGAGCACTGAGGGCTCTTGACCTGTCCATTTGTTTTAGCTCTGTTTTATCTGGCCACCCCCTTCATCTGGTATCCCCTGTGGCTTACCCGGAGGATCAGCTGTCTCGGATGTCTGCGGCTCCTGGTTAAAACTGATGTCCTGGCACCTGCCGTCAGTCCCAGACCCATGGCAGTATCACAGGTGCGGCTCCAGCCTGTCGTGTGTTCGTTCGCTGCCTGCTCCCCTTATCTGAGCGACTGACGCCTGCAGCATGGCTCTCACTCAGCAGCCCCTGCTCTTCGCTGATTCTTGCAACTCACACTGGATCCTGACAAGCTCCGTGCCAGCTCCTGTCAGCCCAGCTCTCCTCACAGCTCTGTTTTCCCTCCTAACAGGCTCCACCTCCTCAGTTCACAGGTCAGGCTGCTTTTTCCTCGCAGGGCTCTTACTGCTCCTCACTCAATCTGTTTGAGTTCCCTGGGTCCTAAAGCCCTCCTGCTACCCACTGATGTCACAATGTGAGGGGAATGATTAACCCCCTCAATGCCAGTGTTCTTTCACATAAATGATACCTTCCATCGAGGCCAGACAGTCTGTGTTGGGGCATCACAATAACACCTATACCTTTAGATTAAACAATATTAAACAATAATAACTGTTGCTTCAGATACACACCTGCCTACTCATCTCTAGGCCTGAGGCCATTCGACACATGTTGTCCTCTGCAACTTACAACTAATATATATCCTGAATCATTTCTATGTACTGTTAATCGCAAAGAAAATAATAATGAAACACATAAGCATGCATATATTTGTGAATTGCTGAAGGAATATGTACGGCCACATATTCCTGTGTTATCATTCTATATTATCAGTGTTATTTTTCTGCCGTGCCACTGAGTTGTTTTTTTTATGGGGTCCCCACAAACTAGTTTATGTCACTTGGATGCCCAATGTTTTTTTGCAACCCCTATGTATTGCCTTCGCTTGATTCTTTCTTTACCTATATGCTGGTTTCTGTGATATAAGGGACATCTGAAGAAATTGAGACTCCCTAGACAGACAGAGAGTGGCTTTCTGTCTGTGGGACTTCTGTGCAGGGACTTGGTGGAGGTGGAACTAGTTCCACCTACCATTAGAGGTAACGGAATTCAGGGCCTGATTCAGCTTTGGGAATAGAGTGAGACATAGCACTTAACTGTGAACCTGGACAAACCATATTGCAATGCAAGGGGTGTAAATACATACATTATTTTTGCATATAGTGTAAATACTGGCTGCTTTTGAATGTAGCCCACAAATACTGCACAGCTTTATTATTACTCTACAATTTAGATGTCAGTTTTGATTTCTTCCTCCCACATCTAAATCTCTCTGCCCATTTTAAATATGCCCCAACTGCAGTGCAACATAGTTTCACCAAGATGATCAGTTGAGTGCTATATCTCACTCTATTTCCTAAGCTGAATCACGCCCTCAGTTCCACCCCATTCCTGTCCACTTTAACCCCTGCTTCTAGCGCCTCCTGACCTGAAGCCTACAAGCATTTACATGTCCTAGCTCCTGTCCCACACAGTGCACATACAGAAAAAGGATGTACAGTAGATGGTGATAAAGGTTTGTACTATAGTAAGTGAAATTTTAAGTAGATACAATTTTTTTCATTATAATCTATTGATTGTTTGGGGAGGGGAGAGGGGATATAAAGATGCATAACAAAAGGAGGCACTAGGGAGCATTGCACACAGGCACGGTTGTTTGTTAAAACACCCCTGTTTTGTCCCAGGACAATAGATATGGAGTACGTTAAAATGTCTAGTTACAGCTTGTTATATCAGTCATTGGGATGCACTCTATGTTGTGTAAAAGTCTCTGGGATGGGATGGTTTGAATAGCAGTATCTAAAATCCTTTCTGTATTATTAGTGTTCCCGGTAGGCTGTTTTAGCAGGGCACCACACCCTGCCCGAATTTAAATGAGCAATATGCACCCTGCCCTTTTAGCGGTGCCCTGCTAAAACAGCTTGCCCTGAGCCTTCCCCATCTGGGCCATAGTGTCCCACGAGTGAGAAAAGTTGTGGTGAACAATCACAGCCGGGTGAATAGACGCCATTCGTATGCGCACCACATCTATTCACCATGAGGAGAGAGCTTGGGGACCTCTGTAAATTCTGGGCATGCCCCCAAGTGTAAATTGGAGGCATGTCACAAGGATATGACCCTCCCTGGCCAGCCACACCCCCTTTAGCACGTGCACAAGCTCCGTGCCGGCTCCCCCAACGCCCTGCCCTGCCTGCAGTCTATCGGGAATGCTAAATAAATTGCCATTACTACAATGTTCTTTGCATTGTACAGTATAATGGATACTACATTGTATATTTAGTGGTTTTATTTATATACTAAAATGTATGTGTTTCGCGATGAGCCATTACAAAATTTTGATATTCTTTATTTAATAAAGTACCACTGGTCATTCTATAATGGTCATGCATAACAGCCGGAGAGGAAAATGCACACACACAGACTTGTGTATTGCCAAAACCACTCTGCCTTTATTTTGAACAGACAGATTATTTTATAGCACTCAGATTAGCATACAAAGAAATTCAAACTGCTCATGTGCAATAATTTAGCTTTTCTGATCTAATTAAAATATTTATGAATATATTTAGCATATTTCAAGCATTACATACATTGTCAGTAGATGACAGTATTGCCTAACATCAATAACTGAATATTAATATATATATATATATATATATATATATATATATATTAATCTAAACAACATCTCATATAGGCCTTTATTTATTAACATTATTTTTACTAAAATAAAGTGAAAAAGGGTGTTTTCACACCCTTTTCACATTATTTTAGTTTCACCTAAATTTACTACAGGGCAATTGGAGTAGAATTCGTAAAATTCTACTCCAAGCCCTAATTATCACATATTTGTAGTAAGCAGATCGCATTTCCCATAATTGTAATGGGAAATGCGATCTGCCTGAGATTTAATAAAAATAAAATGTGAAAAAATACCGGGGGAAGCCCTGTGATAATAACCCACCCCCAGCTACCGCACTCCTGCTCTGCTGTAACATGCAAAGCAGAGTCGGGAGCCAGCCCCAGTGATCAGCTGATCACTGCCAAAAAAAAAAAAAAAACCTTACCTGAGTCCAGGGACGGTGATCGGTGCTGGAGGACGGTGATGTCCTCCCTCCAATCAGCTAGTCTCCCAGCTCCTGCACTGTGACCCTGGCCAACTGCTGCATTAAACAGCTGACCGGGACACAGTGCAGGATGGGAGACCATCTGACCAGAGTCACGGAGGGAGGAAATCACCAGACCAGCAATGACATGACCAAATGTAGGTAAAAGAAAGAGGGTCGGTCACGGGACATCGAACAGGACGGCCACATGGGGGGGTCACAGGGGGAGGGGGAATGGCGGCCGGCCGGCGCATGCGCGGAATCTTGTCACTGTATTTTTTCTGAAAAATACAGTGATAAGACTGCGGAGGGGATTCGCAGGGACAGAGCTTTATAGCAAGCTCTGTCCCTGCAAGGGATTTAAAAAAATCCCTGTAATATTGCCTGAATTTGCAATGCAAATTCAGTCGGTAATATCACACTACAATCTGCATTTTAATGTGAATTGTAGTAAATAGAGTCCTAAGAGACCAACTAGTTATGTCTAGTCTTGTAAACTATAAATTCTCGATATCAGGCATTGGGGGAGATGTAAGAAGCGCCGAAGCTGTTATGTGCGCTGATACCACTTCTCCACGATGATCGGGTGTTTGGCGGTAAATGACGGGGGCGCTAGCAGCACTGATAGCCTGGGCTATGTATGACCAGTCAGTTCGCCTGACCGTTTTGCCCACTGCAGCTGTCGCTATCGAGCGCTACAGCCTGGCAATGCTCTATCCACACAGCAGGGACAGCTGTCCGTGCTGCGGTGGCTGCCGGCTCCGGCCATGCATTCGGGATCTCATAATACTTGCGAGATCCTGCACATGCTCAGTGGAGCCGGCCGGGACTGAGAGCGCATCAGCACTAGGCTGATGCGCTGTGGTCCCTAGCGGGGATCTCCGGAGAGGGGAGTTAACGCTCCGCCGCTCCGGCCAATGAGTTGTTCATACATCTCATTGTTAGTACTTCCTGCTTTGCCTCTGTAGAGAGGCGAAGCAGGAATCGATATAGTGGCACTTAACATCTCCCCAATTGTCTGGCATCTTCCACCACTGTTCGGAATAGAAGCATAGATAGTTTTATCTTACATGTCTTATAGCACTTGGAGACACTGACATTAACCCCTGCCCCACCAATGCATAGTAACCACTGCACCTCCAATGTGTATTCACCCCTGCCCCACCAATGCATAGTAACCACTGCACCCCAATGCGTATTAACCCCTGCCCCACCAATGCATAGTAACCACTGCACCCATAATGCATATTAACCCCTGCTGCACCAATGCATAGTAATCACTGCCTCCCCAATGTGTATTTTAACCTCTGCACCCCCAATGTACCCTATGCCACCAACGTACTAGCCCATCAATGGTTAATATCCACTGCACCCGCAATGTACCCACTCCTCTAGGCAATGTTATGACAATGCAAGTTGTCCCCCAATTGTTTAAAAAAAAAAAAAGTACTATGAAAATTAAAAATTTATTTCAAACACATTTAAAACATATCAACACATTAAAATAATTTTTTTTATTATATTTTTCCACAGATATGACAAGTCTGTGACAGGGTTTCTTGAGCGCTATAATGCCCACGAATGTTTGTGGCGAATCAAGGGGCCTGATTACAGCAACAAAAACAAGAGAGCTGCTGCAATCAAAAAACTTGTCACTTTTAGCAAGACCTTCCATGACGAGGCTTCACCGAAGTGTGTGAAATCCAAAATTTGCGTACAGTGTACGTTAAAGAAAATAAAAAGCAGCAGGATTCGCGGGCATGTGGAGCGGGGGCTGATGAGGTCTACACCATTAACCTCTGGTACCGCGACATCCTCAAGTTCCTGCGCGAGCTGGATCCGCAGCACCCATCTCAAGCACTTATGGTTGAGAATGTCCCTGGGGAGCTGCAAGAGGACTCAGCGGAAACAAAACTTCAGTCTTATTTTGATATGGTAAGTACAGACAAAGTGCATACACACTATGCCAAATGTTTTTTAAAAGTTCAATAGTACACAATTGTCCATATCACACTAGCGGATACTGTCCTCCTACCATGGTACTGCTCCCACTCCATTAAAGTACAGTAGGCGAGGTATTGCTCCTTGACCTCTTAAGCCCACACAGTCCCTGTTGACTCCACAACTACAGATGGGGCCACAAAGTGCATTTGCAATGTCTCCTGTGGATGGTTGGGCTCATCTGCCATAGCTGTGTCTACTGTCCTCAGTTATATAGACAAAGTTTATGTAGATAATTGTAGAGGACACAGCAGGCCAAGACGGCTGAATCTATTTTGTCCATACGTAGATTTATAGCCTTGTGGAAAATTTGGAGATGGTTGTATAGAATGCCAAATGTGTTTTCCACTATCCTCCGTGCCCTGGATAGATGGTTATTGAAGATGCACTTTTATTTTGTCAGGCCCCTTTGCGCATATGGCTTCAGCAAGTGTTCATGGAGAGCAAATGCCTAATCAGTCATAAAAATGTAGTTTAGGCGTGCTTCGGTGCCTCTGTATATGGCAAATTCAGACAGTTGGTGTTAAGTCTCTCATAGAAGAGGGTTTGTTTAAAGGACCCTCCATCAGAAGCACGGCCATGTTTGAACACATCAAAAAAAATAAACTCGTAATTGATGTTCACCATCGCCATGAGCACTATACTAAAACAAACCCTTATAATCATAATAAAAGGATCAGCTGTGGGCAAGTGGCTTAATGCGGATATGTTTGCCATCAATGCCTCCTCTGCAGTTGGGGAAATTCCACCTAAGATCAAATTCCTCAGCAATGGTCTGCCACTCCTCCTCCGTTGTTGGGAACTAGAATAAAGAAAGAAAAATAAAATATTAGAAAACATGTTATTAACATAAATAGTCTACAACACCAGATCTTGACCCCCGTCACCACTAGTCTGCAAATGGCCACCCGTAGCGAGTGTAAGGCTGAATTTCCCCAGCCTGATGCAAGACGGCGTCGTTACCAGCACAAGACCCAGGCGCAGCAAGATATGATGCTTAAACAGGTCAGCAGGCCCTACAAAAGCCCCCGGACATGTTCGACCACCTGGGCACTCACATAACCAGTAGTCTACATGAAATAGACGAAGGTCAGCAAATCCATGCGGATTGGACAGGGTCACTAAACGCGTGGCACAAGGACAAATTGGGGAATGCCGGGGCCTCAATCTGGACTTGCGCTATGTGCTTCTTGGCCTATTCAATCTGTCATCTGACACACCGTATACCATGCAGTTGCCTAGCTATTGGGAAAGATAAAACTTGTTGATATACCAGTTTTTATACATTTCAAACCATGTTGGTTTTGGTAACCATTAAAAAGCAGCCATGTTGGATTTGCTTTTAAGTAAAATTACGTTTAGTGATATTTACAGCCATGTTGGCTGAGTTTTTTCCCTCAGTGTGAAAAAAATAAATAAAAAAAAACATTTCCTTTCACCAGAAACAAATGTGTAGTGTTTTTACTCACTTTAAAGAGATGGAACACAGGCCATTCACAATGGCTTGACAGGTGTCCGGTATGATGCGCCCCAAAGCCTGGAGGGAAATGAGTCCCTAAATTCAGGTCTTCAAAGGACCTTCCTGAAGCCAGGTACCTCAGGTTTGTAATGAGCCTCTCCTCAGCCAGGATGGCTCTCCTCTTGAGGGTGTCCTGCCTCTGGATATAGGGGGTCACAGACACAGCAACTCCGGGAAGGGGGCATAATCCATACGCAGGTAATTGCGATAATCGTCCGGGTTGTTATCCCTAATCTCCTTCAACAGGGGTATATGGTAGTAAGTCTCCCTCCTCATCAGCCACTCTTTGGTCCAGCTAGACCTCATCCACCTTCTCTCCTCAGCTCCATCACCTTTCAGCTCTAGATAGCCATAGGCTAGCAGAAGCTTATAGCAATAGGAATCCATCACCACAAAATTTATTTAGTATAGAACACACTTTTGTTAAAAGCAAGCCCAAAGCAAAGCACAATAGCAATGTACAGGGTTCAGCAGTGTATAAAAATAAGCCTCACTATAGGCTTATGTTGCCCAATGGATGCTGCCTTTTATACCACCTAGATAAGCCCTCCCCTATTGAGATTCTAGCAGATACATTGTTTGCTCACATACGATATATCTTAAACAATTTGCAAACGGACAAATCTAATCGTATGCTCGTTTGTATAATCGTATCATTTATTGGCACAAATCGTATAGAATTTCAAGGGAAGAATTTTCAAGGGAAATCGTATACGAGATCGCATCTTATGCAAAACGCACCATGCATGGGGGCCTTTATAGCAACTGATCTTATAGATAGTGGACTTTCTGCAAAGACTGTAATAATTGCAATTACAATTTAATACTCGCGTATTCTTAATAATGGGCCCCAATGCACTGATCAGCCTAAACTATTCACATTATTCTTGTGCGCACTAGTCAAGGGTTGTGGGTTGCTTATTAGAGTTTCTAAATGTAAATTCATGGTTATGTGTTGTGAAGTAACAATGAAAATGGTAACTATGCAGTTTTAATGGTAAATGTGAATTGTATTTGCACACCATTTTTCCTGTCAATGTGATGCTGTCATTATATGACCGACTGTTTGTTATGAATAGTAGAATTGCAAAGTGAATATACTGAGAAGAATTCTATGTTGCCTAATTATTCACTAATCTCTAAGGGCGGTATTCAATTGTTTAAGCGCGTCCGATCTCCCATCTAAAGTGACGGGAGATTGCGGGGCACTATTCAATTGATGCCCATTTATGCGCTGATCGCGCCCACAGTAGTAGGGTTTAGCTACGTAAAATGGCTACTCCTGACCAAAGTGCTGGGCGAGATCGCGAAAAGTTACTTTTCGACCATTTCAGCTTGCACCCCCCGAGAGGTGCGAGCTGAAATGCTGCGCCGGTAGCTGATCGCGCCCGACAGGAGAAAGAAATTATTAGCTCTTGTCGAGTGCATAGAGGGGCGAAACAAATGAATTCCGCCCTAAGAGTTACAGTCTGTTTATAAATAAACCTGTGCTCTGTGGAAGGAAACTGTTGAAACGTACCTTTGTGTGACTCCCATCCTCCTTGCCTTTCCGAGTCCATCTGAAGAACCGCTACGGGCATCCGGGTTACAAGGTAAATTGTTTAGAGCTTGCCTGTTGGGTGCGACACAGAGACACTGAGGGGAAATTTTATGGGGATACGTGCGGGATGCCGATGGTCTGAATACCGGCGCCAAAATCCCGACAGGTCGGGATCCCGGCACCAGTATCCCGATCGCCAGCATCCCAAAAATAAGTATTGAGGTGTTATTAGGAGGTTAGGGTTAGGTAGCGGGGTTAGGGTTAGGCACCGGGGAGGGAGTGTTAGGATAAAGGTACAGGGAGGGGGAAGTTAGGTTTAGGCACTAGGGGGGAGGTTAGGTTTAGGCATTTAGGGAGGGGGTGTTAGATTTAGAGTGCAGTGAGGAGGAGGTTAGGTTTAGGCACTAGGGGGGGGAAGGTTAGGGTTAGGCACCGGGGGTGGAGGGTTAGGGTAGGGGTTAGGGTAGGGATTAGGAAAATACTTACATTCGTTCCTATGGGTGTCGGTATTCTGGCAGTCGGGATGCCGCTATCAGTATTCTGACCAGCGGCATCCTGACAGCCGGGATTTCATACCCAACACATTTTGTGGAGGTTGAGGGTAGGGAGACTGAGTGTAAGTTACAGGGAGGGTGAGGACAGGGACACTGTGGGAACGTTACAGGGAGGATGAGGACAGGGACACTGAGGGAAAGTTACAGGGAGGATGAGGGCAGCGAAACTGATGGGAAGTTACAGGAAGGTTATGGACAGGGAGACTGAGGGGAAGTTACAGGGAGGGTGAGTGCAGGGAGACTGAAGGGAAGTTACAGGGAAGGTGAGGGCAGGGACACTGAGCAGAAGTTACAGGGAGTTACAGAAGTTACAGTACAGGTAACGTATTACCAATCTTCAAATGGACATATGCTTATATATATATATATATATATATATACCCTGTGATACACTCCAAACAACATCTGTAGCCACTCACCTGTAAGCGCAGCTGTCTGTATTGGAGCCGTGCGCCATCTGTGAAGCGTTGCTTACACGCTGATGTCATTCAGCAGCGCCTGCAGGATTTGGCTGTCAGCCACATCCTATGACTGGTTGCCCAGGCAACAGAATAACTATAATGTACTTGCACAAAATACAGAATAAAAAACACTTAATACTATTTAATAGATAGATATAAGCAATAACCAAAGATACCTAATATACAATTAATATTATGCTGAGGCTTAAGGGCATAAAGAATAAATATATCAAAAGGGTTTAAACACAATAATTATTATAAAATATATATAAAATGCTTTTTATATTTATTACGGTTTTCACATTAAAAAAACTTTATAATAACACAGGTCTGCGATGAAAAAGCTTTTTTAACTAATTTATGTTATAGATTTTTGGCTTCTGAACGTGAAAATTACTCCCGATTTTGCATATCACATCTAGGGGGTCATTCAGACCCACTCGCGAACGGCAGTACGCTCGCAAGTGGGTCGATGGTCCCCACTGCGCATGCGCGTGACGGAGGGAGTTCCATCGTGCGCATGCGCGAGACCCGGCGAGCGAAGAACTTTCCATCGCTCCGGGTCTCGCACCAAAGGGGGCGTGCTGTCGATGTTGATTGACAGCACGCCCCCTTTGGTGGGCGTGCCACGGGCGTGCCTGCCAGACGGAGGCATTCCCATGGGAACGCCTACCGTCTGAAGCCGGCCCCACTGACATCACTAGTGATGTCAGTGGGAGTGATTTTGGCTCTGATAGAGCCAAAATCACTCCTGGCCTTGCGGTTGAGAAACCCGACCACAGGGTTTCACTCGCAAGTCCGATGGTCGCGATGGTCAAGACCATCGCGACCATCTTGTTGCACGCTCGTATATGCTGTGGGTGGTGACCCACAGCTATACGAGCATCCAGGAGGACGCTCCATTTTAATGGAGGTGGGCCCTGATTCAGAGCGAGCGCTCTGGTCAGAGCGTCCGGCTCTGAAACAGGGCCCTAGTTTTTCTGCAAAACATGTATTTAGGAATGTCATTTTTTTCATATTCTTTAAAGTAATAAATGTATTCTGCCTACATTTATTATAAAACATTGTCTTAAATGAATTCAGTTGGTAGTATAGAACATTACAAATCAATTCTCGCCATAAAACTTTCCACCGCCCAGTGCCAGATTAAGGTCCACATGGTCCTGGAGCTTAAATTTACAAAGGGCCTAAACACCATACTGTCTATAGGAACATTGCACAGACACACAACAACTACAACTACAAGGTGAGCTGGCAAAGGTGGAACCAAATACAACAGATGCAACACAGTTTTGCCCTATGCAGGCTCATTTTAACCCCTGCCTACCACCACACACACACAGTACACACCCCTCATACAGTACAAGTGATTTCAATTTTTAGGCAATGTCAAGGATCCAAACTACAAGTAAATTGTCAGGGAAATGCTTAATAGTTACAGAAACCTTGGCTGCAATATGAGTATTTCCCGAATAATCTCGGAGACTACAGTGAAGAACAGGGTGAACGGCTCCACCAAGATAATTTTTTCCCCTATATATCCTCTCCCTGATACTCAGCGCTAAGGTAGATATTGTCTATTTTTCTTCCTATATTATATCTTTTGGTCCATCGAGGTGAAAGGACTTGATTATATATCCACTAGCTGCAGAGTTTTAGAGTGGCCATCCTCTTTTCTTGTACACATTGTCTTTTCACCTACGACACTTACAGGCCGCAATGGTTTCCCATATTGAGAATAGAAAGGTTGTTGTTAAACATGCTGTTTTACTCTGCAGTCCACAAATCATACTCTAGAATAGATCTGCTCTTGACTGACAAATGGTCTCTTCAGTTCATTCCCCAGATCGATATATTACAAATTACTTGGTCCGACCATGCTCCCCTACTATGGTCTTGGACCCCCTTTCCCACGTCTCCCACCTTTAGTCCTTGGCGTTTACAAGAGTATATTTTATTAGGTGATGTTGGCTCGCGTGTTATGACTGATGCATTGACCTCATATGTAGAATTCAATTCTCCCAAAGATACTACGGCCACGAACCATTGGTGTGCACTCAAGGCGGTTATGAGGGGAGCAGCTATACAAGCCGCAGTTAAGATTCGGAAAACTAATCAAGAAGTGCATCTCACATATCAATCTGATCTTTTAAAATTAGAAACACAACATAAACAAAACCCAAAGGATTCTCTTGTTCTCTTTGCCCTACTAGAGGCCAGGAAGAAATTAAATAATTTACTCCTTTCCCAAATTCAACGTGCTATCACTAAATTAAATCAGAAGTTTACTCTCTTGGAAATAGAGCTAATAGACTGCTTGCTCGCAAACTTAGAGGGAAAAACGCCATTAATAGAATTAAAAGTCTATCTAACCCCAATGGAACCTCAATATCAAACCCTAAAGATATTGCTCAACAATTCACTTTATATTATGAAAAGTTCTATAATCTTTCTCAAGATACCCATATACCACAGCCCTCTGAATCTGTGATTGTGAAAGAGCTCCAATATTAACTTATCTCAGTGCCATCATGCAAGGGCCAGAAGACTTAGGCCCTCATTCAGAGCCGCTCGCTAGTGGCCGTACGCTCGTTCCGAGCGATGTTCGCACATCTGCGCATGCGTACGGTTTTTAGTACGCATGCGCGAACCAGTCAGTGCGGCCGAAAATCGTTTGTACGCTATATAGCGAGTGCCTGCTATTTTGAGTGACAGAATGAGGCGTATGTGGGTGGTAACAGGGGAAGGTGCTTGTAAACGGGGGAGTGGAATTCGAACGCAGGCGTGCTTAAAGGTCAAAACGGGCGTTTTAAGGGAGTGCATAATTAATACAGCAGCGTCATTGACCACGTCACTTGGTTTTTTTAAACTCAGAACTGCTCGCAAAATAGCGGTTGAAAAAACCAACCACAAGAATAGCGAGCAGTTCATACACTGTTCGATGTACTCGATTAATCTAATAAATAGCGGACATGACGTATGGTGCGAGCGGCCAGGGGGCGTTTTTAACAAATAAACGAGCGTATGTTTTGCACGCTCGTTCAGACTTAGAGGTGTGAACAGACTGCAATTTGCGAACGGATCATTTGAATAGCCACCCCTTGTTTTTGAACGAACGACCGCAAATAGCGAACGGCTCTGAATCAGGCCCTTAGATTTTAAATAGCTCAAAGCTTAAACAAAGGAACAGACATGGTTGTAATAGGAGCTAAACAGGATATACCACCTAGCAGAGCCTCTTGTTACAGACAATGTGGATGTGTGGGGGTTTGAGCTGGTGCAATGCATGATGGGAGGAGGTATATAAATTGTAGCAGCCAAAAACAACAGTCTCTCTCTCTGCCATTCCCATCCAAGACACAGACACACACCTGGCTCACTGGACCTCTGACTGTACAAGGTACTCTGTCCTCTATAATAACTTGTCTTCTATAATAACTCTATTGCCTAAACTTTCCTTTCCTGCCTATGTATAAGAGCTAACACTCACACTAGATAAGACAATGAATCTTAAATCCTCTCTCTCTCTCTTTGTCTCAGCTACAGCTCACAGGCTATCAGGCCTTGCCATGAGGTTTCACTCCACATACATAGCAACACAAAGACACAAGGATGACCTCATGGCTACCATGCCATGAGGCTCTAACACATAGCACACTCTCTCTCTATACTCACACACATGTATTTTCACATAATCACATCCATACACACATAATTGTTTTCTCTGATAGATTGCCCTCCACAATTTATCAATAGACTAGTAGTCTCGCCGGATGTGCAGGGGCAACAATTTACCCTTAATTATAGTATCACCCCTACACACACACACGCATGTACACTTCTCACATACTTCCAGCCATGTGCTTTCTTATAACACCCCTACACACACGCATGTACACTTCTCACATACTTCCAGCCATGTGCTTTCTTATAACACCCCTACACACACGCATGTACACTTCTCACATACTTCCAGCCATGTGCTTTCTCATAACACCCCTACACACACGCATGTACACTTCTCACATACTTCCAGCCATGTGCTTTCTTATAACACATTCTTATACACACGTACACAGAGGATAGCAAAATATATATAACACATGCATACAGTTTCCTACATACACACATACATATAAACATATATTTGCATGAACAAGGTTATATACTAGTGAAAGATTAAATCGAATCTGCATTGAAGTTTATTTAGCAACTGCATAGGGTTAATTCATTACTGGGATTAAAGTTAGAAAATCACTTCTGAGGTTATGTACTGTACTGCATACTATATTATCATTTGTATTATTCATATGTAAATCATCTATTATCTTGCAATTCTCATTTATGGAGTAAAATACTTTTTATATCATGTATATGGTGTATAGATAACTGAGTATGATTTCAAGGTTTAATTAATATGCAATGATACATTATGGGTAAGATATGCAGGGGACTTGATAGATTTGTCAAGGGATATTTGGGTGGCATTGGCCCGGTAATAGCTTGCATGTTTAGCTCACATGGAGCTTTGGTTGTTATGCATAACATAACAATGGCAACTCTCTGTCTGGGTGTTTTATGGTAAAGGACGGAAAAAGTAAAAAGACTGTATGGAAGATTAATAAAGTAATCTAGGAGGTCACAGATGTAGCAATATCAGACAGAGAAAATAGATTAAAGAGCAGAATATTGTGTCATATTCCTATAATTAATTATAACCATCACTATGGATGAGGAGGAGATTTTGTGTAACTATGAGACCCTCAGAGAGGAGTGGAGGTGGCGCGGACACCGGAAAAACTCACTCTAACATATGGCGCCCGAACAGGCCTGTTTAAAATTGTGATCTCCAAAGGCCACGGAGAATCACAATTAGAAACAGAGAATTTTTTTTTTTATATTTGCTATAATGGTTACACAAAAACATCTTTAATATCTTAGTGAAATATTCTTAAGGGAAAACGTAATAGTATTCTGCCTATGGTTAATACTGTAACATTTCTTTCTCTAGCTGGACTAGGGAACTGAGAGATAGTTAGCACTAGGTTTGATTGATTACAAACTTGAGATATTTTATAAGGAATGTTATAACATATTTTCTAATTTTTTTTTTCTTTCTCTCCTTATCTGAATATTTACCTGTCACCAACTCATGTAGAACACTTTATTCCGGTTATTTTTTTTTTTTTTTTTTTTTTTTAGGGCAGCCTCCTACTGACCCTGTAAAGAAAAACATTTCTAACCTGTATTTCATACAGAAGCACGTCTTCGAAAGTTGTCTAGCGGACACGCGTAAGCGACGCAGTAAGAATTTTGAGCAGACAGCGCGCACTGGGAATCTCTAGTAAGGCGTAAGTTTGCAACTTTCGCTGGGTGATCTCAGGTCTGTAAGATAAATTCTCCAATCTAAACCAGGATTGAGGACTTCATTTCCATTTATACAGACAGAAATAGTAATACACCGGTCATAACTCAGGTAGATATGGATTTTCTTACCATTAAGAAACTAGCAAAAGACAGCATGTTTAATCCAGTTTTACCAACTAGCTACACATCAGCTGAGAATCTGTGGTCACAATTGTTAGATCAGGTTTATAGTCAGGATAAACTTTGTAATGATAGATGGAATGTTAATAACAAATCTAAAATATTAAAAATGTTAGCTAAACTAGTAGAAGTTTATGAAGACATAATTTGGACACCAGAGCATGCAGAAATGTTAGCTAGAAGCATGTTGACTAAGAAAGAAAAAATGCTAGATCAGAAAGACAATTGTAAAGAATGCACAGAAAGAGAAATTGAAATTGCGCAGTTATGCACTGAACTTAATACTGCAGATGAGAAAATGGCTACTACTGAGGCCCATATGGCACAGATGCAACAAGATCTGGATAGTAGAGCCCAAATGATGATGAATATGCAGGGTTTAATAACTGATCTTTCTAATGCAATCAAAAATTTGTCTACAAATAATCCACGGATTGATCTCACCGGATCAATACCCACAAAACAGGTTTGTGTATATAACAGGGAAAGTAGTGGTGCAACAAGGAACCAATCAAATTCATCTGATATGGCACCTCATGCAACACTACTTGATATCAGGGATGATCAGCAGGGTTTAAGTACCCCTATGATTTATCCTGCATTACCAGTGGTACGTACACTGGAATTCCCATTAACAACGGGGGAAAATACTATTGGTTCAGGGGTACAAGAGAATAGAAGTGGATGGGAAGTATTAGATGCCACTTCTAGCTCTGTACAAGCCCACAATAGGAAAAAGGATTTGTTTTCTTTTAATCAACCTCCTCAAGGAAATGATATAAAGAGAACAAAAATCCTGTTAGATCTCAAAAGAGAATTTCCACAATATGATGGTAATTTAGATCCCTTCACTTCATGCGATATTTTTGAGGGACATTGCACACAACTTAGTGTAGCCCCAGAAGATCGCATGGATTTGTTCAAATTGTGGTTACCCATTCATCTCAGTCAAAGGTATAACATCACTGGGGACTCTGCCCCCAAAAATGGCTGTTACCATGATAGAGAGGAAAGACTTTCTGCACTTATGATTTTAACAACAGGTCATAAGGAAGTAACTCCCAACATCCTTGCTAACTTTAAACCCACCATACAGCATGAGCCATTAGCTCTATGTGGTAGGTTTGAAGCCATGTATAGGACTATAACCAATGACCATAGATCCCATACTCCACCAGGCATGATTCGCGCATTTGTGGAAAAATTCACATACACAAATGTCAATCTGCGCACAATGGCAGAAAGGGAAACCACAATTGCAGGTGCAGCCAGAATAATTGAGGACTTCAGAAAAGAACTATTGAGTTCTAAGAAATCTGTCCAAGTTAGGGAACATGATATGCACGGAGGCATAAGGAAAGAACGCCACCATGCATATCGTGAACATGGTCAAACAGTATTTCAGTCTTCGGCTCCACCAGCGGAGACTGAGAATCTGATTTGCTACAGGTGTAGACAGAAGGGACACATAAGAAGAGATTGTCCTAAACAATTCCCTGTCCAATCAGGAAATACTAATGGCTTCAAAAAGCGATATAGTAATTCCGTACGGACAAAACATTTGCCCATCCCACACTTACAGAAAAGTGTGGCAACTTTAAATGTGCAAGCAGAAAAGAATTCTGCTCCACAGGTAAAGACCGCACAACAAAAAGAAGTAGCAGTCTGTACAACAGACGTTCCTACAGGAATTCTGATGCAGATGGATTGAAGGTCAGGGATCCCAAAGGATCTGTCACCAATATGTAACCTCATATTGGATCTTTCAGGGAGACCCCATAACATGGCATAAATAAAAAACATTTGGTTAAAAATCATGCTCGACACTGGAGCTGAAATTTCAATTACCAATGTGGATCATGATATAGACCCAGATAGCCCTCAGTGTATCGTGATCGGCTTTGATCACGAACAAGGGGGGGTGAGAGCTCATAGAATTAATGAGGTCCATGTAGAAATCAGCAGTGATTTCTCATTAAACATCCCAATGTGGTATTACACAGGATCCGATAACATCATTGGAACTGATGTAATGACACAAAATGGCTGGATTCTGGATCTGGCAAATGGTATGGTATGGAGGGGTCCCAGAAAATCAAAGGTTTGTGTCATACAACGGCATTTTCTGAGCTCACCCATACACATAAATGTCAAAAACAACATGCTTGTCCATAAATGGCCAGAGGTTTCTCACAACAAAGACCTTGAACCTATTGTGTACAAGTATCCAGAATTATGGGCACAAGATAAAAATGATTGTGGAAGAATGGTTGATGTCCAGGTAGACATTCAAGGGCCAGATCCACCGCCACAGCGGCAATATCGCTTCCCCCCTGAAGCTATGGAATCTGTTGTAGAATCTGTAGCAGATTTAGAAGATAGGGGAGTGGTCATAAAGGGAAATTCAAAGTGCAATAATCCTTTATGGCCTGTAAAGAAGAAGGATACGAACACGTGGAGACTCACAATTGATCTCCGGGTTCTGAACAAATGCACCCCCATGTCAGCACAGGTAGTTGCAGAAACACCAGACATAATGGCGAGGATAAATGGCAAAAGCCAAGTGTTCTCAACCATTGATGTGGCTAATGGATTTTTTTCCATAGCTTTGACTGAAAGTTGCAGGTACAAATTTGCGTTCACTGTACGTGATACGCAATACATGTTCTGTGTCCTACCCCAAGGGTTAGATAGTAGCCCGACTTATTTTCATCAGGCATTAGCAGCAGTGCTGAGTGTTTTCTCACGCCCAGAATGCCTGTTACAGTATGTCGATGACCTACTCCTTCATACAGAGACCATGGAGGAACACATAACCCTCTTACAGGAATTGTTAGGCCTCCTGTCACGTGCAGGACTGAAGCTGAGTCCTCACAAGGCAAACCTGGCTAGGTCAGAGGTAACATTCCTAGGTGTTAAGATTGCCCACGGAACAAAGGGTATCATGGCTGCCCACGTGGAAGCAATGATAAAATTACCCAAGCCAGGCACTCTGCAGGACTTACGTAAGTTCCTGGGTGTTGCAAACTTCATGAGGGAATTCATAGAGGACTTTGCTACCAAAGCAAAGCCCCTCTATGAATTACTCAGAGGTGAAAAACCATCATTGCAGGGATGGGCGGAAACACAGGAGCAAGCTTTCACCACACTTAAAAGAAGTTTGTCCTCCGCCCCAGTATTAGCTACCCCACATCCAAATGGCGATTTGGCCATCCAAGCACATGCTGGTTCAGAGTCTATATCAGCGGTCCTCCTTCAAGAGGTGGGAACAATGATAAGACCTCTTGGATATTTCTCAAGACTCCTTTCACCAGTTGAAAAAGGTTTTGATGAGTGTGCAAAGCAACTTGCAGCCATTCATTATGCTGTCAAAGTGACTGAGCATATTGTAGGGTTCAGGCAGCTCAATGTGCAAACACCACACTCTCCATTAACCCTCCTACTTCGGGACACACTACCTGGAGTCTCTTAACAGAGGTTTGGGAGGTGGATAACGGACCTCAGTGGAAGGAATATCAAAATCTGTCATAAGTATGTCCTTTCCCAGTTGTTAAACACAACTGGAACTGAACATGATTGTGGTCAGGTAACACATTCCTTTACCACACCATTCTTTAGACAGGTAGTGCACCCTGATGACAGAATCATCTTTGTTGATGGGTCACGTTTTCATCTTGATGGGTCATATGTGACAGGATATGCGGTCTTGGATGAGACCACAGGAACTCAGAGTCTGGTTAGACTCCCAGGTCACCTGTCAGCCCAACGTGCTGAATTGGAGGCAGTGAAGGAAGCACTCTTCATCCACCCCCCAGGGAGACGCACTATATATAGTGACAGCTCATATGTAGTGCGGTCTCTCACATTACATCTTGAGACTTGGCAAAAACGTGGATTCGTGGACAGCCAGAATAAACCTCTGGCACACGTTTCAGTTTTAAAGGAACTTTGGGAATGGGGTAAGACCCATCCCGATGATGCAGCAATCATCAAAGTGTCTGCACACCAAAAAGGGAGCGATCCCCTAATCATGGGTAACAATGCAGCGGATGTAGCGGCAAAAATGGCAACAGTATCTGGGATCTTTCGGGATCCAGATGCTGAAACTTTGCCCTCAATCCAGGTGGCAGCACGTAGGAATGTCCTTGAAGAAGGACTGGTGTCATTTGAAGAGGAACTGGCAAAAGATACTGTTCTTATAAATCACAGAATTTCACCACAAGATCCCTGGTCTATAAGACAGGGTATACTGTGCCACTCACCAGGAGAAGGATTAGAACCTCTCCCTGCAGTACCCTCACATCTTCAAGTGGAACTGACAAGGCTTAATCATCAGCTCCTTGGACACCCTGGCCGGGATAAACTTTTCTCCCTTTTAAAGAGCAAATTATACTGGTCAGGAATGTTCAAAACAGTAGAAAATGTCACCCAACAGTGTTTGGTGTGTGCCCAAATCAACCCTCGGGCACCAGCACTTAAGCCAGTGTTACAGCGTGTGCCTCCTGCAGAGGGGCCCTGGTCATCCTTACAAATAGACTTCATAGGACCACTACCAGCTGGCAGCTGAAATTTTCATTATGCCTTGGTAGAAGTTGACGTGTTCTCAAAGTGGGTAGAAGCCATTCCTACAGCGAATGACTCAGCGTCCACTACAGCACGGGTTCTATTGGAACAGATTTTGTCACGCTGGGGTATCCCTAGGATCATAGAATCTGATCGAGGGACCCATTTCACTGGCAAGGTCATGAAAGCCCTTTGTGAACTTCTGGACATAAGGCAGCGCTTCCATGTTCCTTATCATCCCCAATCAGCCGGGGTCGTGGAACATATGAATCGGACCATCAAGGCCCGGTTAGCTAAGTCACTGTTGCAGAAGGGCTCTTCTTGGGTAACAGCCTTACCCGCAATACTCATGGGTATTAGGGCTACGGAAGCATCCACCACAGGGATCACTCCATTTGAGCTCATGACAGGTCGCAAAATGCCACTTTGTTTCCCTAATGAGCCACAATTGTCAAACCCAATGAAAGATGCTATCGCGAGAGATGTGTTCCTGCAACAGGTACAAGATAATATCAAGGGACTGTTGCCTTATGCAGCTATGCGGCTGCATAAACCCTATCTACAGGGGGAGACACCTATGCCCTCTGTAGGTGAGTTAGTAATGGTTAAAGTTTTCCGTAAAGCAGGTCCTTGGGATGCAAACTGGGAGGGACCATATCAAGTCCTTGAAACAATGGGTGATACCATGTTGAAGGTTCAAAGGCCAGTAACTACAAAGAGAGACTCTCAAAGGAGACGCAAGGTTCTCTGGGTCCATATAGACCAGGCAAAGACCACCAGGACCTCTTCAGCCCAATAAGGTGCCAGGGTACTCAATCAATAGGTAGGGTAAGAGGAAACATAAAACAGGAGACTGGTCTTTTTGAAATTCCACATAGGGTTATACCTAAACTGCCTTAAAAAGAACTATACACATGCCTTCTTTCTTAGCAGATCATGGAACCAGAAAGAGAAGCTGTTTCCCCAGTTCCCAAAGGACACAATTACAAATCTCATTCAGCTTTAGGAACCAAGAGGTGCAGGGTAAAATGCCCTCTAAAAAAACAAAACTTACGGATACTGGTAGGTGTGGTACTGGTAGGATCCGTTACCCCTCCTAATAACAAGAGCGAAAAGGGGGAGTCAAATATAACATCGCAAGTAAATGATATGACATCTGAACCTATTAATCAGTCAGGTCTTTTAACAGTAGAATGTAAGGAAGGTAAAATCCAGACGCCCTACCATAATTACACCTTTGTATCAGGCCAATGGTATTTATATGGATTTTGGAGAGAGGGTTTTGCTGATTGTAAAGTTCAACACTATACACCAGTAGAAAATGTGTCTGCTATTCAATATGAATTACATACATTATGCTTGAAAGAATACACCCACTTTAGAGACACTGATTCAGTGCCCGTTAAATCCATCCGATGGGTTTCAAAGGACCCACATTTACATCCATATAGGAAAACAATTAGTAATGTCACTGAAGTTGTGTATACTAGAGATGGTGTCTTGTACCCTGAAGACACCACAGGGGGAGAATATGATGGCTGGTATATTCTTAAAGCCACCTTTATAGGATCTTATGTTCAGGAAAAGTTACGTGTTAGAACATATTTCGATAGACCCATACCCATTATAGGTACTATGAAAGCATATTGTATGTTAAGAGATTCCAGACTGTTAATTACAAGGGAATCCAAATACGCCCAAGGACACATCCCCACAGATTACTTACAAACCAGTGTCATGATGCTGAAATTAAACTGCAGCAGCACAGGCCAAGTAATATGGAATGATCATGTTGGATCAGTAGACATGGAAGGTTTGTACAGAGCAGTCATTTTGAAAATCAGAACCGATGCCAAAAGCCCTAAATACACTCAGATAGAGGGATCACCATCCATACGATCTTTTATGATATCCATAATGAGAGATAGGTGTACAACAGAAGTTACTGGGTACTATTTTATCACCTATGCTCATTGGGAACTAGACAAACAAATGGTAATGTCTGACGTGAATCCATGGAGATGGGATATAGTTTGCAATGGTATAGACACCCCCATAATTGATGTATGGATGGATGGTACCCCTATGACTGAGGAGTACAGGAATAGATATGTGTCTTTTGATTGGAAGGACCCCAGTGGTAGAGATATCAATTTTGATATAAAAATAGATGGACCTTTCAAATGGCCATTCTGTGAAGCAGTAGATGAAGGGTGTTGGACGTTTTCACAGTGGGTTTACCTCTCCAAAATAAAACCTATAAAATTCCTTTCCTTACAACCAGGGGATAGTGACCAGTGGTACCTGTTTGAAGGGAGAGGACAGATATGTGTGACTATAGTCAGAATCCCTTATGAGACAGAAAATCTACAACCAGTGAAACCACACTTAGATGCCTGTAGAATCCCTGCCCATAAATTAGCAGATGTAATTGCTCCCCAACTCTCTTCTCCATGGAAAATAATAACGGATGTTAAGTTTGTATTGTATACCTGGAGGATTTCAGTAGAAGATTTCAGAGTAGATCACTGGGACCATAGATGTGAAAGGTTTGTGAGAAACCAAATAGACATGCTAAAGGGTTGGGTAGAATCTGGACAAGAAGCAAGAAGAGATGGCTTGAAACTTAGGAAAAGTAGGAACAAAAGAGATATCATTGCCACATTCTTGGGAGGAGGGGCATTAGGATTAGGGACTCTAAATACCATGGACTTAGAAGTTCTGAGGAGTAAACTTGGGAGTCTGGCACAACATACAGGAGAAGGAATAAAAACCCAATTAGATGTAGATCACATCCTTCAAAACTTACAGCATTCTCACATAGATGCCACAACTTCTCTATCTTTAGCCCTTCGAGAAAAGTTTAGGGGTTTGGTATTGGGTTTAATTGCAGAACAAGATGGAACACACTTCGCTCTGGCATGTACACAGGTTCAGAGTGAACTCTCAGATAATCTGAAACACATAATATCTTCCCTCCATAATGGTCACTATCCATTCAACCTTAGACAGCGGATAAAACCATTTGTCCCTTCATTTGCATTGAATCACACAAATTGGTGGCTCACTCAGTGGCATGTTTGTCAGAACCTGACATGTATTGCCTCTTCCCTAGCTCCTGTTTCAGGTAAGGAAAAGCAAGGGTACACTGCAGTGAATTTGGGCATTCTCATGTCTGGAGAGACAATTCTCCATCCACGTCTACAATCTGACATTTTAACATATGAAGGATTGAATCCATATCTATTTGATACAGATGGTTGTTGGAGACGAGAGGATGCCATATTGTGTCAAGGAGATCATGAAAGGGTTCTCAGACGTCAGTGCTGGGACTCTGAAGGATCATGCTTAATGGATGCTAGTCCAAAACCATCATCTAACTTAAAATACCTGGGACAAGGATACTGGTGCTGGTATCAACTACAAAATTACTCATATACTGTATATGCTACTAACTGCACGCAAAGAGGAACTCTCCTCCGAGGAGTGTATTGTACCCTTAATCCCATTCTAGGTATCGATGTAGCAGATGAGAGAGGAAGAACGCCAGTGACCCCAGAGAAGCGACTAGACATTCGCCCAGACACCCCAGTGAGGCTTCAAAAGATTCCACTCGGTTTTGGTACAGAACTCAAGAACTGGCTTCTCGACTTCGGGAAAGAGGATGACATCCTGAAGGAACTAAAGAAGAATGAGAACCAAGCGACTATCAAACTGGACCATGATGCCACCAAAATAACAAATATTATACATGCATTAGAAGAAGACTCTAAAGTATCTTGGTGGGAAAGTATCTTTGGATACAGTCCAAAGGCAACATCATTCTTCAACCTTCTTATACACCCCATAATAGTTCTCATCTTTTTAGTATTGATTATGTACATTGGGTTAATAATTGTCTACCGGAAGATAAAAAGACTGAATGCACAACTACAAGACACAGTAAAACTATACAAGGAAGATCTTTTAAAGACTAAAAGTCGACAAAGGAACTATTAAGGGTGAGGGGGGGTAGTGGACCACCAAGATACCAACATAATTTCCTGGACTATTTTTTTTTATTACTTTTTTTTCTCTTCGGGGAGGTTTTTCCTGCTGTGAACAACAAGGAATACACAGAGGTTTTTTTATCTCCCCATAACTTTTGAAATTTTAAAGAATTGTTTGAAATTTTGACTAGAAGGACTTTGATATATATATATATATATATATATATACACACACACACACATTTTTAAGAATATGTTGATTGAAAGATTGTATCTGTTTATTGTAATGATGTTGACTCCTAAATGGTTGTTTTTGTTTAATATGTACAACTACAGAAGTGAATGGGAAGGTAGGGGGAAGTAATGTGAAGTATATTCCCAATTTGCAGTGTCGGATTTCCGACAACAGGGGGACTGTGAAAGAGCTCCAATATTAACTTATCTCAGTGCCATCATGCAAGGGCCAGAAGACTTAGATTTTAAATAGCTCAAAGCTTAAACAAAGGAACAGACATGGTTGTAATAGGAGCTAAACAGGATATACCACCTAGCAGAGCCTCTTGTTACAGACAATGTGGATGTGTGGGGGTTTGAGCTGGTGCAATGCATGATGGGAGGAGGTATATAAATTGTAGCAGCCAAAAACAACAGTCTCTCTCTCTGCCATTCCCATCCAAGACACAGACACACACCTGGCTCACTGGACCTCTGACTGTACAAGGTACTCTGTCCTCTATAATAACTTGTCTTCTATAATAATGAGGTTTCACTCCACATACATAGCAACACAAAGACACAAGGATGACCTCATGGCTACCATGCCATGAGGCTCTAACACATAGCACACTCTCTCTCTATACTCACACACATGTATTTTCACATAATCACATCCATACACACATAATTGTTTTCTCTGATAGATTGCCCTCCACAATTTATCAATAGACTAGTAGTCTCGCCGGATGTGCAGGGGCAACAATTTACCCTTAATTATAGTATCACCCCTACACACACACACACGCATGTACACTTCTCACATACTTCCAGCCATGTGCTTTCTTATAACACCCCTACACACACGCGTGTACACTTCTCACATACTTCCAGCCATGTGCTTTCTTATAACACCCCTACACACACGCATGTACACTTCTCACATACTTCCAGCCATGTGCTTTCTTATAACACATTCTTATACACACGTACACAGAGGATAGCAAAATATATATAACACATGCATACAGTTTCCCACATACACACATACATATAAACATATATACATATATTTGCATGAACAAGGTTATATACTAGTGAAAGATTAAATCGAATCTGCATTGAAGTTTATTTAGCAACTGCATAGGGTTAGTTCATTACTGGGATTAAAGTTAGAAAATCACTTCTGAGGTTATGTACTGTACTGCATACTATATTATCATTTGTATTATTCATATGTAAATCATCTATTATCTTGCAATTCTCATTTATGGAGTAAAATACTTTTTATATCATGTATATGGTGTATAGATAACTGAGTATGATTTCAAGGTTTAATTAATATGCAATGATACATTATGGGTAAGATATGCAGGGGACTTGATAGATTTGTCAAGGGATATTTGGGTGGCATTGGTCCGGTAATAGCTTGCATGTTTAGCTCACATGGAGCTTTGGTTGTTATGCATAACATAACAATGGCAACTCTCTGTCTGGGTGTTTTATGGTAAAGGACGGAAAAAGTAAAAAGACTGTATGGAAGATTAATAAAGTAATCTAGGAGGTCACAGATGTAGCAATATCAGACAGAGAAAATAGATTAAAGAGGAGAATATTGTGTCATATTCCTATAATTAATTATAACCATCACTATGGATGAGGAGGAGACTTTGTGTAACTATGAGACCCTCAGAGAGGAGTGGAGGTGGCGCGGACACCGGAAAAACTCACTCTAACAGTGATCAATTCATTTTTAGATTCTGTTAATCTTCCATGTTTTTCCTCTCTGGAAGCAGAAGCTTTATGTGCCCCTTGGAGTGAAAGTGAAGTAGTAAGAGCGGTTAAATCCCTTAAAAAAGATAAAGCACCTGGCCCAGATGGGTTAATTAACAGTTTCTATACACATTTTCAAACTATTTTAACTCCTATTTTGGTAAATCTTTACAATGATGTCTCTACTCATCCATTTCCTAAAGAAAGGTTAGAAGCCCAAATCATCACTATTTTGAAGCCTGGCAAGGACCCGACACTATGCCCAAATTACAGACCAATAGCTTTATTAAATTCAGATATTAAATTATATTCGAAAATAATCACTAATAGATTGAAACCTATTCTTCCTAAATTAGTTTCTCTAGATCAGGTGGGCTTTATCTTATCAAGCGCCAGATAATACCAGAAGAGTTGCAACCAAGTGGGACATGTAAGTAAGAACTGTAAGGTGAAGAAGGTAGGACCCCCTAACCAGGGAGTACCTGGATATCCAAATAAGGGATATACACAGAGTGCAGGAAATTTCCCACAGTCATCAGCTCCAATTGTGGCCTTAAATGCTGTATTGGAGAGTGAGAGTCAACACTAGGGGTCTGGTCATACCTGTAGTCTACAGATAGTCAGGTTAACTGGAAGTACTGGAAGGAACCGGTGATGATGGTTTATGCAGCTGGTACTAAACATCCTTTTCTTGTAGACACAGGGGCGACCAGATCAGTGATAAAATCTCTAGCTAATTTACAGGTGACCAGCGAGACAGTACCCACCAATGGGTGTAACGGGTAAAGTGCAACATTATCCTTTAACCAAATCCACAGAGGTTACTATCGGGCCATTGCATACCAGGCATTCTATTCTCCTGTTAGCAGCAACTCCTACTAACTTACTGGGAAGGGATTTGTTATGTAAGAGGGGATGTGTGATATATTGTACCCCTGATGGTATATTCTTAGATATCCCAGAGAGAGTGGCACACGAGGTGAGGGATATATTGGACACTCCCCAAAGGTTAATGTATCACTCTACTGGTTCAGGTAAAAATCCATCTCAGGTAGATCAAATGTTATCCCAAATTCCAGATTCACTTTGGACCAAGGATGGACAGGACACTGGATTAATGGCAAATGTAGCTCCCATAATAGTAAATCTAAAAAGCGGTAGGCAAGCTCCAAAAATTCCCCAGTACCCATTAAAACAGGAGGTAGAGATAGGGATTTATCCCATAATGGAGCGGTTATTACTACAGGGAATTTTAGTCCGTACAGCGAGCGTAGCCAACAGTCCCATCTTTCCTGTGAAGAAAAGTGGTGGGAGGGGTTATAGGCTGCTACAAGACCTTAGAGGGGTTAATAAGGTAGTAGAAAGCCAATTTCCCGTAGTGCCAAATCCAGCTGTCATTCTTATGCAGCTCCCACCAAATGCAACCCATTTCACTTTCATTGACCTCTGTTCTGCTTTCTTCTCTGTACCTCTACATCCTGACTGTCAGTACCTATTCGCTTTTACATACAGGGGTGTACAATACACAAGGACATGATTGCCCTAGGGCTTCATAGACAGCCCCAGTATCTTCTCCCAGGCCTTACACAACTGTTTACAATCTTTTCAACCTGCCAATGGATCTGTTCTAATACAATATGTGGACGATTTATTGTTATGTTCTGATTCGTTTATGTCATGTTTAAATGATACTAAACTTTGTTGCTCCATCTCTCGCAAACAGGACACAAGGTTGCTAAGGACAAACTACAGCCATGCCAGTCCAGGGTTAAATACTTGGCCAGTCTTGACCATCGCAACCATCAACCTGGTCGGTCGCTAAGCTGTGGGTGGTAACCCACAGCTTAGCTAGCGACCAGGAGGCCACACTAAAAAAAAGAAGTGGCCGCCCTCATTCAGAGAGAGCGATCGCTTCTTGCGACCGTCTCAGAATGAGGGCCTTAGTCTCTTCCTCAAAGCCCGATCTTGTCATACACACAGAGGAAACAGAGCAGGCTTTCCTTAACCTTAAGGATAGTCTGACAAGAGCACCTGCATTGGGAATCCCTGATTATGAAAAACCTTTTGATTTGTATTGTACGGAAGCTAATGGTTGTGGAGCAGTTGTCCTCACACAAAAACATGTTGATGCCAGTAGGCCCGTAGCATACTACAGTGCACAATTGGACACTGTGGCAAGATCACTCCCAACGTGTTTAAGAAGTGTAGCAGCAACTGCTCTATTGGTCAGTAAGAGTGAGGATGTAGTATTAGGCCATGATATGATTGTCTATACTCCCCATGCTGTATCTGCTTTGCTGAATTCTGCCCAAACCAGACATGTCTCCTCAGCTATGTTTACAAAATGGGAACTAGCCCTAATAGCACCTGCAAACATCACCATCAAACGGTGCAGTAAGTTAAATCCAGCAACGTATTTACCATATGTGCAACAGGATGCACAAGGGTGGAGAGAGGTGAGTCGCTGGCGGAAGGTGAGTTCTGCAGGTATATTGATGCACATGATTGTATGGAATATCTGAATCAGACCTTTACTGCAAGACCTGACATACGGGATACACGTTTAGAAAATGTAATTGTGACATTTTACACGGATGGGAGCTGTCATAGACAAACTGACACTGGAGAGTTATGTACAGGTTATGCTGTGGTAAATGACAAAGACATCATAGAGGCCAAACCTTTAGGTCCACCTCACTCGGCCCAAGTGGCGGAACTGGTGGCATTAAGGAGAGCGTGTGAGTTAGCAGAAGGTAAATCTGCTAATATCTACACTGACTCTAGGTACGCCTTCGGGGTGGTACATGATTTTGGTGCTCTATGGCATCTGAGAAATTTTATGACAGCAGCAGGCACACCAATCGCACATTCCAGACATATAAAAGGACTACTGACAGCGATCCAATTGCCTAAGGCAGTGGCGGTAATTAAGTGTGAAGCACATACATGTGAAGATGACCCGGTGTCACTGGGTAACAACAGGGCAGACGAAGCAGCCAAATGGGCAGCAGGGTTAAAAGAAAAAGTGCCAATTAAGCAGATGATGTTAAAAAAGATTGACATGCTGAAATTAATTGAGATGCAAAATTTGTGTTCCATTCAGGAAAAGGCAGTCTGGAAGTCCAAGGGATGTGGGCAAGAGTCCTCTGTACTCTGGAGCCAGTGGCCCCCCAAAGCGTACTACGCAAGCCTGGCTGAGGCAGCACACGGTCTTACTCACTTGGGAAAACAAGGTATGTGCAAATTGGTGAGAGCATACTGGTGTGCACCGGGTTTTTCTTCTCAAGCGGAAAAGAGAGCAATGTCCTGTCTGACCTGCTTGAGGAAAACCATTGGGAAAATGATCCCTACCGAACCATCCCACATTCCTCCGACCGATGGACCTTTTCAGGTAATACAAATTGATTTCATCCATTTACCACCCTGCAGGATTCTCAAGTATGTATTAGTGTGCACTGATGTGTTTTCTAAATGGGTTGAGGCAGACCCACCTGCCACTAATACTGCTGAGTTTACTGCTAAGAAAATAGTTCAGGAGTTTGTATGCAGATACGGTATCCCTAGAATTATTGAAAGTGATAGGGGTACTCATTTCACAGGTGATGTCTTCCAAAACATGTGTAAGTTGATGGGTATTAATAGTAGACCCTACCGACCGCAAACCAGTGCCAAGGTGGAGAGGATGAACGGGACTATTAAAAACAAATTAAGTAAAACCATTGCAGAAACTGGACTGGGATGGCCAGAAGCACTATCACTTGTCCTTCACAGTATCAGGACAACTCCTAGACCCCCTCTCAATCTGTCCCCCTTTGAAACACTGTTTGGTAGACAACCTCATTTGATTATAAGTCCGCAGGAAGATTTGAAAAGTAACAACGAGGTAACTGTAAGGCATCTTATAACAATGATTAAATAGTTAAAACAGCAACAGCAGAAACTGAAATTGTTGTCACATGATATGCTTGAAACAAACTGTCATGATGTTGAACTTGGAGAATTTGTTAGGATCAGAAATTTCTTGCGTTCAGGTTGTTTGACAGATCGGTGGGAAGGTCCATATCAGGTGTTGCTGACGAGTACAACTTCATTGAAATTGGCGGAGAGAGATACCTGGGTCCATTCCACTCACTGTAAGAAGGTCAACCAACCGGTGGAGAGACAAGGCGGAACCGAGCCAGATAACATAGACGTGTCAATTGAGTCTGTTCCGGGAAGGCTAAAGGTTACAGTGAGATACCTGAGCTAAAGAAATTTGTAGATCATTGTTATCGGCAATGGATTGGTCTGCTGTGGTTATCTTTGTGTTTTCTCCCAGGTTTCTCATTACCTTGGGTTGTTTTGGGATCTCTGGTTTCTGTGACGGAGGACAGAGGACGGAGAGGGGAGCTGGTGGTGATATCAATGGAGTGGAGCCGGGAGAAAGAGTGCTAAGCCGACCGGGGGGAGTATCTGACCAAACCCAGCACAGTAATTGTTAAGAGATCTGCTATTGTGGAAACTCGGAGACAATGTGAAGGTCTATCGTCTGAGGATTATTGTATGTGTGAGTTTTGTGGGTCCTTAGTTGATGAGAATTGCATCCAGCAGTGCCAACCTAAGTATAACCAGTATTGGGGCGGGTATCCTTTAGAGGATTATCATACTATGGTGGGCAAAGTTTTAAAACAGAATGACTGTTGGGTGTGTTCTCATGTGCCCCAGGGACAGCATAATGTAGGGTTAGTGCCATTTCCATTAAATGTCTCTGAGGTTTTAGAACTACAACAAGGGAAGACGTTGGATGGAAAATTTCTAAACACCAAACCACCTCATTTTAAACTCCACCAGTACCAAGTAGATAAATCACTTTTATCTTTGAACATCACCAACTCCAATAAACCAGGAAGTTGGGAGGTGACTGGGAATAATCAGACGATGACCTTCTCACTAAGAGCTGATCATGAGCCTATGAATTTTGAACTGATACGCACAATTAGGTTAAATGGGAGACGGTATCAGTATACATTAAGTAACATCAAAGAAATGGTTGGTAGAGTACCAGAAGGGTACTGTGCTAGGGTTATACAACCAGAAACATGTGTTAACCAGATGGGAGAACCTGAGATAGGAACATTTGCTAGGGAAATGTGTTGGATGATCATGATGCATTCTATCCCTTATGTTCTCCCCGATGATGTATATTTTATATGTGGAAGGAAAGCGTACAAGTGGCTCTCTCCGAGTTCCGAAGGTTTGTGTTATCTGGGAAGAGTAGTCCCGGAGGTTATGACCCTTACACATAATGAAATGCTTGGTATTCATAAAAACACACCATCACCATATCTTCACACACAGTATGAACACAGAGACAAAAGAAATATGATACCTGGTGACGAACATAATGCCACATAGTTAATTAGTGAGACAACTGGCTTTGAAGCTTTAGTCGCCTTGGATACCACCACGATCGCTCGGGGTACACAAAATTTTAGATATATCCAAGATCTTGCTAAATTAATAGATAATATCACCGAGATGTATGATGACACGTTTAGGTACACAGGTTAGGAGTTACAGGCCTACAAGAAAGAACTGGAGCAACATAGACTGGTGTTAAACTATTTAACAGCTGTCACTGGAGGGTATTGCGTAACTTTGGCCACCCAATTTGGTGTGAAGTGTTGCACATACATTACAAATAACACTAGTGACCCCAAGGAGGTGATAGACCGGAAGATGGACGAAATTCTGGAGCTGAAATGGGAATTTCGGAAGGACCATAATGCTTCAATGGCTGAAGTAGAGAAGGTAGAGGAATGGGTTTCATGGTTGAACCCAGTGAAATGGTTCTCCGGTCTAGGAGAGTGGGTCCAGGAAATGGTTGCTAGTATAGGTAAACTCCTGATCCTCATATTGGTTGTCATCTTAGTAATTGGCTTATGTGTCAGGTGTGTTCCTACTGTGTTGAAATGTGGAAAATGTAAAGATAAGGTAAATCGAAGGAATCAGATTATGATGGTGGTTAGAAGTAACAATATGAATACTGAGGTAAATGTAGGACTGCATTACAACCCTGAACTACAAGGTACCATCATATGATGTATGAGATTTAGACATGCATTAAATGTATTATGAAATGTTAGTTTTAAACATCTTAAATAATGTAAGTCCCTATTCCCCTTCAAGACTTCCTTTATAGGATTGATGCATCCCCACATCTGTCCCATGATCTCCCAAGATCCGCGGTGTGCATATAAGGGTAGTTTTATGTCCCTCCCAGAGACACATTATTGATGGTTTAAGAACCACCTTGTGCCAACCCATAATATAACATTAAATAATATGTCATAGTGTAAGCCTAAATTAATTTTAAAATCAAAGTGTGATAGCATGTTGTTTGCTATCAAAGGGTGGACTGTCGAAGCCGGATAATTGGCTGAGACTGAATCTGTTACAATTAAAATCTGCACGACGCCATTTTGTGAATGGCCGCAAGATGCCATTTTGCGGATGGCCGCCCAGTGCCATTTAAGTGAATCTCATAATATCAGTACATACGGCGATGCTACTATTAGAATTGTGCGATTACATTGCTACCGCATATTATTTAAAGTCTCACCATACCCCATGTCACATTAAAATTATACATATAATATACAAGACGCACAGTTGCGCTGTGAACACAACACGCATAGTAGCGACTATACGATACCCCGTGTACGACACTGTTATGATTATTAGCGTTGTGCATCCGCAACTACCCTAGGTTAAAAGTCCTCATTATACAATTACATACATTTACTGAAACATATAATATGACCAACCCTGCAAAACACGTACCACAGTGTACTTCACAAACACGTAGACGCACAACACTAATTAGTGACTATACGCAATATCCTTACACTTACATAAAAAGGTTCCCTAGTATTAAGGTTAATATTTAAGGTTTTGTTCATTATCAGCAATGTTGTGAAATACATGTTATTTGATATCTAAGGTTTAGTGCATGATAAGCAGACCGTGTTTGGTGTCATTCTAAACCACTGTGTATTTGCAGATTTCCAGTTCCATCAGTGAAGAAATCGCAACATGTGTCTGCAAATTATGGATCATAGAGAGTTAGGCATTAAAATGTATCCTGTAATGCAGCCAGTTTAGATTTATTATGCAGCGGGAAAATGGACACAAAGAGCTGTTGGAGGCTGGACTGTGACCGTACGAACTGACATATGAACTGTACTGTAGCAGAAGAACCAGGAAGAAGAACCAATGGAATCATGCCAACCTGTTCTATTGTATTGCCTATCTCTGTAAGAGTATATACTGTATGCAGTCTCTCTGAAACTAGATGCTAGTCATCCTTTCTTTGCTGTTGACGGAGGTTTCATCTTTGATGCCAGGATCTGGATCCAGAGCGCATGCGTATGTAACGACTGTACCTTGTGACTGTATAATTTGTTTGTGCTAATTGTATTTAGATCACAGCGTGTAACCATCTGCTTTTTCTAGAATAATATCTTTTTGTGCTTTGGAACCACAATCAAAGTCTGAAAGCAATTATTTCTTGTGCGACTAATAATGCTAAATAGCGACATTTTTAGAGTGTATAGATAGGTAGGAATTGATAAAACTATCTACTACCGGCCATAATAGTGGCATCTCTATGTGGTGTAATACGCTTCTGACTCCGCTAGAAGATTCAAAACTATCTATACAATCCAAATGGGAGTCAGACCTATCCCTGACTGAAGAAGACTGGTTTATTTTATTCACGAACATTTTCAAAATGTCCAAATGTTTGAACCATTCTGAAATGCTTTATAAATTAATACACGGTTTATATTACACCCCAACCAAATTACATAGAATCTGGCCTGATTCCTCTAAATTATGTTGGAGGAAATGCGGATTGGATGGTACTCTGCTCCATATCTTTTGGACTTGTCCTAATATACTTTCCCTATGGTCAGAAGTATTCCAGTTAATTACCCAGGTCATTATGGAGAATATTCCTCAGTCGCCAGAAATCGCACTCCTACATTATTTTCCTCCCACAATACACACAATAAGTACGTTGTCGGACACATTCTGATTGCTACGAGGGCAGAGACCTGACCCCCCCCATCTTTCTTGATAATAATATCGAAAATTCAAAGAAGTTTTGAAATGGAAACCTCAGGATTTAAATATTCTACATCATCCTCATCCCTACTGATAAAATGGCGACCTTGGTCTGACTTTATTGACTCATCATCCCACACGATGTCCATAGTCGGCTAGTTTTAACACTGTTCCTATATTACACGAGTGAGGTTAATATGGCTGACCACACATTTATTTCCATAAATAATGGTTGTATGTATCTTTTGTTTTATTTTTTATTGTATATTGCTTTGTATTGCTCTGTTTTTCTATGTAATACTTGCTTTATTTTTGTTTTGTTTAGTTTAGCTTATTTTAATTTCATATTTTCTATTTTATTTTATAAAATGTCAAAATATATATTGTTTTTGTTATGATGTGATTATTGTAAACTACTGTTTATTAATGTTTTAGCTGATGTATATTGTTCTACTAATAAAAACTATTTGAGTAAAAATGCTTTTGATGAATGTACTGTATCACCAATGTGAAGCTTAGTGATGCAAATTTCAGTCAGCAATGAATAGACTTGAGAGCAGGCTCTTAAAAGAAAATAAGATCTGGTGGGAGGCAGCAGTGCTTTAAAAATATCAAACAGATCAACTAATCCCCAAACGACTTAAAATAAAATTCCCTCGTTTAGTAATACCTCAACCAATTTCGTAGATGAATGGAATAAACTTCTTAAAACATGTTCATTTTCATTAATGGATCTAATATTGAAAGAAAGGAGAGACAAGTTGAGGAGCATTAATGTAGAGATAGAAGTCCTCCAAACACTATTGAAACTGTTTCAGGATCAGGAAGCTTTTATTGCTCTGGAGGAAAGAATTGAAAACGGGATAAAGAGAGACACTACTAAATTAATGAAGAAGAATAAAAAAAGAAATTAGTTAGAGACCAAAATTGGCACCTTTCACCTATCAAAAAAAAGAAACCAAATTAAAGAACAGAAGTGTCGGTGAGAGTGACATCTAGATGGCCCAATTATAACATCAACGTAGGAAACAGTCGAAGGAATTTTGGGGGAGAATTAAGAAAACTATCCAACAGATGGAATAGCGAATACAAATCTAGATGGGGCAGAGATACCCTCAGGAAAGCAGAAACACCTATGATAATATAGGCTGGCGATATCAAAGAAATTCCAAGAACACCACAACATCCCAGTAAAAGAAGCAAAAGAGGGGGTGTCGAAAAAAAAAGACTGAAAAATTGCAAAAGTACGAATGAACAGCCTATAATTATAGCCAATGAGGTTAATACCCCAAATGGGCATACTAAGATCTTCAATTTGAGTTCTAGAATATTAAATCATGAAGAAGAAAAGGTCCTTAAAAGAAGAATTTAAATATGCACCCACTTATAAAAAGGATCCATTTGAAACGTTTATAGATTTCCAGAAATATATAAGATAACTGACCTGAAAAGATTATTTCCAAAAACAATGGAATAAGAAAGTGAAGAGAGAAGCAGTCAAAACTCTTGTGTGTCCAAATTAAAAAAAATCTACATTCTACCCCACCCATTGCAACTTTGTTGAAACATTTGCGAGAATCGTCCAAGAAAACGTAGAGAAACTAGAATCCAAGAAAATATATGAAAAATAACATGACCAAAAAAGAGAGAAAAGCACACAGTGATCTCAAGAAAGATAAAAGCATTGTGATTAAGCCAGTTGATAAGGGGGGATCGTCCTTATGGATCGCCAGAAATATGAAGACGAAATTAGTCGACAACTGGTAAAAACACATACCAAAAGCTGAAAGATGACTCAACAAACAAGATCAAATGTAACTTATTGAAACTTCTTCAAAAATACCATAGGAAGGGAACTATCACCAATTAAGAACTTGCCTTTCTCAATAAGGATGATACTTCAACCCCAGTTATATATGTACTACCTAAGGTGCACAAGGACCTGACCAACCCCCCAGGGAGACCCATTATAGCAGACACAGAGAGCCTCACCACTAATATCTCCTTTTATTGATTTCCACCTCCAACCGAAAGTCCAAAACAATCTCACATACAATATTTACAGGACACAAGGGATATTTTAAATAGGTTGAAGGATATAAGCTGACAGGAGGACATTTATCTTGTAATGGCAGATGTAAGCTCCCTTTACACTATTACTAATCATGAACAAGGCAAGCAGGCAGTTTTACAGTTCCTATTAGAAACCAGCATGAAGGAAGATCTCAAAGACTTCATTGCAGTGATTGATTTTATTTTGAAGAATAACTACTTTTACTTTAAGGGAGATTTTTACCTTCAGATAAATAGAACAGGAAGAAATCGGAGGGGAAGGGCCTGGATGTAAGACGTAAGAACTTCTCGTCCACGAGTACCAGATGGTGACGAGACCTGACCAAAGGCACGGAGTCTAACTTGCTGATAGGTGTTCACCAGTGACCCCTCCAAGCGGGATATGGGTTCAAGCTGCACCCAGCAAGCAGGTTGCGGCCCTTTGGTCAGGTATCGGATACAAGTGGGAAAACGGAGAAACGTAACACTGGGGAGGCCCAGGAGAATGTACTTCAGGGTAAAACACTAGAGAACTCTGTACCCTGCTACTACTGCATTAGCACAGTAGAATAACTGGGAATTGTATACTGGAGGGAAACGGATGAGGCCCACTGTGGACATAGGCACACCACTGGCACAAGAGAGTGACACTTGTGTTGTACTTGGATGGTGTACTGAGTACGTGGCTGAGAACCTAGTCACACCGCTGGCACAGGAGAGTGACGCCTGTGTTGTACTTGAACACAGGAGATCAGCATGTGAGCTGAATACTTGAACACAGGAGATGAACTGAATACTTCAATACAAGAGTTGAACTGAATACTTGAACACAGGAGATGAACTGAATACTTGAACACAGAAATGGAACACTAGGATTCAGTACTCATGTGATGTACTGAGTACACAATGGGGATCTTTTCACAGAGCGAGCACCAGAGTAGTGCTCCAGGCAACTGTACCAAAACATCCTGCAAGGGCAACTTCTCCCAACCATCCAAGAACAGTTTGGTGATGAACAATGCCTTTTCCAGCGTGATGGAGCACCTTGCCATAAGACAAAAGTGATAACTAAGTGGCTCGGGGAACAAAATATTGAAAATTTTAGTCCATGGTGAGCAAACTCCCCAGACCTTAATCCCATTGAGAACTTGTGGTCAATCCTAAAGAGGCGGGTGGACAAACAAAAACTCACAAATTCTGACAAACTCCAAGCATTGATTATGTAAGAATGGGCGGCCATCAGCCTGTATGTGGCCCAGAAGTTGATTGACAGTATGCAAGGGTGAATTGCAGGGGTCTTGAAAAAGAAGTATCAACACTGCAAATATTGACTCTCTGCATAAACTTAATGTAATTGTCAATAAAAGCCTTTGACACTTATGAAATGCTTGTGATTTTTCTTCAGTATACCATAGTAACATCTGACAAAAATGTCTAAAAACACTGAAGCTTTATGAAAACCAATACTTGTGTCATTCTCAAAACAGCTAGGGGTATATTTATTGTATGGGTTTTTAGAAGTGGAGATGATTTTAGAAGTGAAGATGTTGCCCATAGCAATCAATTAGATTATAGCTATTATCTTCTAGATGATGCTATATAAATGTTAAGTAGAATCCGATTGGTTGGAATGGGCAAAATCTCCTCTTCTAAAGACCCGTTTAGTTTAGTAAATATACCTCTAAGAGTTTTGACCGTAGAAGTTTACACTCTGCTAAATAGTTTTACATGTGGATCTTACATCTCTGCTGCCAAATGTGGAAATTATCAATGCTGTTATGGTAAAAACTGATAACTGCTGCAGATTATTAATAAACTGTTTTCTGCGAATGTGAATATACCTGTGCTTACTGATATCGCAATCTGCTATAGGTCATTAATAAGCAGTTTTCTGCTAATGTGAATATACCTGTGCTTACTGATATTGCAATCTGCAATAGGTCATTAATAAGCAGTTTTCTGTTAATGTGAATATACCTGTGCTCAGGGGCGTATCTATAATGGGTGCAGGGTGTGCAGGGCACACGGGCCCCTGGATCCAGGGGGGCCCCGCACCGCACACCCTGCACCCATAATATTACTTACCTCTCCAGAGACCCATGTCGGAGACTGCACACAGGCCCCCTCCTTTCTAGAAAGGCCCCTGCCTGTGCTTACTGATATTGCAATCTGCTATAGATCATTAATAAGCAGTTTTCTGCTAATGTGAATATACCTGTGCTTACTGATATTGCAATCTGCTATAGGTCATTAATAAGCAGTTTTCTGCTAATGTGAATATACCTGTGCTTACTGATAATGCAATCTGCTATAGGTCATTAATAAGCAGTTTTCTGCTAATGTGAATATACCTGTGCTTACTGATACTGCAATCTGCTATAGGTCATTAATAAGCAGTTTTCTGCTAATGTGAATATACCTGTGCTTACTGATACTGCAATCTGCTATAGGTCATTAATAAGCAGTTTTCTGCAACTATGAATATACCTGTGCTTACTGATAATGCATTCTGCTATAGGTCATTAATAAGCAGTTTTCTGCTAATGTGAATATACCTGTGCTTACTGATAATGCAATCTGCTATAGGTCATTAATAAGCAGTTTTCTGCTAATGTGAATATACCTGAGCTTACTGATAATGCAATCTGCTATAGGGCATTAATAAGCAGTTTTCTGCTAATGTGAATATACCTGTGCTTACTGATACTGCAATCTGCTATAGGGCATTAATAAGCAGTTTTCTGCTAATGTGAATATACCTGTGCTTACTGATAATGCAATCTGCTATAGGTCATTAATAAGCAGTTTTCTGCTAATGTGAATATACCTGTGCTTACTGATATTGCAATCTGCAATAGGTCATTAATAAGCAGTTTTCTGTTAATGTGAATATACCTGTGCTCAGGGGCGTATCTATAATGGGTGCAGGGTGTGCAGGGCACACGGGCCCCTGGATCCAGGGGGCCCCCGCACCGCACACCCTGCACCCATAATATTACTTACCTCTCCAGAGACCCATGTCGGAGACTGCACACAGGCCCCCTCCTTTCTAGAAAGGCCCCTGCCTGTGCTTACTGATATTGCAATCTGCTATAGATCATTAATAAGCAGTTTTCTGCTAATGTGAATATACCTGTGCTTACTGATATTGCAATCTGCTATAGGTCATTAATAAGCAGTTTTCTGCTAATGTGAATATACCTGTGCTTACTGATAATGAAATCTGCTATAGGGCATTAATAAGCAGTTTTCTGCTAATGTGAATATACCTGTGCTTACTGATACTGCAATCTGCTATAGGTCATTAATAAGCAGTTTTCTGCTAATGTGAATATACCTGTGCTTACTGATAATGCAATCTGCTATAGGTCATTAATAAGCAGTTTTCTGCAACTATGAATATACCTGTGCTTACTGATACTGCAATCTGCTATAGGGCATTAATAAGCAGTTTTCTGCTAATGTGAATATACCTGTGCTTACTGATAATGCAATCTGCTATAGGGCATTAATAAGCAGTTTTCTGCTAATGTGAATATACCTGTGCTTACTGATACTGCAATCTGCTATAGGTCATTAATAAGCAGTTTTCTGCTAATGTGAATATACCTGTGCTTACTGATACTGCAATCTGCTATAGGGCATTAATAAGCAGTTTTCTGCTAATGTGAATATACCTGTGCTTACTGATACTGCAATCTGCTATAGGTCATTAATAAGCAGTTTTCTGCTAATGTGAATATACCTGTGCTCAGGGGCGTATCTATAATGGGTGCAGGGTGTGCAGGGCACACGGGCCCCTGGATCCAGGGGGGCCCCGCACCGCACACCCTGCACCCATAATATTACTTACCTCTCCAGAGACCCATGTCGGAGACTGCACACAGGCCCCCTCCTCTCTAGAAAGGCCCCTGCCTGTGCTTACTGATAATGCAATCTGCTATAGGTCATTAATAAGCAGTGTTCTGCTAATGTGAATATACCTGTGCTTACTGATAATGCAATCTGCTATAGGGCATTAATAAGCAGTTTTCTGCTAATGTGAATATACCTGTGCTTACTGATAATGCAATCTGCTATAGGTCATTAATAAGCAGTTTTCTGCAACTATGAATATACCTGTGCTTACTGATAATGCAATCTGCTATAGGGCATTAATAAGCAGTTTTCTGCTAATGTGAATATACCTGTGCTTACTGATAATGCAATCTGCTATAGGGCATTAATAAGCAGTTTTCTGCTAATGTGAATATACCTGTGCTTACTGATAATGCAATCTGCTATAGGGCATTAATAAGCAGTTTTCTGCTAATGTGAATATACCTGTGCTTACTGATAATGCAATCTGCTATAGGTCATTAATAAGCAGTGTTCTGCTAATGTGAATATACCTGTGCTTACTGATATTGCATTCTGCTATAGGGCATTAATAAGCAGTTTTCTGCTAATGTGAATATACCTGTGCTTACTGATATTGCATTCTGCTATAGGGCATTAATAAGCAGTTTTCTGCTAATGTGAATATACCTGTGCTTACTGATACTGCAATCTGCTATAGGTCATTAATAAGCAGTTTTCTGCTAATGTGAATATACCTGTGCTTACTGATAATGAAATCTGCTATAGGTCATTAATAAGCAGTTTTCTGCTAATGTGAATATACCTGTGCTTACTGATACTGCAATCTGCTATAGGGCATTAATAAGCAGTTTTCTGCTAATGTGAATATACCTGTGCTTACTGATAATGCAATCTGCTATAGGGCATTAATAAGCAGTTTTCTGCTAATGTGAATATACCTGTGCTTACTGATACTGCAATCTGCTATAGGTCATTAATAAGCAGTTTTCTGCTAATGTGAATATACCTGTGCTTACTGATACTGCAATCTGCTATAGGTCATTAATAAGCAGTTTTCTGCAACTATGAATATACCTGTGCTTACTGATAATGCAATCTACTATAGGGCATTAATAAGCAGTTTTCTGCTAATGTGAATATACCTGTGCTTACTGATACTGCAATCTGCTATAGGTCATTAATAAGCAGTTTTCTGCTAATGTGAATATACCTGTGCTCAGGGGCGTATCTATAATGGGTGCAGGGTGTGCAGGGCACACGGGCCCCTGGATCCAGGGGGGCCCCGCACCGCACACACCCTGCACCGATAATATTACTTACCTCTCCAGAGACCCATGTAGGAGACTGCACACAGGCCCCCTCCTCTCTAGAAAGGCCCCTGCCTGTGCTTACTGATAATGCAATCTGCTATAGGTCATTAATAAGCAGTGTTCTGCTAATGTGAATATACCTGTGCTTACTGATAATGCAATCTGCTATAGGGCATTAATAAGCAGTTTTCTGCTAATGTGAATATACCTGTGCTTACTGATAATGCAATCTGCTATAGGTCATTAATAAGCAGTTTTCTGCAACTATGAATATACCTGTGCTTACTGATAATGCAATCTGCTATAGGGCATTAATAAGCAGTTTTCTGCTAATGTGAATATACCTGTGCTTACTGATAATGCAATCTGCTATAGGGCATTAATAAGCAGTTTTCTGCTAATGTGAATATACCTGTGCTTACTGATAATGCAATCTGCTATAGGGCATTAATAAGCAGTTTTCTGCTAATGTGAATATACCTGTGCTTACTGATAATGCAATCTGCTATAGGTCATTAATAAGCAGTGTTCTGCTAATGTGAATATACCTGTGCTTACTGATATTGCATTCTGCTATAGGGCATTAATAAGCAGTTTTCTGCTAATGTGAATATACCTGTGCTTACTGATATTGCATTCTGCTATAGGGCATTAATAAGCAGTTTTCTGCTAATGTGAATATACCTGTGCTTACTGATAATGCAATCTGCTATAGGTCATTAATAAGCAGTGTTCTGCTAATGTGAATATACCTGTGCTTACTGATAATGCAATCTGCTATAGGGCATTAATAAGCAGTGTTCTGCTAATGTGAATATACCTGTGCTTACTGATACTGCAATCTGCTATAGGTCATTAATAAGCAGTGTTCTGCTAATGTGAATATACCTGTGCTTACTGATAATGCAATATGCTATAGGGCATTAATAAGCAGTGTTCTGCTAATGTGAATATACCTGTGCTTACTGATATTGCAATCTGCTATAGGGCATTAATAAGCAGTTTTCTGCTAATGTGAATATACCTGTGCTTACTGATATTGCAATCTGCTATAGGGCATTAATAAGCAGTTTTCTGCTAATGTGAATATACCTGTGCTTACTGATATTGCAATCTGCTATAGGGCATTAATAAGCAGTTTTCTGCTAATGTGAATATACCTTTGCTTACTGATATTGCATTCTGCTATAGGTCATTAATAAGCAGTTTTCTGCTAATGTGAATATACCTGTGTTTACTGATATTGCAATCTGCTATAGGGCATTAATAAGCAGTTTTCTGCTAATGTGAATATACCTTTGCTTACTGATATTGCATTCTGCTATAGGGCATTAATAAGCAGTTTTCTGCTAATGTGAATATACCTTTGCTTACTGATATTGCATTCTGCTATAGGTCATTAATAAGCAGTTTTCTGCTAATGTGAATATACCTGTGCTTACTGATAATGCAATCTGCTATAGGGCATTAATAAGCAGTTTTCTGCTAATGTGAATATACCTTTGCTTACTGATACTGCTTTTATACCTAAATTCCGGGAATCTGACCCGGAGGTTGGAACAGGGTTCCAAACTGGATCAGACCCGGAATTTAGCCGGCGCCGACCCAGGATATTTCCGAATCGGCGCCGTTCACACCGGAGCCGGGTCTGCAGTGACCCGGCTTTTCTGGCATTTAAGTGGATGCTTGGACGTCATCTCCAAGCACCACTGAAGAAAGACCAATCGGCAGGCATGTGACACGATCCAGGTCATCGTGACCCGGATCGCGCTGTTTACACTGCAGGGTTTCACAGGTTATTCCTGTGTAAAACCCTGCAAATTACCTGGATTGGATTGCCGTGTCATTCCACCTGGGAATCCAAACCAGGCCCCTTTTACACCAAGTAGCTACCTGGGTTAACCCTGCAATAACCCAGGTTTTAGCTCTGGTGTATAAGGGGTATTATATTGCAATCTGCAAGGTAATTAATAAGCACTTTTTGGATATTAAGAATATATCAGTGCTTACTGATATTGATACAGTGCTTACTGATATTGCAATCTGCTATTGGGCATTAATAGGCTGTTTTCTGCTAATTTGAATATACTTGTGCTTATTGCAATTACGAATCTGTTACAGCTGTTTAATAACTGTGATAACCCCTTAGGTCAGAGGTTCCCAAACACATTCCTCAAGGCACCCCAACAGTTCAGGTTTTAGAGATATTCATGGTTGAGCACAGGTAGTTAAATCAATTGACAGAAGTACTAATTAAGTCACCTGTGGTCAAGCGTGGATATCTCCTTAATACCTGTACTGGTAAGGCCCTTATACATCAGCAATCGATTGTGGCAATTCTGCATTTTTCAGATGATTGTGTATAAAAATCTGCAATGTATGGGGTTCACAGATTTCAACCAAAAAGTGATTGGAATATGTAAATCAGATTATCCAACATGTTGGATTTCACAGACCTATTGGGGATGTAGCATGGTAACAATCAGAAGATTTGCAGATCTGTATCTGTATTACTAATAAAAGGATGGGCCTTTCAAGATTGGCAGATCTGTATTTGCTGAAATCAATTTGCATATCACTAAAAATATCTGTAATGTATGGGTGCAGATTGCTAAATCCTAAAATCGGGAAACAAATCTTCAAATTGTTCAACTGTGGTTTTCTGCAGCGGTCTCCTATGCCTGGGGGGGGGGGGGAGGAGCTATCACGCTGAGGGGCTCACGGTGCTGCAAAAATATATATTATTTTAAATTCTAAGGGGGTGTGGCCACTCCCCACTATTAGGCACACCCCCTTCCGTTTGGGAATCTCTGCCTTAGGTAATTTTTTAGGCACCTTATCTTATATCTGTTTTAAGTGTTGGATTTAACTGCATATTCATTATGTACTGCGAATTAACCCTTAACTTAGTGGTTCCCAAACTGTGTGCCGTGGCAACCTGGGGTAGCTTGGGACACTTGCAGGGGTGCCTCAGGTTGGTGGTCCAGCACCAAATCATTATGTATGGCTGACGTAATATGTGGCCAAACAGAAGTGCAAACCTGTCCTCCACCACATAACTGTACCTAAGGATGACAGGTAAGCACAATTTACTTCACTTTACTTAGTTATAATAATGTTTGGGAACCACTGCCTTAACTTATCAACGTTGCTGGCACCTTGTAGGCACCTCATTGTTAGAAGCAGTTTGCCTTTCCAATCCCCTAGGACTAGTCCTTTGACCTCAGTGTGCCACTTTTGTTCTTAACATTTCCTGGTTAAGCCAAAGCTGCTTGTTATTGCAACATTGACTGTTTATAGTGGACTTACCCTGTGTAGCACACCCATTTCTCTACTACCACCTGCAAGAGGCCTGTTTGCTATATACCTGCTTCATTGGGGTTGGGTACGGGATCCCGGCAGTCGGGATGCCGTCTGTCAGAATACTGGCAGCGGCATCCTGTCAGTTGGGATCCTGATGCCCAAAGGTAAGTAGCCTAACCCTAACCCATAGCCCTCACCCTAACCCTGCAGCCTAACCCTCCCCATAACCTTAATACTTACCGTTGGAATGCCAACAGTCAGGATTCCGGCGCCAGTATTCTGAGCGCCAGCATCCAGACTGCCAGGATATCAACTACAGTCTCATCAGTGGTGTAACTACCGTAGGTGCAGATGCTATGGAGCCTGGACCGACCTGGGGCCTGGTCCTCCCCCTGCACCTACGGTGCCAGGCCTCAGTCTGCGCCCCTCCCCTTCCCCCACCTTCCCCAGCACAGCTATTTACCTAGTTATTGCGTACTGCGCATGCACCGCACGTGCGCACCGATCACACTGCAATTACGGTCACCCTGTGGAATCCATTGCAGACTGAGTGACAGGCATTGAGCGTTTGGGGTGGTGGTCGCAGAAACGCAGGCATGCATGGGCGTGTATAAATTAGCCTCTGCGATTGTCTATGCAGCTTGAGTATTTACTGCATGTTGCAAATTCTGAGACAGGTAAGACCTGCTGTAATTATGGGGTCTATTTGTCCAGCAGTGAAAAATGTAGAGAAGAGGGCCAGTGGAGAAGTTGCCCATAACAACCAATCAGCTTTGAAGTAGCATTTATCAAGTACAGTCTATAAAATGATAGCAACCAATCAGCTGCTACAGTACCTAAGGGCAACTTCTCCAATGGTCCACTTCTCCACACTTTTCACTGCTTGATAAATAGACCCTTATGTGTGAGGGGCCGATGTTACCGATGTATACGCAGGACTGCGAGGTAGGTATGGCCATCAGTGTGGTTACCATCGATGACGATTTAGCAAGTGGCCATTGATGGTGAACAATTATGCAATGGATGATCATCGATGGTTTCACCAACCGATGGACATCCCTGTTCTTTGACTGAGTGGGTCGTAGGCCAATCAGAACCTGGGGGCAGGGCTTCACGGGTGTCAGTGGTGGAGTTATGATCGGTGTCCCGGCACCTTGCAAAGAAAAAAAAATAAAAATTTGGTTATGCTTTACCATGGATAGAGGAAAACCATCTGGTTCTCCCCCATCGATGGTAAAATAATTCAACATCAACCATAAATCATCATTGATTATGAACCGTCGATAGCCATCCCTACTGCTGGCTGAGCACTGGCATACAGCATATTATCTCTAAACTGGCTGAGCACTGGCATACAGCATATTTTCTATAAGCTGGCTGAGCACTGGCATACAGCATATTTTCTATAAGCTGGCTGAGCAGTGGCATACAGCATATTATCTATAAACTGGCTGAGCAGTGGCATACAGCATATTTTCTCTAAGCTGGCTGAGCAGTGGCATACAGCATATTTTCTCTAAGCTGGCTGAGCAGTGGCATACAGCATATTTTCTCTAAGCTGGCTGAGTAGTGGCATACAGCATATTTTCTCTAAGCTGGCTGAGCAGTGGCAGACAGCATATTTTCTCTAAGCTGGCTGAGCAGTGGCAGACAGCATATTTTCTATAAGCTGGCTGAGCAGTGGCATACAGCATATTTTCTCTAAGCTGGCTGAGCAGTGGCATACAGCATATTTTCTCTAAGCTGGCTGAGCAGTGGCATACAGCATATTTTCTCTAAGCTGGCTGAGCAGTGGCAGACAGCATATTTTCTATAAGCTGGCTGAGCAGTGGCATACAGCATATTATCTATAAGCTGGCTGAGCAGTGGCATACAGCATATTTTCTCTAAGCTGGCTGAGCAGTGGCATACAGCATATTTTCTCTAAGCTGGCTGAGCAGTGGCATACAGCATATTTTCTATAAGCTGGCTGAGCAGTGGCATACAGCATATTTTCTATAAGCTGGCTGAGCAGTGGCATACAGCATATTTTCTCTAAGCTGGCTGAGCAGTGGCATACAGCATATTTTCTCTAAGATGGCTGAGCAGTGGCATACAGCATATTATCTATAAGCTGGCTGAGTAGTGGCATACAGCATATTTTCTATAAGCTGGCTGAGCAGTGGCATACAGCATATTTTCTCTAAGCTGGCTGAGCAGTGGCAGACAGCATATTTTCTATAAGATGGCTGAGCAGTGGCATACAGTATATTTTCTCTAAGCTGGCTGAGCAGTGGCATACAGCATATTATCTCTAAGCTGGCTGAGCAGTGGCATACAGCATATTATCTATAAGATGGCTGAGCAGTGGCATACAGCATATTTTCTATAAGATGGCTGAGCAGTGGCATACAGCATATTATCTCTAAGCTGGCTGAGCAGTGGCAGACAGCATATTTTCTCTAAGCTGGCTGAGCAGTGGCATACAGCATATTATCTCTAAGCTGGCTGAGCAGTGGCATACAGCATATTATCTATAAGATGGCTGAGCAGTGGCATACAGCATATTATCTCTAAGCTGGCTGAGCAGTGGCATACAGCATATTTTCTATAAGATGGCTGAGCAGTGGCATACAGCATATTATCTCTAAGCTGGCTGAGCAGTGGCATACAGCATATTATCTCTAACCTGGCTGAGCAGTGGCATACAGCATATTATCTCTAAGCTGGCTGAGCAGTGGCATACAGCATATTATCTCTAAGCTGGCTGAGCAGTGGCATACAGCATATTATCTCTAAGCTGGCTGAGCAGTGGCAGACAGCATATTATCTCTAAGCTGGCTGAGCAGTGGCATACATCATATTATCTCTAAGCTGGCTGAGCAGTGGCATACAGCATATTATCTCTAAGCTGGCTGAGCAGTGGCATACAGCATATTATCTCTAAGCTGGCTGAGCAGTGGCATACAGCATATTATCTCTAAACTGGCTGAGCAGTGGCATACAGCATATTATCTCTAAGCTGGCTGAGCAGTGGCAGACAGCATATTATCTCTAAGCTGGCTGAGCAGTGGCAGACAGCATATTATCTCTAAGCTGGCTGAGCAGTGGCAGACAGCATATTATCTCTAAGCTGGCTGAGCAGTGGCAGACAGCATATTATCTCTAAGCTGGCTGAGCAGTGGCATACAGCATATTATCTCTAAGCTGGCTGAGCAGTGGCATACAGCATATTATCTCTAAGCTGGCTGAGCAGTGGCAGACAGCATATTATCTATAAGATGGCTGAGCAGTGGCATACAGCATATTATCTCTAAGCTGGCTGAGCAGTGGCATACAGCATATTATCTCTAAGATGGCTGAGCAGTGGCATACAGCATATTATCTCTAAGCTGGCTGAGCAGTGGCAGACAGCATATTTTCTATAAGATGGCTGAGTAGTGGCATACAGCATTTTATCTCTAAGCTGGCTGAGCAGTGGCATACAGCATATTATCTCTAAGCTGGCTGAGCAGTGGCATACAGCATATTATCTCTAAGCTGGCTGAGCAGTGGCATACAGCATATTATCTCTAAACTGGCTGAGCAGTGGCATACAGCATATTATCTCTAAGCTGGCTGAGCAGTGGCAGACAGCATATTATCTCTAAGCTGGCTGAGCAGTGGCAGACAGCATATTATCTCTAAGCTGGCTGAGCAGTGGCAGACAGCATATTATCTCTAAGCTGGCTGAGCAGTGGCAGACAGCATATTATCTCTAAGCTGGCTGAGCAGTGGCATACAGCATATTATCTCTAAGCTGGCTGAGCAGTGGCATACAGCATATTATCTCTAAGCTGGCTGAGCAGTGGCAGACAGCATATTATCTATAAGATGGCTGAGCAGTGGCATACAGCATATTATCTCTAAGCTGGCTGAGCAGTGGCATACAGCATATTATCTCTAAGATGGCTGAGCAGTGGCATACAGCATATTATCTCTAAGCTGGCTGAGCAGTGGCAGACAGCATATTTTCTATAAGATGGCTGAGTAGTGGCATACAGCATTTTATCTCTAAGCTAGCTGAGCAGTGGCATACAGCATATTTTCTCTAAGCTGGCTGAGTAGTGGCATACAGCATATTATCTCTAAGCTGGCTGAGCAGTGGCATACAGCATATTATCTATAAGCTGGCTGAGCAGTGGCATACAGCATATTATCTATAAACTGGCTGAGCAGTGGCATACAGCATATTTTCTCTAAGCTGGCTGAGTAGTGGCATACATCATATTATCTATAAGCTGGCTGAGCAGTGGCATACAGCATATTATCTATAAGATGGCTGACTAGTGGCATACAGCATATTATCTATAAGATGGCTGAGCAGTGGCATACAGCATATTTTCTCTAAGCTGGCTGAGTAGTGGCATACAGCATATTTTCGCAGCTTCATTGCAAGCGATTACGCAGCTGCGATCTGTGCTGAGTCAGGCCCTGTGTCAAGTTTACCTAGCCTGTGTAGCACAGCCATTTCTCTATCACTACTACCTGAGGAGGCCAGCTTGTTAAACTGCTAAAGCTTGCTACTCAAGTGACTATTTCCCGCATATAAACTCTGTTAAGTACAACATTTCTACATCTGAGAGGACTATGGCCTATTTTAGTGGAGAATAGCTCCTGTCATTCTACTTGGGATTGGAAAGTGCAAACTGCTTACAGTATAATTTGTTTAGTAAATGTATTGCTGTAAGGCTGGGTACACACGTAAAGATTTTCTGTCCAACCATCCAACTAGTTGATTGGTTGGAATGAAAATCTGGTAAGGCATGAAAGCAAATGACAATCAGCAATCTGCTCCCAAACGCCGGAAAATGGACAAAAACTGTTTGTTAAATGTTTGATCTAAACAATTTGTTCAAACTTGTCTGACGACCATTTTCATCTGTTTTCTGGCATTTAGGAGCAAATTGCTGATCATCAGTTACTCCCATACGTTACCAGATTTTCATTCCAACCAATCAACTAGTTGGATGGTTGACAAAGAAAAAGAGACAACCGCACCAGTTTGTGACCTGCTCTTAATTATTCCTTTGAAATTAATGTTAATTTTAAAATAAAGAGGTGCTACCCACTATACAGAACAACATTTGTATGAGGAAAATAAATAGTGTAATGGTGCACTGGTCACATCAATCCATTAAAATATAACTTTTATTCATTTATTTAAAACAGTTGCAACATCAATAAATTAATATTAACATAACCACATGCCATATATAATATATATATTAGATCAAATTCACATGAATAGAGTGAGAAATATTTCTAAATTCCGTGACAGATATTCATGAACAGCACACATAACAAATAGAAGTCTTTCCTTGGTATCACTCCTGTGATTATCTCCAGAAGTTATGTAACAACCTTGCCAATATCTATTTAACCTTGCAACATTTGTTGTACCTTACAATTACGCAATGTTGCTCTTCTCTCCAAGTAAACATACAATAACTGATTTTAATAAATCTCCATCTAGTTCATTGCAGTGGAGGTTTAGTTGGTTGGTTGGACAGAAAATCTTTACGTGTGTACCCAGCCTTACATGTCAATTGTTGCTTCAGATACAATAAAATAGCGTTGTACCTGATAATACGTGCCTGTCACTGTGTCTGCTAAAAAGGGAAACATTCACTATCAGGGCTTGCCTCTCTGATCTACTCAAACCTGATCCTTGTAATTACCAATTTAGGGTTACTATCAGGGCTATTACAGACCCTTCATAAATGTCAGCTCCAGGCCCATGTAGACCTTAATCTGGTACTGCATGTGCACAGGAACTTGCAACTTTGCATCTGCCTCTAAGGGGTCAATTCAATTAGGCTATATGCCACACTTACGGTACTGCCGGATGAGCATACAAAAATCCATGAGTCCAGGGCGAGATTGGGCCTCGAGTGGGGTGAGTTCAGCTGCTTTTGCCGTCATAGCTATACTGTTGCTACAGCAACTTGCCCTCCTCGATCCTAATTGAATTGTTCTCTAAGTGGAAAAAGCAGAAGGTAGCTTTTATGACACTTTGAAAATGTTAGCAAGTATTCTACCTACAGGTTAAAAGTTGGAGCAAGTGCAGGACTTAGGATGGACAAGAGATGTGGCGCCTGTAAGCAATGCGTTGCTTGGCCATGCCCACCAGTGACAGCAGCTGGTCACCAGGAGGACTAGGGGAGAGAGGAGGCATGGGCCTCACAGCAGATAGAATGGCTGGTGACAAGGGAGGTTGTAACATTATCAGGGACATTCCTGCATGATGCATTCAGCCGTGTTCGTTGTGAGGAGAATGGTACAGTAGCATTGCATGAGCAGTGCCAGTGCGGGAATAGGAACCCCACCAGTCTATAAAGACTCTGGTTTCACATGATTAAAAAGGAGACAGCCATTTTATCAGGACACAGGACGGGAAGAGACAAGGTCCCATATGTTGGCATTTCAAAAGATACATGGCAGCTGCCTTGAGCCAGCAATAGTATACAGTATGTAAAAAAAGGAGGTCCCCTATAAACAAGGCCCCCCCCCCCAAGAAGCACATTCTTAAAAGAGGGGGTGTCACAACAGGGGCGTATTAAGAGAGGAGGGAGCCCGTGTTCACTCACCGTCCGGTACCTTGGCAAGGCGGAGGAGCACATGGAGTAGGGGAAAACCTTACATGAGTAAGGGGGAGTGTGCCAGCAGAGTCAGTGAAAGCATCTGGAATATAAAAGTAAGGTGCTGCAGCAGCAACAAATGGGGAGCCCCCATATAAAGTACTCCTATACTGTAATGAGATAGCTTGGCTACCGTTTCTTTTCAACACTAAAGGGAATGATTGAGTGATTCCTGGTGTAGGGTATAGTAATATGAGTGTTATGTACCATTGTGACTGAGTCACTACTACTCCTAGCAATGTCTATATAAAATATATTGCCATTGCAGTGATTAATAACTGTGCTGTTGGAGAGAGGAGACCATTATACAAGGTAAGAGCAAAATAACATCTGCTGATTAAAATCTTGAACACAGACCATAAATTGTTTGGGGACTCAGGTTTTTTAGTAAATATACCTCCTAGGGTGGATACAACCCCTTATGTTCTAAGAACGTTTTACACTATCAGATTCTCCTCTTTTTTAATTATGTGCATGGAGTGAGACAATGGAAAAGGTCTAAAAGACCAAATTACTTTAACCTACATTATCAGTAGTTACAAAGGAATAAGTATTCACCTGTCAAAAATTAAGAAATGTTGACACTATCTTAATACTTACATTTCATGAAGTGCCATTATTGCATATAATTATTTTTGTCATAGCGCCAGTGGATGCACTTTTATATATTTTTTTGCTTTGTTCTGCAACTTTGGATGGAGCACACTCCTAGCCCAGATAACACCTGATCCCCAGGCTTGCAGGCTGCGCAAAGGGCAGCAGGCCCTGATTACCCAGTAGGGACAAGTTACGCCTTTACTTATTTGTCTTATATAATAGAATAGTAAAACAACCAAAAGCCAAAAGGACAATGGCAGAACAGAATCAGAAAAAAGTGAATCTGTAAGACAGCTCACAATGAATCTGAGGGAACTAACTATACAGAAAACCACCCCGACACCTGGTACTGTACCTCACAGCAGACAAGTGTACAGAAAGGGAGTTCTGCAGGGTATTGATGCCCACCACAGAGTAGGTACATGAAGAGGGAGGAAACTCCTTTCCCCCAGAACATTGTCCCAAGATGACGGCCATCCACCTTTCCCATCCTAGTCCCTAGCGCAGAACAGTATTTCTGTCAGGAGTAAGAACCACCTTTCCAGTAACCTACTCCTGTAAGGTCTGTACCTCTAATTGTTCCAGAGCCCACAGAAACGGCTCCAAAAAAAAGGCCCTCTCCCAGAAGTGAGAGGGGTAACGGGGACCACATATCAGCAATCAATTAGGGCAGTATTGAGTTTTGTAGACGATTGTATAAAAAAAATATCTGCAATGTAAGGGGTTTACAGATTGCTGACAAGAATGTGATCGGAATTGGTGAATCAGATTGTCTAACATGTTAGATTTTGCAGAACAATTGGGGCTGTAGATTGCTAGTTTGGGGTACCGACCAGCTGTTTTGCAGACTGTTACTAGTAAAATGATAAGCATTTCACGACTGGCAGATCCGTTTTTTGGGGAAATGATCTGCCAATCGCTGGTAGATATTGGTGGATTGCAGAATCGTTAAATCGGAGGGAAAAACACAGAATCGGTGAATTGTTTTTTTTATTGTGATTGTTGATGTATGGACCCTATAACTTACTTGTCAGCAGTTCCTTCATGTGCGGTGGTACAGGGCAGTTATTGCACAGGAAACCCGGTCCACTGTCTTCCCTAACAGTGACCACACTCACTCAGAAAATCCAGCATTACAAGCGAGCCCTGCAGTGAATGTACCACTATGGCACATCCATCCCTGCTCCTGCCATAGCTGCTGCTGACAGTGATCACAGCTGCAGTCTGGAGTTCAAGCGTTAAAAAAAACAAAAAACTAAAAAAACAAAGAATCCACAGAACTAAAACTAAAGCTACATCAGCAGATTGATAAATACTTCCACTCTCAGGCACTTATACAAAACTGAGCTCTTTCCGTGAGAGGGGAGGAGCTACGGACGGGAAACATAGTTTTAAACTGTCCGCACTCCTTCAGCACCATTATAACCCCACGTTTTTCCCAATATGTAGGTGAAAAAGAAACAGAATTGCATAAGACCAGACACCCCACATATGAATAAAATATTTACACTGTAGTCTTCTCATACCATAGCATTCTATTTGATTATATTTGCTTGCCTAAAAATCAGTTCTGAAAAATTTATTTCCTTGGAAAAAAGCTGCCAAATCTCATAGTTTCGTATAAAAAAAATAAATAAATAAAAAGTAGAGATATGGTAGGAAATTACCTTTGTTATCTCTTTTTCTACGAGGTCCATAGGGTGGACAGGAAACCTTGGGGTATAGGTAATGACAAAGACATCCGGGCACCATCCAGTTAAATTTTTTCTCTCAGGATGCAACGGGGTCTCCCTCTATAACCCGCCACCGGGCCGGAGGCTCCTCAGTTACATAGCAACCAAAGGCCGGAGGAGGATAAAAGAGAGAGAAGAAAGTCTGGAACACACTAGAATCACATTCTCACATAGAAGGAGATGGAAAACCGGTGACCAGAACGAAGCCCATCTGAAGCACAAGTGTGGCAGGGTCGGCGCCCTGTGGACCCTATGGACCTAGTAGAAAAAAAGATAACAGAGTAAGTTCTTACCATAGCTCTACTTTTCTACTTCAGGGTCCATAGAAGGTCCACAGGAAACCTTGGGGATTTCCAAAGCAGTAACCTCAAGGGTGGGGACGCTCCTTTGCAGAAAGGAGAATCCGCCACCCGAAGGAAGTATCCTGAGTGGCAAAGTTATCGAAGGCATAATACCTCAAAAAGGTCTGGATAGAAGACCACGTGGCCGCCTTACAAAGCTGTACAGCCAAGGCACCACGACTAGCTGCCCACGAAGGGCCTACAGACCGAGTAGAATGAGCAGTAACAGAGGGCGGGACTGGAAGACCCTCATGAATGTAAGCCTCAGAGATAGTCAAGTGAAGCCATCTAGACAAAGTTTGTGTATTGGCTGGCCATCCTCTCTTGTGGAAATCATAAAGAACAAAAAGGAGTCTGATTTCCAAAGAGAACTGGTACGATCCACACACGTACCACATCCAATGAGGCCTCCACTGCCGAGAGGTCTGAGGAATTAAAGGCCGGCACAATAATTTCTTCATTAATGTGGAAATGAGAGCACCTTAGGAAGGAACCCAGGGTGAATTTGAAGCACTGCCCTGTCCCTATGAAAAACTAGAAATGGGGAACGACAAGAGAGAGCACCTAAATCAGAAACTCTTCTGGCGGAAGCAATGGCCAGAAGAAAAACAGTCTTGGCAGTAAGTCATTTGAGATCCACTGAGCCCAGTGGTTCCAATGAAGGGCTCTGGAGAGCCCCAAGAACAATAGCCAAATCCCAAGGTGCTACAGGAGGGACAAAGGGATAATGGATACGAAGGACCCCCTGCAGAAAAGTGCGGATTTCAGAAAGAGGAGCAATCCTTCGCTGGAACCACACTGAAAGGGCCGAGATATGGACCTTCAGTGTAGCAAGGCAGAGACCAAGGTCTAAACCTGCTTGCAGGAAAGCCAACACTCTGGGTATCCTAAACACCTGGGGGTCATAACTTTTTGGACGATACCATTCAAAATAGGTATGCCATACCCTGTGGTAAATTCTAGCAGAAGCAGGTTTACGCGCTCTGAGCATGGTGTTAACCACAGAGCCAGAAAAACCCCTGGACCTTAAGTGGGATGTCTCAAGAGCTACGCCGTCAAAGACAGATGACCCAGATCTGGGTAGAGGCAAGGACCCTGAGACAACAGGTCCGGACGTTGAGGCAACAGCCCCGGAGTGTCGATGGAGAGACTGCAAAGATCTGAGTGCCATGGACGTCAGGGCCACGCTGAAGCCACCAGCAGGAACATGCCTACCTCTTGTTTGAACTTCCGAATTACTCGAGGAAGGAAAGAGATTGGAGGAAACAGGTACACAAAATGGAAAATCTACTTGACTGACAGAGTGTTCACCAAGAGAGCAGTGGCGTCTCTTATCCTGGACCTGTACTGTGGGAGCTTGTGATTTAGTCGTGAGCCAATGAGGTCCACGATTGGAAGGCCCCACCTGTCCACTAGGAGCTGAAACACTTCTTGGTGAAGAGACCACTCCCCTGGATGCACGTCGTGACGGCTGAGGGAGTCTGCTTCCCAATTCAGCACTCCTGGAATGAACACCGCCGATATGGCTGATAGATGGCCTTCCCCTGCAATACAGTGACCGGTCTCTGGCCGGGCACCAAACGAAACTGAGGAGCCTCTGATCCGGGGGCGGGGTATAGAGGGAGAATGTCTTTGTAGTCACCTATACCCCAAGTTTTCCTGTGGACCATCTATGGACCCTGTAGTAGAAAGTAAGCTATTAGACCACATAGCGACAACTCTTATATATAAAATGAATTGGTCTGTTTGTCAGTCTGTCCGGTTATGCATTCGGACACCCCTGCACCGATTGGGATGAAACCAACGCAAGGTGGTCCAGTTGGATCCCTGACAGGTATTAGGGGGGTTAGGTTACCGGTCAGATCTCCTGTTGATGTACACTGGGCAGACCTTTGACCTGGGGAGTCTGTTCTGAGCCTTCCACAGGATGGATTTGGACGAAAATGTCACAGAATTGTAGCATTAGATACCAGAAGACATACTAGGGGGTTGAGAGTCCCAGTCGGACCTCCTGTTGGTGTATGCTGGGCAGAACTTTGACCCGGGGAGCCTGTTCTGGGCCTTCCACTGGATTTGGACGGACATCACATAATAAAATTTAATAACTTGAAGATTTTAATCCGGGCAATACCGTGCACTTCAGCTAGTCATTTCTAAAAACAGAAATATAAATTTTAAACATTTAGTATAAATACAGTATGTTTGATTGTATATTAAAATACAAATGTTTCAGTTGTGTGTACAATTTGCCATACAATATCAGAATTCTGTACTTCTAATTGTTTTTGTCTTCATTGTGTTATTTTGTATTATGCCTTAAACCAGCAATGACAGAAAAACAGATTTAGTTTAAAGGTTACATTTATTTTTTGTGCGTTTATTTTAATGTTTAGCTTTTTTCCCAGTAACTGAAGTCTGTAGGTTTGGTGGTTTTCTCTCAGTTCTCAGAATGGCACATACCAGAAAAATAATAACAGAAGTGCAAGAGACATAAAAATTTCACTTTCAGATCCCAAGATTTTGAAAAAATTCACCACCACCAACAGTAACAGATATCATGGAGGACCTGAGCTTGACAATATGTCTATGGTAGATGCAGCAGTGTTGTTCTTTTTTTTGCTGCTAAAAATATGAAGTGGGAGATGTTCTGATACAACTCTGTGGTCAGTGTTCACTTATCTAGTATGATAAGCAGTAATTTCATACAGTGCGAATAAAATCCCTTTCATTAAAGTGTGACTTTTGTTAGTGCAATCGGCTCTGTAGCACCTCCTTTTGATAAACAGGCTGTCAAAAGCTCACAAAGAAAGCCATATATCAGCATCGGAGAACACAGAGACTTGTTCTTGTGGCTTGTTTCATTGGCATAATAATCAGTCATAAAAATTGACCTTTTATCAATAGGAACAAGGTAGCTGTTATTTTATAGAGAAAAAGAATGTCCCATCTTAATAATACCATATATTAAATTGGTGTTTAAACTGGGTTAAATTTCCAAATTAATTGCTTGCATCTTGTATCCAGATCACTTTGTTGTGGAGACTGCAAGTGACTGGAGCAAACGTTTGCAGCCAGCTGGCAATTGCACTTTCGCCCAGGAGATTTTCAGGTATCTCAAAGTCGTGCTACTGGGAGCTTTTGTACAGGCACCTGTAGCCCTATAAAACAAAAATGGACATATAAAATCTAAAAACAGCTGTACACAGTGAAATCAAAACTATGATACTTGTTTAAAATCTCGCTGCAAATGTACCTAGAAAACAAATAAAAATATACTTGGCAGAACTGCCAGGCAGAAATATAGTTCATACAGTAGATAATATTTATTATACAGGAAAACCTTGCAGGTAAGCAAATTTAATATTTTTAGACAACTGAACTGTACACATGCACAAGTCATAATTATGTAAGTTTGCACTGCAATCTACTACACAACACAGCAGGCCAGACAGTTTACAATTCGGCATCTCTTCCCGAGCGATCAATGTCTAATGTTGCCATATAAGTATTTGGCCAAACTTGATATCAGTCCGAAAGGATCAGCAACAGGTTAACTTCCAAGTTCACAGGAGCCTGTTAGTGTTGTTAGAAAATGACTGCACAAATAGGCCAAAGGTCATTTTTCGAAAATGCCATTATGCCAAATATTGCAGTATATGTGGCCAGCATTACAGACATCAATTTACTCATGGGTCCGCTTTCAACATTTTCATTAATGCTATCCAAAAATCTGAGAGAACACAGGTCACGGTCTAATGTTAATTTAATAATGAACAAAGAAAAAAAAATCCAGAATGTATAGTTAGAAAAGTCCTAAATCTATAAGATGTAGTGGGAAATAAAATGATATATTAAAATAAAAAAATATAATTGAGACTTACCAAGTTCATCTGCCATTTTCACCAAGACTTCCTTTTCTACTATGAAGGTGGTTCCACTAACCCTAAGAAATCACAAGAATGTTATAAAGCAGGATGCACATTACAAAAAATACACTTTAATATTGCAATGTAGTTGTTTTGTAAATTTCTTAATACATAACAATTAAAAGTCAAATGTTGACATTAATATGACTGCAGATTGTAAAGAACACTAGTTATAAAAAAGCTTTCACTGTTGTATTTCATAGTTTACCTGAAAAATACAAATCTGATTTTTGTATTAATAAAGTAGGACTTTTTTTTTTGTAGTTTTGGTCCTCAGACCTTTCCTAATGCCCCACTATTTTATGGATCTCCTCAATGGAGAAAAAGGACGAAAAGTTAACTAAGCAAACGTAAGCCAGTGGCCATCATGAAGTTCAGGCATGTAAGGTGGCGTTGCCATAAAAGGAGCGGCCCCACACTAGACACAGGCCAGCCAGAAGGGGACCACTCTTGCTAGGGTGATGGCCGATTACATATTGGGCCCTGGGGGAAAGTGCAGACCTTAACACAATAGAGAGTCTCTTCCTTGGCTAGCTTAAAAATAAGAAGCGATCAGATTACTTGATGCCAGCCAAAGTTGGTTGTGGTAGAAATGAGGCACGATGTATCAGAGACTTCCTGGTGTCCACCAGTATGCCCCACAAGGAGATATGCTGCAGGAAGTCCAAAGTTTGCAGCCTTCAGATCTTCCCCTTGGTGTGGCAGGCTGGTAATCAAGGCAAGTGTGGTATAGAGACAGCAGGCAAAAGAAGAGTTGAGTGGGTTAGGCCTGGTACAGATGTGTCCTCATAAATCTAGCCTTAATATGCCATGTAGTAAAACTTGCCCGGCGTGAGTGAGCCGCCTGGTCCCATGCAACTCTGCTAGTGTCGGGCGTCTTCTTTCCCGCATATTTATCTAAGACGCACAAGCAGACTGTGCGGATTAATTTGATATGTGACAATTGTATATCTGTGTGCACCTGAGTCTGTATATGAAGCACAATGGAACTTGGAATGATAAAAAACTGTGGCAGCTACATTGTAGCACTTCGTATACAGATTCAGAGACTCCATCGCACACAGATAACAAGAGATATGGTAAGAACTTACCTTTGTTATCTCTGTTTCTACGAAGTCCATAGGGTCCACAGGGTTGACCTTGGGGTATAGCTGGATCTGGATCCACAGGCACCACGCAGTTAAAGCTTTGCTGCTCCCAGGATGCACTTGGGTCCGTCCTCCTCTATACCCCACCCCCGACACCTCAGTTGGTAAGCAGCCAAGGCCGGAGGAGGAGACTAAAGAGAGAGAAGGAAGACTGGAACACACAAGAAACCATACTCACAGAAATGGGAGACGGAAAACCGGTGACCAGCCACACAGCCCATTTGAAGCCAGATGCGTCAGTGCGGGCGCCCTGTGGACCCTATGGACTTCGTAGAAACAGAGATAACAAAGGTAAGTTCTTACCATATCTCTTGTTTTCTACTTCGGGGTCCATAGGGGGTCCAAAGGGTTGACCTTGGGGATGTCCCAAAGCAGTTCAACTAAGGGCGGGGCCGCTCCTGTGCTGAAAGGAGTACCCGGCGCCCAAAGGATGCATCCTGAGAGGCGAAGGTGTCAAACGCATAAAACCTCAAAAACGTCTGAATTGAAGACCAAGTAGCCGCCTTACACAGCTGAACAGCGGAGGCGCCACGTCTAGCAGCCCAAGAGGGACCCACAGAACGAGTGGAATGAGCCTTAACAGAGGCTGGCACAGGTAAACCCTCCTGCGCATAAGCCTCACAAATAACTGAACGAAGCCAACGGGCTAACGTTTGCTTGTTGGCAGGCCAACCCCTCTTGTGAAAACCGAAGAGGACAAACAAAGAATCCGACTTCCTAACCGAAGCAGTCCGGTCCACATAGATTCTAAGTGCCCGGACCACATCCAAGGAAGCCTCACTAGCAGAAAGATCAGGTGACTGAAAAGCTGGCACAACAAGTTCCTGATTAATGTGGAACTTTGAAACCACTTTGGGCAAAAACTCAGGACGCGTGCGGAGCACCGCCCTGTCCTGGTGAAAAATCAGAAAAGGAGGGCGACAGGAAAGCGCCCCCAATTCTGAAACCCTCCTGGCAGAAGCAATTGCCAGGAGAAAAATGGTCTTAAACGTCAGCCACTTGAGCTCCACCGACTCAATCGGCTCAAAAGGAGGACCCTGCAAGACCCTCAGTACCACCGCCAAGTCCCACGGAGCCACCGGAGGCACGAAGGGAGGCTGGATCCTGAGAACACCTTGGAAAAAGGTGTGAACATCTGGCAGTGTAGCAATCCGTCGCTGAAACCACACAGACAAAGCAGACACATGAACCTTCAGAGAGGCCAGGCGTAAGCCGAGGTCCAAACCCGATTGAAGAAACTCCAAGATTCTGGAAACCCGGAACACATGCGGATCATAGTTTCTGGATTCACACCACTGAAAATAAGTGCGCCACACCCTGTGGTAAATCCGCGCGGAAGCAGGCTTGCGTGCCCTAAGCATGGTACCAATGACCGAACTGGAGAAACCCCTAGACCTCAAGACGGCTGTCTCACGAGCCACGCCGTCAAAGACAGCCGACCCAGATCCGGGTAAAGGCAGGGCCCTTGAGACAACAGGTCCCGACGCTGAGGAAGAAGGTACGGAGCGTCGATGGAGAGGCACCTCAGATCGGAGTACCAAGGACGTCTGGGCCACGCCGGAGCCACCAGCACGAGCGTGCCGCCGTCCTGCTTGAATTTCCACAGAACCCGAGGAAGCAGGGATATCGGAGGAAACAGATACGCCAGGTGAAACGTCCATTTCACCGACAGAGCGTCTACCAGACAGGCGCCTGCGTCTCTTGTCCTTGCCCCGTAAACGGGCAACTTGTGATTGTGACGGGAGGCCATCAAGTCCAGCTCCGGCAGCCCCCACCTGTCCACGAGTAGCTGAAACACCTCTGGGTGAAGCGACCATTCCCCGGGATGCACGTCGTGACGGCTGGGGAAGTCCGCCTCCCAATTGAGGACTCCGGGAATGAAGACTGCCGAGATCGCTGGAATGTGACACTCCGCCCAAGCAAGAATGCGAGACACCTCCGACATTGCTGCCTGACTGCGAGTTCCCCCTCGGTGTGGTTGATGTACGCCACCGTGGTGGCGTTGTCGGACTGCACCTGAACCGCCCTTCCGTGAAGAGCGGGGCCGGACGACTGCAGGTCCCTGTACACAGCCCGCAGTTCGAGGATGTTGATGGGGAGAAGTGCTTCTTCCACGGACCAACGACCCTGAAGCGATAATGAGCCGGTCACTGCCCCCCAACCCCGGAGACTGGCATCCGTCGTGAGCAGGACCCAGTCCGGGATCCAAAAGGGGCGCCCCTCGACCAGATGCGCTGTCTGAAGCCACCAAGCCAAAGACTGCCGAACCTCCGGGGACAACACCAGCATCTGAGAGCGGATCCGGTGAGGTAACCCATTCCATTCCGATAGAATCAGCCCCTGCAGGGGCCGGGAATGGAACTGGGCAAATTCCACCATGTCGAATGTCGACACCATGGACCCCAGAACTCTCATAGCTGAATGGACCGACAGGCGGCAACTGCTCAGGCAACTGTGTATGGAGGAGACAGCTGCAGGGAGGAGACCTTCTCCGGAGTCAGGAAAATCCGTTGCTGACGAGAATCCAGCAGGGCTCCCAAATGAACCATCCGCTGTGATGGAATCAGGGAGGACTTCTTCCAATTTATCAATCACCCGTGTGCTTGAAGACAAGCAATGGTCAGGTGGAGATGTCGAAGAAGCACCTCCGGGGAGCTCGCCAGCAGCAGAAGATCGTCCAGGTACGGCAACAGACGTAGACCCTGACCCCGAAGGTGGGCAGCCATAACCGCCATCACCTTGGTGAACACCCTCGGAGCCGTGGAAAGGCCGAAAGGCAACGCCCGAAATTGGTAGTGATGGTTCAGGATAGCAAACCTCAGATACCGCTGATGTGCCGGTGCTATGGGCACATGGAGATAGGCGTCCTGGATATCGAGGGAGACCATATAATCCCCGGGTTCCATCGCCAGAATGATGGAACGTAACGTTTCCATCCTGAACCTGGGAACTCTGAGGTATCTGTTCAGAGACTTCAAATTCAGGATAGGGCGATGAGAACCATTGGGTTTCTGTACCAGAAACAGAGTAGAATAGTACCCCGTCCCGCGCTGAGACTGCGGAACGGGAACAATGACCCCTGCTTGTAGCAAGGATTCTATAGCTACCTGAATCTGACCAGCTTTGGTCTTGTCCAGAGAAGGACTCGTACAGAAAAACTGGTGGGGCGGCCTGAACCGAAAAGACAGGGCGTACCCCTGAGAGACTACTTCTCGAACCCAGGCATCCGTGGTGGTATTGTGCAAACACTGGGCGAATTGGAGAAGTCGGCCTCCCACTCTGAGGTCCCCCAGAGAGAGGCCCGTCCCATCAGGCAGCAGGCTTATCTTCCTGCTTGGAAGAAGGGCGCCGAGCACTCCATGCTTGCTTCTTGGGCTTGGGTGCGGCCTTGGTCGCCGAATGTCTCGGGAAGGACTGGCCCTTGGCCTTACCCTGAACCCGAAAGGACCGAAAGGCAGAGCTCCTCACTTTAGCCGGCGCAGAGGCCGAAGGGAGGAAAGCGACTTGGACTTAGCCAAAGTATCCACTATTTTGTCCAAATCCGGACCAAATAGTAAATCACCATTAAAAGGCAAGGCCTCCAGACCCTTTTTTGACTCTGCATCAGCCCTCCAGGACCTCAGCCACAGGGAGCGCCGAGCAGACACCGCTGCAGCCGACACCCAAGAAGTGAGCAGGCTGGCATCCAAAGACGCTTCCCCAATATAGGAAGCTGCATCCCGCATCTGTCCCACTAACGCTCTCTGGATATCCGGAGCCTCATCAGGAAAGGTATCCTCCAAGGCATTGGCCCATGCCTCAATGGCTTTAGCCACCCAGGAGATAGCCATGGACGGGCGAGCCACCGCCCCGGAAAGAGAATAAATGGACTTTAAACAAGTCTCCACCTTCCTGTCCGTGGGATCCTTCAAAGAGGAGATAGACGGCAATGGCAGCGTTGCGCTTTTGATCAAGCGTGTAACGTGGGAATCCACCGCCGGCGGAGTCTCCCATTTCCTGCAATGAGCTTCAGGAAAAGGATAGTTCGCCGCCAACCTCTTCTGTGGATGGAACCTCTTACTGGGTAATTGCCAGGCCGCCGCCATATGATCCGATAATTGATCATACAGGGGGAACACAGTTGAAGTCACCTTGGTCTTTTTAAAATTAGGAAACTTCGACCTAGGAGCCGGCGCATCATCCTCAACATGTAGGATAGCCCGCACCGCCCTAACTAAGGCTGGAACATTAATAGAGGACTTAGCTTCCACCTCCTGCCCCATGGCATCAGAGTCAGAGTCCTCATGGATTTCTCCATCATCTGAGGACACTTCCATCATCTGAGGACAACTGCGCAGCTAGTGAACTCACAACCGGACGTTTAGACGCCCTTGGTGGCACATCACCTTGCAACATGGACTGAAACGCCGAGGATGAAGCCGCCAGACTCTGTACGGAGCTGGAGAGAACATCCACCCAAGGCGGAGGAGCCGTCGGAGCAAAACTCTGCAAAGGCACTACAGACTGACGCGTCACTGGGGAAGACTGCACATACACAGGCAGTCCCGAGTAAGGACCCACAGTCTGGGCCCCGGGGGGAGACCGCAACATTTGTGGAACACCCGGGGAATGGGGGATGGTGGGCTGCGGCAACGCCCTAGAAGGGACCGCTGATGGGACCGATAACCGGTCCGCAATAGACGCCAGCACCTGTGAAAACATCGCCCAAGGAGGGTCCTGTGATACAGAGGGGTTGGAGGGGCCCGGTACCAGCTGGCACCGCCCGCACAGACCATCCTGAGATAAGTCCTCCCGATCAACTCCAGCAGCACAGCGTCTGCAGGAAAATAGCACAGGAGCCACAGAGCGCTCAGTCTCCTCATCAGACATGATACCGTAAATCACAAGAAATACGTATCACCAGAGGAATTACGGTTTTAACACCCGCGCACTCACCAGTATGCGACACAACAGCCCAGATATGGTACTGTGTAGCACACAACAGTATGTGACTTACCACACAAATACGTGATTTATATAAGTGAGGGTCTCAGAAAAACGCCCTTCCCCCACACACCTGCCGGGCCATAGGAGAAGGAAAGGGATAGTTATAACCTGACAGCAAGGAGAATAAGTCACAGACAGGCAGCACTAGCAATAGTCACATACAATGCAGAAAAGTTAGTACTCACTGCACCTTCCGCTACAATCAACCGCCCAGATTCAGTGTCTGGGAGGGCTATAGCGCTGTGTACACTGTCCTTTGGCAGGGGAGAGGTACACAGGGGGACCGGTCCACTTGATACCGCCTGGGAGTCTGCGATGCCTGCCAGTAAAGATGGCCGCCGGAGACCTCAGAGGAGGAGTGGCCGTAAGATAAGAGCAGCTCAGCGACGCCAGACTGCTAGTTGAAAGGCGCTCTGAGCTGAGGGGAGGAGCCGCTAGACAGGGAAGGCTGCCTCCCCTGGCTAGCAATTAACCCCCGGGTTGCCAGTCCCGCTACCAGCCTGTTACCCTGGTGGTCTAGCGGACACGCGGGGTATTCCTCAATAGAAGGGGAGCCCGCCGCCGCCGCTAGCGCCTCCGGTCTGTCCCCAGAGACCGGAGGCTTCTGACTGCATAAAAAGTATCCGCGGGCCGCCGCACGCGGCGACCCGCGGCTTACCTGATCCCCGTCGCGTCTGGCAGCAGTCAAGGGAGTCCCCAGAGCCCGGCTAGTACAGGCTCTGGGGTCCCGCCGCGATCCCCAGAGCTGTACTGGCGTCGCGGCGCCAGCGGGGAGAAGGAGCGGCAGCGTGGACGTCCTAAAGGACAGTCTGATGCTGCCGCTCTAAAAGTGTAAAAAAAGTAGAAAAAAATAAAAAATTTCTCTTTTAAAATAAAGCTTAGGGGCTGCTCCTGCAGCCCCACTGCGACAGGGTGACCCGACTCCGGCCGGGCACCAACTAAAACTGAGGTGCCTGTGGTCGGGGGCGGGGTATAGAGGAGGACGGACCCAAGTGCATCCTGGGAGCAGCAAAGCTTTAACTGCGTGGTGCCCGTGGATCCAGATCCAGCTATACCCCAAGGTCAACCCTGTGGACCCCCTATGGACCCTGAAGTAGAAATATACAAGTGTTGCATAGTAAATTAAACAGCACAATCTGCTCATGCATCCTAGTCGCATTGCATCTTAGATGCCTATTTTACAAAAAAGTTGCCTGGCGCTAGCAGAGTCTCGCGGAACCTGGCGCTCCGAGCTTTTTGGCGCGTCTGCAGCAAAGATGTGTAAGGCCACATCTGTACACTGGAAAACATCAGGAAGCACAAAGTAGGAAGCTAGAAGCAAACAGCCACTGATCAGGCAGAACCGATGTGGGCAAAAATCCCTGGCATAGTCTATTTTTTAACTCATGGAGCTAGCTGCACGTCCACAGATTGTAAATCAAGGTACTTTTCTATCCACTTCTTTTTGCTGATATGTCAGCAAAGTACTCCATGTCTCAGAGTGCAATTGGCCAGGAATTACCTGGTCCATCAAAGCCACACTGGCTTGGGCACAATTATTGGCAAAATTGGTGCAAGAATTTGCTAAGGGTTTCTCCTCTTTAGAGAAGATTTTAGAGAACTCTTCAATGGCTATGTATCGAAAGTATCAGAGTTCTGGGGTTCAGTGTATTTGACCCGTCCTGGGAAATGTCTGATTCTAAGTACTCTTCGCATTAAAAGGGTGAATTAGAATACAAAACAGACAGTGAGGACTTCTCCCCATATGGCAAAGACTCTGCTAGCCAGCATGTGGTGGATGATTTTAGTGCCGGGGTTATGCCAGACACAGCATATTGATATCAAGAAGTCAGCAGAGGCTGGTGTGTTTTGAAGTAAGAAGTAGCAGTTGCTTTCTTGGACAATTTTCTCTGTTTAGCTGGGTACACACTGACAGATATATTGGAGAGTAGAACAATTGATCGGCTAATATATCTGCTGCCCATCGGTGGGTGTGTACTAGTGATATGTCTGTGAACAACGTTGTTCACAGACATATCGCGTCTGCCGTGCTGCAGAGTCGATGGCAAACATATCTCCAGATATATCTGGCCATCGGCCAGTCTGTATGGGCGGTCGGTGCAGCAGAGGCCGCGGGGAGGGGGCAGACACCCGCTGCCAGAAGCAGATGATCACCATTCAGTGTGTATGAACGACCATCCTCTGCAGACATATGGTGTGTACCCAGCATTAGTCATTAACTAAACACAAACTAAAGAGTAATATTATATTCAAATAACAGACTTTTTATCCCTTATCAAATGAGGAAACCGATCAATAGGAATCTCCATTTAAGCTCCTACAGCGTGATTGTGTATGGCCACCGCTATTCCAATACTGAATGCTGCAGCCTTTAAGGACAGTAGCAATAGAAAATATAAATTTTTCTAAAATCTTTTATATAGTGGCTAATGCTGTTTTGAGATCCATTTTAGCCTTGGTCTGGGTCAACAAGGTTGTGGGAAAGTGGTTACATGTGTTTGTTAGCCACAATGTCCTCGGTGCAAAAGTTTTACCAATTATGGTTGGAAGATGTTGCACACACTCAGCCAAAAGGGCAGATCCCTATGGTCAAGTATCCCCCAAGTGGTTGAAAGAGGAAATATGATTTTTCTACAGTACTTCCGTTCAATGCTTTTCTCTGAATTTATTGGGGGACACAAGCACTCGCATAATTATGCTCTAGTACCCCTGAAAGTCTACTAAGGTTAATTTTACTAATTTTTTCTAGGTGATGTTGCTTCTCTGTTATTTTCTCACTATGCTTATATCCTGTGGTAGTTGGTTAGAAAAAAGATCAGGTTCTTTATAAGGGGGGAAGGGGAGGGGGGGGGGGGGTGTAAAAAAGGGAGGAGCAGAAAATACTATTTTTAAAGTGCCAAAGTCATGAAGGAGGTTCTCTGCCTTCAAGGTCCAGTATCCCCCAATGGATTCAGAATTAAAAGGATTTAAATGTAAATATTAAAAAAAAGCTTTTAAGCATAAAAAGTGATGTGTGCATGTGTGTATATATGTATATATATATATATATATATATCTATATATCTATCTATCTATCTATATATATATATATATTATTATAAGGGCACAGTCATGCCCTTAAGTTAAGGCTGAATCGGAAAAAAAACAGAAATCTCCATAGAGAATTTCTGGGGGGGGGGGGGGGGCTAGGAGGGGGCATGGTGTTTAAGGGGCTACACCTTTAAAAGCTATAGGAAGTACTATAGAACTGTCGTTCGGTGCTGCATGCCAAATTTCAAGGCAAAAAAAAAAAAATGAGGATTTGGGAGTAATCTAAAGCTCCAACTGTCAGTTTTTTCTGACACTCTCAGTTGGGACTACTACTCAGGGTAGTGGGCGAATTTAGACTTGGGGTTTGTTTTATTAGGTAGCTATTGTTCCAGGGTAGGGCCTTTTGGGGTTCAAGTAATTGAGAAAGTTACAGTTTTTAAACTATTACCTCACAATTGCACCATTATAGAGATAGGAAGATTCAATTCCTTGCGCAGCCTCAGTAGGAGCCTCCAGCAGGTGTACTCACTGTGGCTTCACTTGGGTGCATGTATGTTTAATAAACTTTTACTTTGTACGGTGTGTGTAGAACTACAGGCACTAACTAGCAGGCATGTAATGTGGCCCACATGCTGGTAGTTGTGGTTCTCCAGGTACCAGCATGCGGGGGAGGGCAGGCTTGCTGGGAACTGTAGTTCCACAGCAAAAGACAATATTTAACTTCTATTTTTTACACCACATTACATTATCATCCCAGCACCCACCTTCCCAAAAGAGATAACAAAAAGGTAAAGAGATAACAAAGGTAAGTTCTTACCATATTTCTCATTTTCTACTTCATAGTCCATAGTGGTCCACAGCTTGGGGATGTCCCAAAGCAGTACCTTCAAGCGTGTCGATGCTCCTGTGCAGTGAAGATAATCCGCCGCCCGAAGGAAGCATCCTGAGTGGCAAAGGTATCAAAAGCATAATACCTCAAAAACATCTGGACAGAAGACCACGTGGCCCCCTTACAAAGCTGAACAGCCGAGGCACCACGGCGAGCTGCCCACGAAGGACCCACAGACCTAGTACAATGAGCAGTAACAGAGGGTGGAACTGGAAGGGCCTCGTGAGCGTAGGCCTCAGAGATCGGCATGCGAAGCCATCTAGCCAAACTTTGTTTATTGGCTGGCCAACCCTTCTTGTGGAAACCATAGAGTACGAACAAGGAGTCTGACAGGAACTGGTACGGCCCACATAAATCCTGAGGGTACGTACCACATCCAATGAGGCCTCACCCACCGAGAGGTCAGGGGAATTTAAGGCCGGCACAATCATTTCCTAATTAATGTGGAAACTAGAGACCACCTCAGGAAGGAAACCAGGGCGAGTCCGAAGCACCACCCTGTCCTGGTGAAAAACCAGAATTGGGGAATGGCAAGAGAGCGCCCCCAAATATGACACTCATCTGGCAAGAGCAATAGCCAGGAGAAAAACTGTTTTAGCAATAAGCCATTTTAGATCCACGGACTCCAGGGGTTCAAATGGAGGGCCCGAAGGACAACAGCCAAATCCCAAGGCGCCACAGGAGGAACAAAGGGAGGCTGTATGCGAAGGACCCCCTGAAGGAAAGTGCGGACATCAGAAAGAGGGGCAATCCATCGCTGGAACCACACTGAAAGGGCAGAGACATGCACTTTCAGGGAAGCAAGGCAGAGACCAAGGTCCAAACCCGCCTGCAGTAAAGCCAAAACTGGGACGACACCATTTAAAGTAGGTATGCCACAGCCTATGCAATTCCTGGCAGAGGCAGGTTTCTTGCTCTGAGCATGGTGTTAACCACAGAGCCGGAAAAACCCTTGGACCTTACGAGGGATGTCTCAAGAGCCACGCTGTCAAAAACAAACAACCCAGGTCCGGGTAAAGGCAAGGACCTTGAGACAACAGGTCCGGATGTTGAGGCAACAGCAACTAAGTGTCGATGGAGAGACTCCGAAGATCAGAGTAACAGTGACATCTGGGCCACGCTGGAGCCACCAGCAGGGCAGTGCCCGCTTCTTGTTTGAACTTCCAAAGTACCCGAGGAAGAAGGGAGATTGGAGGGAACAGATACACAAACCGGAAGGTCCACATGACCGACAGAGCATCCACCAAGCCTTGGTGTCTCTTGTCCTGGACCCGTACAGTGGCAGTTTGAGATTTTGACGAGAGGCCATGAGGTCCACGTCCGGAAGGCCCCACTTGTCCACTAGGAGCTGAAACACTTATTGGTGAAGAGACCATTCCCCGGGATGCACGTCGTGACGGCTGAGGAAGTCCGCTTCCCAATTTAGCACTCCTGGAATGAACCCCGCCCATGTCAGAATGCGGGACACCTCAGTCATTGCCGCCTGTCTTCGAGTTCCTCCTTGATGGTTTATGTAAGCCACGGTCATGGCGTTGTCTGACTGAACTTGCACAAGTTTTCCGTGAAGTATGAGTCTGGCTTGTTGTAGGGCCCTGAAGACTGCCCAAAGTTCCAATATGTTGATTGGCAGAGCAGACTCCTCTGCTGTCCACCGTCCCTGAAAGGAGTGTGGACCGGTCACTGCGCCTCAACCCGAGACTGTCGTCCGTCGTCATAAGGACCCAGTCCGTGATCCAAAAGGGGCGCCCCCTGGTGAGGTGCACAGTCTGCAGCCACCAAGCCAGAGATAGACGCACCTCCTGAGAGAGCACCATAGTTTGTGTCCTTATCCGATGGGGTAATCCATCCTACTTGGAGAGGATAAACGTCTGCAGAGGCCTGGAATGAAACTGGGCATATTCCACCATGTTGAACGTTGACACCATGGCTCCCAGTAATTGCATGGCTGAGTGTATGGACACTCAGCAACTCTGGAGGCATCTGCGTACCCGCATCAGCAAAGTGGAGATTTTATCCCCTGTCAGAAAGATCCTCTGCTGATGGGAGTCCAATAGAGCTCCCAGATGGAGCATCCTTTGAGATGGAATCAGGGAGGATTTCTTCCAATTCATCAACCACCCGTGCACCTGTAGTACAGATATCGTCAGCTGCAGGTGGTGGTGAAGTACCTCTGAAGACCCTGCCAACAGTAAGAGGTTGTCCAGGTACGGTAACAGGCGGACCCCCTACAGCCGCAGATGGGCTGCCATTACCGCCATAATTTTTGTAAACACTCGAGGTGCAGCAGAGAGGCCAAACGGCAGAGCCCGAAACTGGAAATGTTGTTGTGACACAGCAAACCTGAGAAAACGCTGGTGAGTTGAGGTATGCATCCTGAATAGCCAGTGACACCATAAAATCCCCAGGTTCCATAGCCAGTATGATTGAGTGCAGGGTTTTCATCCTGAATTGAGGTACCCTGAGGAATTTGTTCAGGTACTTGAGATTGAGGATAGGCCAGTGTGAGCAGTTTGGTTTTTGAACCAGAAACAGGTTGGAATAGTAACCCGTTCCCCTCTGGAACAGGACCGGGACAATGATCCCTGCCTGAAGCATGGATTGTACTGCCTCTTGAATAGTCAAGGCTTTGTCCGTGCTGTCCTGTGCAAAAGAACTGATGGGGAAGGCGTACCCCTGAGAGACCACTTCTCTCACCCAGGTGTCTGTGGTAGTCTGACACCAGCAATGGGCGAACTGCAGAAGTTGGCCTCCCGCCCTGGGGTCCCCCAGGAGGAGGCCCGTCCGTCAGGCTGAGGGCTTGTTGTCAGGTTTGGTAGCCGGACATCTTGCACTCCAAGCCTGTTTCTTAGGCTTGTGAGCTTTCTTGGTTGTGGATGGCCTAGGGAAGGACTGAGCTCTAGCCTTACCTGGGGCCCGATAGGTCCGAAAGGACAGAGGGGGTCATTCAGAGTTGGTCGCAAGAACTGATCGCTCACAACTGACTAGATGTTGCCCCACTGGGCATGCACACGACGGATCCGGCTCCGTCGTGCGCATGCGTGAGACCCGGTTAGCGACGGACGCTCCGTCGCTAGGGGTCTTGCAGCAGACGGGACGAGCTGTCGATGGTGAGTGACAGCTCGCCCCGTTTGGGAGGCGGGCAGGGGGCATGCCTGCCCAAACTGAACGCTTTCCGTTTGGGGGCGGCCCCAGTGGACAGCTTCCTGCTCGATCAGAGCAGGAAGCTCCCTGGGGCTTACGAGTGCCCAGACCCAACCTTAGGGTCTGGTCGTAAGCCCCGATGGTCGGTCGCTAGAGCTGTGGGTGTTAACCCACAGCTTAGCGATCGACAAGGAGGCGGTTGTTCAGGATGCAAGTGGCCGCCCTGATTCAGTGCAACCGCTTGCAACTAACGACCGCCTCTGAATGAGGTCCAGAGTCCTAGACCCTGAAGGAGCAGGAGCAGAGGGCAGACAAGCTGACTTAGTCGCTGCCAATGTATCCACGATTTTATCCAAATTAGGACAAAACAAGACTTTATCTTCATAAGGTAAACACTCCAAACCCTTCTTGGAGTCCGCATCTGCCCTCCAAGAATGAAGCCACAGAGAGCGGCGTGCCGCAAGGGCGGCAGTGGAGATCCTAGCATTTAATAAGCGGATATCTAAAGCCGCCTCGTTAACTAAGGTAACTGAATCTCGGAGGTTGCCACAAGATTCAACTGTTCTCTGGTAGCATTCGGTGCCAAGGACTTTACCAGGGTGTTAGCCCAACATTCCATAGCCCTAGCCACCCAGCAGATAGCCATAGCTGGTCTGCACGCAGCACCTGAAAGGGAATAAATAGATTTCAAGCAAACCTCCACCTTTCTATCAGTTGTATCCTTCAGGGACGACATGGAAGGCATAGGGAGGGTCGCGCTTTTTACAAAGTGTCTCCCATTTAGTAAAATAATCCTCAGCAAAAGGGTAAGCATAGGACAGATGCTTTTGCGGCTGGTAGCGCTTTCCAGGTGTTTTCCCCATGCCACTTCCAGGTGGTCCACCAGCTGGTCAGACAAAGGAAATATAGCAGCAGTCACCTTAGCATCCTTGAAAAAGGCATGTTTGGACTTAGGCGCTGGAGGTTTGTCCTCAGCTATGATTAAGGCTGCCCACACAGTCTATATCAGACCTGGAATATATATCTTTGACTTGGCCTCTACCTCCTGTGTAGGGGACTCAGAGTCAGATTCATCCAGGAGCAGCAAATCATCAGATGACATATCAACGTCATCATACAGAGTAGATTGCGATGACGGCAAAACTCTTTTAGCTGGCCTCCCCCTGCCGCACCTCAGCCACACTCTGTGACGCAGTGGGAATCGTATTAGCCCACTGAGGGGACAACACCTGCATGGGTGAAGCAGGGTTGGAGAGGGCATAAGTTGCTGCTGTGTAAACCCTGGCGGGGAAAACACAGGAGGACCTGCTAAACGCCCCGCAATGGCTGTTAGTGCTTGTGCAAAGCACGCCCAAGGGGGCTCCTGTGGAGTGGCAGATACCGCAGAGGGACCTGGAGGGGCAAAGCACCTGAAACATAATTCCTCAAGAACAAGTCTCCCACTCCTAACTCCGATGAACACTTTTTACAGAACAGCCGGCCTGGAGCCTGACTTGGCATATCACTCTCACTACCAGACATAACGAGTAGAATACCAGTAACAGTATGTGACCCAACACACAGAAAGAAAACTATACTGTGAGGAGGCACCCTGACAACACTTGTTATAAGGGCCCAGTAAGAAAAGGTACATGGACAGTAAAATGGCTGACAGGAGAAAGTGAAACAGACAGCGCTAGCATACAGTCACATACAATGCAGCGTAATCAACACCTGCACTTAATGGCACTACCATTCAACTACACAGACTTAGTGTCTGGTAGGATATATAGTGCTACATACACTGACCACGACCAGGAGGAGAGGTATGTAAAGGGACCCGGGCTCCACACCGCCTGTGAGATCTGCAACTTCAGCCAGGAGAAAATGGCCGCCGGAGATCTCTAAGGGGGCAGATCCGGAGGAGGAGGGCTGCCACAACCCAGCCAGAACGCGGTGGAAAGGTGCGCTGTGCAGCGGGGAGGAGTCGGCTGTTGAACAGGGAAGGCTGCCTCCCCTGGCCAGTGTTTAACCCCCGGGACGCTGGGCTCCTACAGTGTCTCCCCGCACCCTGCCAGCCTCTGTGCCTCCGGTGGTCTAGTGGAGAGTGTAGGACTCTGTGCCTGGCTCCACAGCTGTCATCCCCAGCCCTGGGAAAAAAAAAAAAAAAAAGACTGCGCCCAGCTGTTCTTCACCGCGATGATCAGCCGTTTACCTGTCCCCGTCGCGTCCAGCTAGGTAAGACCCCGGAGGCCTGCAGAGATCCCCGGATCTGTACCGGCGTCTCGGAGCCGGCAGGGTGATTATGCGGCAGCGCGGACGTCCCCTGGACTGTCCGCACAATAAAGGATTTTTTAAAAAAAAATAATAAAAGTCTTCAGGGGCTGCTTGACAGACCCCCTACTACGCACGGTAACCCGACTTCGGCCGGGCACTCAATGAACTGAGGTGCCTCTGGCCCAGGGGCGGGGTATAGGAGAGGTCCCAATGCACCCTGGGAGGAAAAGTTTAACTGTATGGTGTCCGGATGACTCTGCCATGTCTATACCACAAGGTCACTCTGTGGACCCCTATGGACTCTAAAGTAGAAATTATATTATATATATATATATATATATATATATAAAAATGATTATTATTTTTTTTCTTTAAATACAGTCAAATTAAATCTACTAGTGGTTGGAGCTATGGAGTTCTGCAGTAAAGGGCAGGGTGGCTTATATTTCACCATTGGTTTTGTATTGATAGAAACAACAACCACCAATAAGAGCAGGAAGAATATATTATACTCACAATTTACAAACTTTCACAATTCCCAGCTGTACAAAGGATGACAGTGTGTTCTTTTGCATATCAGAAGATAAGGCTTCATAACATCTTGTTACTCCTGTAAAAGTTATATGTATTAAAAAACAACTTAATTTCTGTTTTGCAATCAGTATTTTGTAAATGAATAAATACAGGAAATAGTACATCTATTTTCTCATACAGCCAAAGCATTATTTATTTTTTCAGTGTTAAAACAATTCTCCTTTTCTGTCTGATGCCGCTTGAAGAATTATTCTACACTTCTTCTCAAACTTCCAGACAAAATACCCATCTCCAATGCTCACAAGAAAAACAGCTGAAGCCAAAATGAAATCTGTCTATCAAGTTACAGCACAGCATTTATGCAAAGATAGTATCAGGAGTTCATGGTAGACATTAGGGGCTTTATGTAATAGCCTCCAAGATGCATGCATGAGATTTTTAAAACGGCAATCATTAAAAAGGCAAAAATCAACCTGGTTTTGCCTTTTCAATGACTTGCGCTTTAAAAATACTCCCATTAACCCATTGGCGTTGTTTTCTAAGAAATGGATTTATATCATATGTCCAATTTATGTATATGTATTTGCAGAATGTGATTGCGTTGTATAAATAACTGGTAATAAACAGAGAATATTTGGCCACTCACATCAGTCCCTGCCCCAGTAGAGCATACCATCCATATTTCCATACCACATGCTCACACACAAGGGTTAATTTTTGTCAGGAGCCAATTAACCTATCAGTATGTTGTGGGAGGAACACACAAACACGGGGAGAATATACAAACTCCAAACAGTTAGGGCCCTGGTGGAAATTTAACCCATGATCTTAGTACTGTGACACAGCAATGCTAACCATTACACCATCTGTGCTCAGAAATTAGCAATTCAGCAGATGTTGGTCTTCACAAATTGTCAGTGTGTTTATGAAAACTACATACACCACACCGGCAGTGCCACTTTAATGCTACAAAATATTAAAATAAAGGAACTGTACACAAAGAATATAAATTTCCACACATTCGGATGTAATTTATTAAGCCAGTCTGTGAATTAGGTAGTTGCAGTTGTTTGCTGCGCAGGGAATGTATTACTTGCATCACCTGTAACCTTGTGGGACATAGCTTAGGTCTGCCCATGCATCATAAAAAAAAGAAGCAAAGTGAAGCTAATTCAACCCCTTTCCTAGCCATAATTAGTTTTAGCAGAAAGGCAACAAATAAATAAAAAAATTCATGAATACGGTGTTAAACTGTTCCCAATGATGTAACAAAGCACCTGCACTAACCGTTTATGATGCGCTGTGACACAAAACTCCTTACACCGGATATGTACTGCTTTTCTGTTACGCTCTCTGACACCTCCTGTGAAAGGTACATGTAGGCCACCTGGAAAAAATTTAGCAAACCGAATATTTACTGTGTAATTAACAATCTTACATATAAAATATATAATAATTTAAAACATTTGCAAAATTAAATATTGAATTATGCAGAACATTTTATAAAATGTACTGCCAATCAAATCAGTCTCTGCTGCCACACAGACGTCATACTAAAGATACCTGGTAACCTTCTAAGAAGGGCTGTAACATTCTGAATAAAAACACAGCCGTATCTGTCCCTTTCTCAGTCATGATCACGTCATGTGGAGTTACATGAATGACATCACACTTGGACAGCAGAAAGCAGCCTTCTTCAAAATCCTGCCAAAGGAAAAATGGCACTTAGTAAATAGTCACAACGCACTATGGTTTAACATACTGGACATACACTGAGCAGCAATGCCAAACAAGGCACACACTGTAGTGGTTTATGTTGAAAAAACAAAAACAAACATATACTTGTGTCCATTCAATTCAAAATGTCATCTTCAATTTAAAATAACTCTATTCTCCAACTTGCCCTAGGAGAGAAAAGAAAAATTCTTCCTGCCCCATAATGGCAACCAGACCATCCCCTGGACGAAGTCTAACATTGTATATTGCGTTACTAATGCCAGTAGCCTGGTTGTTTCTGTATTATTGGGAAAATGTTCAATCCTTTCTTGCATTTTTCTACAGTGTCTGTAGCAATTGTTGTGGGAGTGCTTCCCAGATTCATGGGTCAGAAAGGAACTCTTATCGTATATTATTATTAATGCTATAAGGTGCCACCAGGGTTCTGCAGCGTCATACATGGTGGTGGAGATTGTCTCTTTTCTTTCAGCTACAAGGGTTGGTCTTGGGAAATCTATAGGTATATAAAGCTGAAGATTCCAGAAAAGTTTTGGTATTAATACATTTATACACCATGATCATACACCCTCCCCTTAATCTTATTTCTTCTAGTGCACATAGATTTTACTAGGACAATCTTTGCTCTATACCCCTTGTCATCTTCCATGCCCTAACTAATTCTGCTCTCTGTAGTTGCAGGACTTTTGGATAAATTGCCCAACATTGAATGGCATACTCACTAACAGTGTTTTCCCCAGGATCAATTTCACTGGTGCTCCGTCCAGCTTTTTTAATTTTATTTTATTTTACATGCTGCCCCGCACTACTATATCCTGCTCCAGGGGTCTGACTCCCAAAACGAAAGTCACTCTTCAATTACGTTACTGTCACACAGTAACAGATATGACTCTCATCAGAGATCCCTCCCCCATCTTTAAGATATAGGACACAGTTTACATGGCGAGAGCATTGCCAAAAGGGTAGAGAAAGAGTGCAGACGTGCATTGCTGGATTTAATTATATTTGTGTCCTAATAGCAAGTGGGCAATAACTGTAAGAGTCTTTACATTTTATTTAAGTGCCTCCAGCCAGATTACACTGCCCCCAACTGGCTAATTCTTAATGCCAACCAACTGCCATTTTCTAGAGAGAACACTGCACTAGTGCCTTATAAAAAAGGCAAATGATCATTCTCTCTCAAGTCACATTGTAGATAAGAAGTAGGACAAGTACATATTTTAAGCCTCAAAATGCAAACACTTAAAATAATTTACAATGAAGTGCATTTGTAATCTTACTGCTCAATCTCCCAATGTATCCATGTCTCTGTGGATAAACATCTTGGGGCCCATTTATCAATGATCGCTTTTGCAATGCATGCCAGTAACGCCCCTGATCACATTGCAAAAAGCAATCTCTTCGGCCGGATCATCCAGGACATGCAGAGACACGGGCTCCGCTACAGCGGTTGGCTGCTGGGGCCAATATCTGGAATGCATCGCATTCCGGATATTGGTAAATTTGGCAGCATCGCATCCCCCAGAGAAACCTATGGGGGATGTGGCTGCCAGCGGTAATGGAGGGATCACAGCAGGTATCGGAGATAGCTTCTGCGGTCCCTCTTTAATATATACAGGGGATACTTAGTATTTGAGGCAAACCCCCGAAAACGGATGTTTTCGGGGATTTTACCTCAAATACACTTTGATAAATGGGCCCCCTTGTATGGTAACTTTTACACTACTTTGTTACATCTGTAAACACAAAAAAAAACCGTATAAATTCCAACCACCACATCATCTACAAACAAATTGAAGAGCACTGGTCCTAAAGCTGGGTACACACAGTATGATGTGCACCCAGCGATGCGATCCACGATCAGACTTCCGACATATCGGGCTGTCCCCACACACGGAGCGATCCAGTGCCCAACATGCCAGCCCCCCCTGGAGGAGCGACAGACGACCCCACGGGAGTGCGCAGTGGACGATATCATGCCCACACACGGAACGACATAGCTGCGATATCGTTCCAATCTGTCGGATCGGCCGCTATATCGCTCATTGTGTGGGGGCTGTAACACAGGACCTGTACATCACTTCCAACTTTAGTCATATTTACCAAGGAGGTCAGCCAATGGCCTCCTATTTACAGACACTGTAGAAATATAGAAAGAGATTGATAATCAAGGGCTGACAAACACCTTCAGTATGCTATGTGTAAGCATTGTATACGTATAAATGGGGAGAGAACGTAAATTACGTTATACATCTGAAAATAGAGTAATTTGAAGTAATATATTTTTATCTAACAACCTCCTACACCTCAACCAGTAGGTAAGTAAAACTACTATCCCCAAAATTATTTGTAGTTCAGTAAATCAAACACTTAAGAGGAATATAGAAAGATAGGCCCATCTTGTGTGTTAATGTAAACACTGTATAGGTTTATCCTATATATTTTAATAAGGCATGTTTTAAGATTGCTTTTGATCCTCTGAATTTTATTAATAAATAAAAAATATTCTGTTTATACAATGTAGCCAAGTCATACTAATATACACAGTTGAGTCACATTATTATGACCACCAGCTAATAGCCAGAGTAACCGCCTTGTGCAGCACGGACAGCAGCTAGACGGGCTGAGAGTGACTCACTAAGATTCTGGTAGGTTGGCACAGGTATCTGGAGCTATGATGACTGCAGTGCATCCCACAGCTGCTGAAGGGTGCATGGTGGAGTGTCCATGGAGCGAACAAGGTAGTCCCACACATGCTCAATTGCGTTCAAGTTCGGGGAATTAGGGGGCCAGGGAAGTACTTGGAAGTCTTGGTCATGCTCGTCCAACCACTGTCGGAAATTTCTAGCCCTGTGACAGGTTGCATTGCCTTGCTGGAAGATCCCATCCGCCTCAGGGAAGACACGTCAACGTCTAACCGATCGATGAAGCAGAAAACGTGACTCATCGGAGAAGGCAACCCTTCGCTAATCAGTGGAGGTCCAATTTCAATACAGGCGTGAAAATTGAAGCCTTTTTTCCAACAATGCACCTTCATTAGCAGAGGAGCAGTAACCATGAGTTTGCTTCACAGCCCCATACGCAGCAAAGATCGCTGAACTGTCGTTTTAGACACACATCTGGTGGCCCCCAGGTTCGTTTTGACAGTGAGCTGTTCCACTGTTGCGAAGTTCACCACTCACATTAATGGCACGTGGTGTTCCGCAAATTTCACATCGGTTATTCACAATGGTGCCATTTGTCCAGTCACGATACACCTTCACCACAGCAGCACATGAATAGTTCACATACTTGCACGGTTTCAGAAATACTGCCACCCTTGGCCAGAAAGTCAATAATCATCCCTTTTTGCAACTCAGATAAATTGCCCCATGACAGCAACAACTGATGTGTGCATGCGGCCGATCGCCCACCAAGCCAGTGCATGGAACGTGACGTACTTCATGGGCTACATGCTGCTGACATCAAATTAATGTCACTCGACTGTGTATGTACAAAGCCCTCACCCAATCCTCTCCCATTTACATCTCTGACCTCATCTCCCTCCACACACCTGCCTGCCCACTTCGCTCCACAAATGCATGTCACCTCTCTTGCCAACTGATTGCTTCCTCCCGCTCCCGTCTCCAAGATTTTGCCTGTGCTGCTCTCACCTTTGGAATTCTCTCCCCCTCCCAATCAGACGCCCCACCTCTCTACTAATCTTCAAGTGGGCTCTCCAGAGAAGCTTCTTCATCAAAGCTTTCTAGCTCTCATCCTAACCCACTGCTCCATACTCCTTCTCACTATCTACCCCATCTGTGTCACCTGTCTGTCAGCCCTTTCCCTTTAGAAGGTAAGCTTTGACTAGCAGGGCCCTCATCCCTCACTTATACTATCATTTACTCCTAACTCCCACAACAGCACCTAACACTTGGTTGCTGGTGCCCTGCTGCTTATTTAAGGGTTATGATCACTAATGCAGCAATGTTTATAAACCATGTGGTAGACCTGCATTGTTTAGTACTGTTAATAACTGCTTTCTTATGTGCTCATTTGTTCATGCACTTTGTAGAGACTCTGAACTCTTGTTGTGCTATAAAAAGGCAGGTACTGGAGTTTGCTAAATATGCAGGAAAACACAAACATATACTGGGGATTGCACATACAAGAGTAGAGTGGACTCAAGGAATATATTGGGAAAGCTAGAAATGTGGTACTGGACAAAGGCCAAATACTGGGAGAGCTAGAAATGCTGGTACTGGGCAAAGGCCAAATACTGGGAGAGCTAGAAATGCTGGTACTGGGCAAAGGCAAAATACTGGGAATAATTATATATGCAGGTGCAGATTGCACAGACAAGACATATAGAGAAGATAGGCATACACTGGGAGAGTGCTAACTGCAAGTGCAGATTTGCACTGACAAGACAGAGCAGATTGACACAGCTCACAGCTGGACCCCCCAGCACATGTCTAATTAATACCAGCAGGTAATCTGACACTTCAGTGATACAGGGTAATAGCCACAGGAAAGCTGCAATATAATTAGCAGCACATATACAAAGACACACAGGGAAGGGACATGAAACACTGAAGGACTGTGAGAAAGCTAAAGTCTCAGAGTAAGGTTTAGCATGGAAGCGAATACAGGAAACTGGGAAACTGTGAGCAGGCTGAAGCAACACGCTGAAGGATTTAGCACAGAGCAACAGTGGGAGTAACACAGGCACTTGGAATAACAAAAGTTAAACAGCATCTTCCTGAAGTTCTGGGGTCAGATTTATACCCAGGGGTAGCAGATTATTGGAGCACAGCGTCAGCTGACTGAGATCATGCTACCATTGGTTAGGAGGACTGTCACATGAGAGGAACTATCATGGCAGCGCCCATGATGGTAACTCCGATCCCCAAAACACACAGCCGACCATGGAAGTCCGCAAAAGCACCTAAGGTAGAATACTCAGCATCTCACCCCTCACTGCACCAGGCGTCTGACCACAAGGAAGTCAGGGGAAGCCGGCACGGAGGTAAGAGATAGCCGATCCTAGGCTGAACCCTGACAGTACCCCCTCCTTTTAGGGTGGGCACCGAACACCCACAAAAGCTCAGCTGGAACTCCTCAGAAAGACACAAAAAATACTTGAAAACACAGGAAAGTCAAAAATCTTTGAAGACATAAGATGTTTTTGAAGATTAGAAGAACAAGGTACACAACTACCAGATGGTCTCTCAAACTTCAATTGGGACTAAATAATTGGAAAAAATGGTCAACTTGTCATAGAAAGGTTGGTCACCAGGAAGTCATCGACTCTTCTTCTTTTTCCGAGACTTTTTCGAACCACTAGAAGTAGAAGACTTAAGTTGCAAAGTGTCTTTCACGGGAACTACCGAAATTAGAGAGAGGTAAGAGATAGCCGATCCTAGGCTGAACCCTGACATATACACACACACACACACACACACACACACACACACACACACACACACACACTTTATATATAAATAAAGCGTCCTATAGTAGCTGGTGGGAAATCCATGGCTCAGACTTGTTTTTCCAGCACATTACACAAATACTCGATTCGATTGAGATCTGGAGAATTTGGAGGCCAAGTCAACCCCTTTAACTCTTTATCATGTTCTTCAATCCATTCATGTAAAATGTTTGCAGTGTGGCAGGGCACATTATCCTGCTGGAAGAGGCTCCTGCCATCAGGGAATACCATTAGCATGGAGGAGTGTACTTGGTCTGCAACAATGTTTAGGTAGGTGGCATGTATCAAAGTAACATCCACATAAATGCCAGGACAAAAGATCTCCCAGCAGAATACGACCCAGAGCATCTTACTACCTCCGCCGGCTTGCCTTTTCCCAATAGTGCACCCTGGTGCCATTCCTTCCCAAGATAAATGATGCACACACACTCGGCCGACCACATGATGTAAAAGAAAAGGTGACTCATCAGACCAAGCCACCATCTTCCATTGCTCCATGCCTATTGTAGGCGCTTTCGCATGGGAACCGATCTGCGGCTACTCAGACCCGCAGCAAGCATATGGGGCTGCATTATATTTTTTTGCAGTTTGTGCTATAATAACTCTTCTGTGGAATCGGACCAGACGGGTTAGCCTTCGCTCCCCACGCCTTAGGCGCCCATGACCCTGTTGTGGTTGTCCTTCCTTGGACCACTTTTGGTAGGTACTAACCACTGCATACCGGGAACACAAGACAATGATCTGATCCAGTCGTCTAACCATCACAATTTGGCCCTTGTCAAAATTGCTCAGATCCTTACCCTCATTTTTCCAGCTTCCCACATCAAATTCAAAAACAAGTATTCACTTATTGCCTAATAGATTGCACCCCTTGACAGGTGGCATTGTAAAGACATTATTATTATTACTACTACTACTACTACATTTTATTTATAGGGCGCCACAAGTGGTCCGCAGCGCCGTACATACAGTAAAGGGTACACAGAACATTACATTACAGTAACCAAATTATAAACAGAGCACAAGTAACAATTAGCACACAATTCTCCATACACAATACAGCTGGGAAGGTGAAGGCTGTCCTAGAAGTGCTCCTACAATCTAGGGGAGATAATCAATGTTGTTCATTTGTAAGTTGTTTTAATATTATGGCTGATGGATTTGGATATTTGATTGCATACCATTTGAGTCATTGATCATTTATTTCATAGGTTCTTTATATTCTCTTAATTAAGTACAACTATTTTATGAGGTCTTAGCTTTTTGATGACTTGTCAAGTTGGAAAACAACAGACCACTGTAGAATTGGCAGGGGACATGTTCTCCTAGACTGGGATGTAGTCCGGAAGCCGATCTAAATGCCAGAGACTGTAATCCCGACTAGGGACGAATTACAGGCGTCTAAATCCACCGGGTGGACAGCCGCGGGGGTGGGGGGGGAGGTTGGGTTAGGTGTAGGGCTCCCGGGGGGACTTAGCGTTAGGCACCCCCCCCTGGGAGGTTAGGGTTAGGCTAGGGGGAGGGAGGGTTAGGCACCCCCCTGGGGGACTTTGGTTTAGACAGCGGGGAAGGGGGGGTTAGGAGTAGGCACACTGGTTAGGGTTAGGCACCCTGAAGGAGGGTTAGGGGGTAGAATTAGATTAGTTGATACTTACCTTTAGGACAATCAGGATTTCCTCCTTTGTCGGGCAGCCGCTGTCGGGATTTGAACGGCCGGCAGTAATACATATCACACCCCCTAGACCAGGGGTCTTCAAACTTGGCCCTCCAGCTGCTGTGGAACTACACATCCCAGCATGCACTGCCACCTTTTTGATATAACAGCATGCTAAAACTATGTGCAGTGCATGCTGGGATGTGTAGTTCCACAGCATCTGGAGGCCAAGTTTGAAGACCCCTGCCCTAGACTATGGGGCTCTCGGTTATGGAATATTCAAATTCCTGATTGTAAGGGGTTTGGGGTGGTTAGTTAAAAATGCATCTCTAGTGTACATAACCTTTAAAAAGGGAACTACACATATTTTTTCCCCAATTACCCAACCCCCTTTCCCTCCAAACTTAGTAATACTGCATAACAACTGTAGCTCAGGAATAACTGAAACCATTGAGGTTGCATAATCTGTGCAGTAGCATGTTGGTTATGCAGCAGTTTTAACCAAAATAACTAAAGGGATCTTTTGCAGTAAAGGTTTAAAAGTTTAATCGGTATATTTATTAAAGTGCCAGTTTTTAGAAGTGGAGATGCCCATAGCCACCAATCAGATTCTAGCTATTATTTTCTAGAAAGTGCTAGATAAATGTTAATTAGAATCTAATTGGTTGCTATGGGCAACATCTCCATTTTTTAAAAAAACCTGCACTTTCGTAAATATAACCCTAAGTCTAAAATCATTGAGTGTCTCCAGGCACTGTTACGGGTTAGCTTCTCACGAAGAGCAAGCTGGATGGTTATGGAGAGAGATTTATTGCAAAATAAAAATGCTCTTACAGTATTAAAGGGGAAAATATACACCAATCGTACTAGAAGAATGATTTTATTTAAATTATCCAAAAATGACTGGCAGACAAATGGACAACAGTTTTAGTGCAAAGAGGACATTATTTTACGGCATATCGAAGATTTAATTATCATTATACTGTATACACTTGTCAGACTTGCCCATTACTCATGTGGAGAAATGTGGAGTGACATCTCTTACCTTCTCTTCAAAACCAGGAAAGAAGATGAACTCTTTTGAAAAAAGATTTCTCATAAAGCAAAATGTTTTATAAACATCCACTGAAAAGTAAAAACATAAAAAAATGGAAGTGAAAAAGGACATACAATAATCATTGGTCATTTGTAAGTAACAAAAGTTATTTTGCAGGGTTGTGGTAGGCTATTACCAGCGCTTAGACTTTAAAATACTTGCACCTGATTACTATTTGCCTGTGTATTTTGGGACGTTTTGGACCTCTTAGCCGGATCATCATTTACACTTACTGTGATTATCTGGTAACAAGGGACTCAACTGGCAACAGCAAAACTCCACAGCGTGGGTGCTTTATGTCCGTAGTATGTCAAACTGACACCGAGATATTTATCTATAGCAGTTGGACTCCACAGAGCGGACTGCTCAGGTGTCCTGGATTGTGATCTTCTACATTGTGGAATTCCCACGACACTACTCAGAACCGTTTTGGTTCATTACTAACCAAGCAGCATACTTCCAATACCCGATGGTGAAACTCCCGGGCTTGTGAGATTACCTTACTGACTGTGCATTCAGAATTCTTTATAGCCGCTACTTATACAATCGTGGATTACTGCACATTTCCTCTAGGACTTTCTGGATACCGGTAATTATGGGCCTGATTCAGAGCTGAACGCTTTGAATCAGGGCCCTCCTACTTTTTTTGGAGCGTCCTCATGAACGCTCGCATAGCTGTGGGTTACCACCCACAGCTTATGTGAGCGTCCATGATGATGGTCGCAATGGTCTTGACCATCGCGACCATCGGGCTTGCGACGGAGACCCTGCGGTAGGGTCTCGCTGCCGCAAGCCCTGTAGTGATTTTGGCTCTATCAGAGCCAAAATCACTCCCACTGACATCACTAGTGATGTCAGTGGGGCTGGCTTGAGACGGTAGGCGTTCCCATGGGAACGCCTCCGTCTGGCAGGCACGCCCACCATAGGGGGCGTGCTGTCAAACAACATCGACAGCACGCCCCCTTTGGTGCGAGACATGGAGCGATGGTGAGCCCGTCGCTCGCCGGGTCTCGCGCATGCGCACGACGGAGCTCCCTCCGTCGTGCGCATGCGCAGTGGGGAACATTGATCCGCTTGCGAGCGTCCTGCCGCTCGCGAGCGGGCCTGAGTGACCCCCTATGTCTACTGACGTTTATAGGCAATAGTATTTTACACTACCATCAGCACAAGTCTGGCGAAACAAAGTATATTTGCATTTATTTTACTTTTGTATCATGTGTATACTTATGTATTTTAGAGAGTTGTTTTAATTTTGTATTTATTACTTTTTTCCATTTACTTTAGATTAAACATTATTGTGTATAAAAACATTTCATATGGTCATTTTAAATCTATATGTACTCCTGAGCGCCATCTCTATTTATTTATTTTCTGACATTTTTGTGTGGTAGAATAGATATATAGTGTCTAGATTGACTTATTCCCTGTCGACCATCTGGAGTCAAAGGTTGACAGGGAAAAAGGTGGTCTGATAAATGGTCGACATGTTCAAATGGTCGACACAAATTTACAACTTTATTTATGTAACCCTAATCCTAACCTTCACCCTAGTGCCTAACCCTAACCTTCCCTCTGGCGCCTAACCCTAATCCTCCCCCTAGTGCCTAAAGCTGGGCACACACTGGAGCAGTATCGGCCCGATACGTCGTTCTGATTCGGCCAGAAACTACATATTGACCAGATCGTTCAGGGTGTATGGTTAATTTGCTTCCAGTCAGCCAATATCGCATGCGGTGCTGTGCAAGGTAATGAAGGAGGGAACGAGGGATTGTTCCATCCTTCATTGCATCTTTCTGATATGTACCGTGGATACGATATGTCAGCCCACTGGCCATCATATCGTCTGGGTACACATCGCTTTAGTGTGTGCCCAGCTTAACCCTAACCGTCCCTTCCGGGAGCCTAACCCTCCCCCAAGTGCCTAACTCTAACCTTAAATGTTAGAAAAAAATGTGTCAACCAGTTGAACCTGTTGACCTATTGCCGGTCGATCTACTGACTGACGATCTTCCATTCGGATACCCTTTTGCAGCAGTTGATTTAATTTGTATACATTATACATCACCAACTAAGACTTATTTACAAAAGTGTAAACTCACGATGTAAAGGCTTTGGTGTGACGCTACAAGGGCCAATATAGCAGTGTCTGCAGGGATAAAACCGTTATCACCAATCAAAATGAGAACTGGGTAGATTGGTTGGCATTTCTTAGAGAGTTTGGATTTGACACGAGGGTCTAATAAAATTTTAATTTGGTCTTGTTGGAGAAACTGCCAAATGCCTGGCACTTTTCTCCATATTTGGTGGAGCAGTCTGGTACTGTAGAGATTCTGAGCACCTTAACAAGTGCATACTGCACATTGTGAGTGCTGCTGCCTGCCTCCTTGCTAGAGCCTGGAAAATGCAATCTCCTCCTACTATGGATGCTCTCAGAAAAGAGATTTGGTTTGTCTTTTAGTTAAATTGATGACTAGCATACTCATTATTTAAGACTTGGAATCCCTGGATTCAGTATCATGGCATCTTCTCTTCTTAACTGAAAATGAGGCATCTGACCTCTGTACTGTCTAATGATGTACAGTATATATGGTACTTCTTTGTTTACTGGCTTTTCCAAACCAGCTTTCCATACTTGACTGATATGTTTGTTTTAGATCGCCTCTGCACAGGAGTGTCCTCAGCTGGTTCGATTTTCTCTTTTCTCAATATTGTCTGATGCCTCCAATAAAATGTATAAAAAAAGAAAAAGAAAAAAAAAAAAAAAAAAAAAGGAGGGGATGCCCTTAGATAGTTAGGCCCTGGTTTGCTAATGTACAGGCTGATTATTTCACTACCAGGGAGGTGGTGGAGATCAGGTCTCCCATACCATTAACAGGAGCACTTGCACCATCTTGTTACATTTCTAAAGAAAAGCACATTTCAGGTCTACCAACACAATAAAAAAAACCTTCACAGAAAAAAAAAAAAAATCAAAAGTGACACATAATAAAAGACACCCCAAAGTACCTCCCTCTCATAATTAATATACTGTATGGACATAAATTAAACTAAACGAAGTTGCATTTAAAGAGAAAAATAAGAGATATGGTAAGAACTTACCTTTGTTATCTATATTTCTACGAGGTCCATAGGGTTCCACCTGATACCTTGGGGTATAGGCGATGGCTCTGCCGTCGGGCACCACACAGTTAATCTTTTAGTCCCAGGATTTACCGGGGCCTCCTCTCCTATACCCCGCCCCCAGGCCAAGGCACCGTCAGTTACGTACCAAGCCATAGGCCAGAGGAGGGGAAAACAGAGAGAAGGAAGACTGGAACACACAATAGTCGCACTCTCACAGAGAAGGAGACTGAAAACTGGTGACCAGAACTAAACCCATCTTAAGCACAGGTGCGACAGGGTGGGAGTCCTGTGGAACTCTATGGACCTCGTAGAAATAGAGATAACAAAAGGTAAGTTCTTACCATATCTCTTATTTTCTACTGCAGGGTCCATAGGGTATCCACAGGATACCTTGGGGATGTCCCAAAGCAGTACCTTCCAGGGTGGGGACGCTCCTGTGCAGAAAGGAGAATCTGCCGCCCGAAGGAAGCATCCTGAGAGGCAAAAGGTATCAAATGCATAATACCTTACAAAGGTATGGACAGAAGACCATGTGGCCACCGTACAAAGCTGAACAGCTGAGGCGCCCCGGCAAACTGCCCACGAGGGACCCACAGACCGAGTAGAATTAGCAGTAACAGAGGGCGGTACTGGAACGCCCTCATGAGTGCAAGCCTCAGAGATCGCCCTGCAATCCACCTTGCCAACGACTGTTTGTTGGCTGCCTTCTTATGGAAACCGTAGAGGACAAACAGGGAGTCTGACTACCGAAGGGAACTGGTACGGTCCACGTAAATACGGAGAACACGTACCACATCCAATGAGGCCTCACCTGCTGAAAAGTCTGGTGAGATAAAGGCCGGTACTATAATTTCCTTATTAATGTGAAAACTAGACGCCACCTTAGGAAGGAAACCAGGGCCTAAGAACCGCCCTGTTCCTGTTCAAAATCAGAAAGGGAGGGCAACGAGAGAGCCCCCCCAAATATGACATCCTTCTACCTAAAGCGCTAGCTAGAAGAAATACAATCTGCGCTGCAAGCCATTTGAAGTCCACTGAACCCCGGAGTTCAAATGGAGGTCCTTGGAGAGCCCTAAGGACCACAGCCAAATCCCAAGGAGCCACTGGTGTGACAAAGGGAGGTTGAGTGGGAAGGACACCCCGCATAAAGGTGTGGATAACAGGAAGCGGAGCAATCCTACGCTGAAACCACACTCAGAGTGCAGGAAACATGCACCTTCAAGGAGGCAAGGCGGAGACCCTTTCTAAGCCCGCCTGTAGGAAAGCCTGAGCCACCAGCAGGATCATACCCCCTTCTACCTTGAACGTTCTAAGCACACGTGGAAGAAGGAAGAACTGAGGAAACAGGTACACAAACTGGAAGGTCCACCGTACCGACAGAGCGCTACCAGGAGAGCCGCAGCGTCTTCTGTTCTGGACCCGCAGCTTGCGGTTGTGTCTGGAGGCCATGAAGTCTATATCTGGAAGGCCCCCCTTTGTCCACTTAGGAATTGAAATACCTCCTGGTGAAGAGACCATTCCCCTGGATGCATATCGTGCCAGCTGAGGAAGACCACTTCCCAGTTGAGGACTCCTGGGATGAACACAGCCGAGATGGTTGGGAGATAACTTCCGCCCAGGTTGCGGGACACCTCCTTCAGGGCCGCCTGACTTGGAGTTCCTCCTTGACTGTTTATGTAAGCCATGGACCCCAGTAAGCGCATTGCTGAGTGAATGAACACTCGGCGACCCTATAGACAAGTGCGTTTCCTTGTCTGCAACACAGAGATCTTTTCTTCTGTTAAGAAGATCCGCTGCTGATGAGAGCCCAACAGAGCACCCAGATGGATCATCCTCTGGGATGGAGTTAGGGAGGACTTCTTCCAAATTATCTGCCAACCGTGAGTCTACAACACTGATCTAGTCAGTTGCAGATGGCTGCAAAGTACTTCTGGAGATCCTGCTAACAGTAGAAGGTCGTCCAGATAGAGTAGCAGGCAAACCCCCTGAAGCTGTAGGTGGGCCACCATGACCGCCATTACCTTGGTAAATACCCATCTTGTCGTGGAGAGACCAAAGGGTAGAGCTTGAAACTGGTAATGGTGATCCAATACAACAAATCGGAGGAAACGTTGATGAGCTGTGGCAACAGTGATATGCAGGTAGGCATCCTGGATATCCAGAGACACCCTAAAATCCCCAGGTTCCATATCAACAATAATGGAATGCAGAGTTTCCATCCTGAACCACGGTACCCTGAGAAATTTGTTTAGGGACTAGAGGTTGAGGATAGGACGGTATGAACCATTCGGTTTCTGTACCAGAAAGAGGTTGGAATAATAACCAATCCCCCATTGGGGTAGCAGGACAGGCACTATGACACCTGCTTAGAGCATAGAGTGCACAACTTTCTGGATTTCCAGAAATGAGTGAAGGCCAGTGGTGAAGAATTGATAGGGAGGCCTTCTGTGGAAAGAGAGGGCATACCCGTGAGAGACCACTTCTCTCACCCAAGTGTTTGGGCGAATTGTAGAAGATGGCTTCCCACCTTGGGGTCCCCTAGGGGGAGGCCTGTCCTGTCATGCACCAGGCTTGTCGCCGGCTTAGCAGCAGGGCATCTGGTAAAACAAGGTTTAGCAACCTTTTTCGCTCCTAAGGGTCTCAGTAAAAGACTGCTCCTTAGGTGTACCCTGGGGACAATAGGAACAAAAGGATGAGGTCCCTAGATCCGGATGGAATCGGAGCTGAAGGCAGACATGCAGATTTAGCTGCCGCCAGCGTATCCATAATTTTATCTAAATCAGGGCCAAACAAAACATGACCATTATAAGGTAAACATTCCAAGCCCTTCTTGGATTCAGCATCTGCTCTCCAAGAACGTAACCACAAGGAGCGGCGAGCAGAAACCGCCGCCGCGGAAATCCTTGAAGTAAACAGGTTCACATCCAAAGCTGCCTCATTAATGTACGCAGCTGAATCCCAGAGGTTGCCCCTAGTACAATGCCAGGGCATCCACCCATCTTTCCATGGCCCGAGTCACCCAACAGACTGCCATAGCCAGTCTGGAGGCCCTTCCAGGGAGGGGACACACCTCCACCTTACGGTCCGTAGCATCAGTTAGAGATGACATGGACGGCCTTGGTAAAGTTACACATGTCCCATGAGAATCCACCTGAGGGGGAGACTCCCAATTAGTGAAATAGCTATCCGCAAAAATGTATGCATAAGACAGGCACATTTGTGGTTGAAATAGCTTTCCTGGAAACTTCCACGCCTCCTCTAAATGATCCACCCACTGGCCAGATAGGGAAAAAACAGCAGCTGCACCTTTAACATTATTAAAGTAGGCATATGTGGGCGTAACCATGGGGAGGCCATCAACCGTGATGAACATGGCCATACGGACGGCCCGAATGAGGCCCGGAATAAATATCTTAGACCTAGCCTCAACCTCTTTAGGAGTGGGCTTCTTCCGAAGTCGTGTCATCATCATCATTAAACTGAGTGATTGGGGGTGACAGCAACGGCCTCTTAGCAGGCCTAAGCGGAGGTTCTTGTAACCCATCCGTCAGGTTCTACCGTAGTGGGCAACATGTTTGCCCAGACCTGTGGAGGGGAACATTGTGCCACCATCACCTGTCCCAGGACCCGTATTACCGGGGATGGGACTACTGCCTGCTACGGAAACCCCATTGGGGACACAGGAGGGGAAGACAACCGATCCACCAATGCATTCAAGGCACAACAGGGGTACAAGAAAGAGCATAACATGTTATACATAAGCCCTCCTGAAATACATCCCCTTCTCCAATGTCTACTATACATCTGGAGCAGGTAGGCAGGAGAGGAGCACCGTTTTGCAGTGAATCATCACTCCCAGACATGACAAGCAATGTGACCCAACCGCACAGTAAGAATTTCTGACTGTGAGGCAAATTCCCACCCTGACAGCACTGGTACTGAGAGGGCTGAAGGGAGGAAAGTTAGGGATAGTTAAAATGGCTGACAGTGAGAAATCAGACACACAGCGCTAGCATAAGTCACAAACTATGCAGAGAAAACAACCTGCACAATGGCACTATAATCAACTACAAGACTAATGTCTAGTAGGAACAGTGCTACATACTCTGACCTTACTTCTGGAGGAGAGGTATGTAGGGGGGAACCAGGCACCGCGCACTGCTTGAGACCAGCGTAGTAAGCCCAAAAAGGTGGCCGCCGGAAAACTCAGTGTGGGCGGCCCGGGGAATGAGCGCTGGAACAGCCCGCTGAACCACGCAGGAAAAAACGGCGCTGTGTGCAGCGGGGGAGGCGCCGCCTGTGCTGTACAGGAAAGCACGCTCCCCTGGCATGCATTTAACCCCCCGGATGCTGGAGCGCAACTCCGCGGCGTTCCAGTCCCTTATCCTGGAGGTTCAGTGGCAGTGCAGGCTCTTGCCTGGCTCCACAAGCAGCCGTCCCCAGGGAGCCCCCAGCCCTGGGGACAAAAAGTGGACTGTGCATCAGCGGGCGCTTACCACAGACACCCGCTGCTTACCGGAGCTGTCCCCCTGCGTTTTGGTCACAGTCCAGGGCACCCCGGGGGATCCTGCTAGCTGGAACCCCCAAACACCCATCGAGTTCCCCAGATCATTACCGGTGATCGGCGCCGGTGGGGGTGTCGGAGCAACGGCACAGATGTCCGCTGGACTGTCCGTGCTGACCACTCTTGAAGATCTTCGGGGGCTGTGCAAGACAGCCCCCCTGTGCAGTGTCCAGACTCTGGCCGGGCACCTACGAAACTGAAGGTGTCTTGACCTGGGGGCGGGGTATAGGAGTGGAGGCCCCGATGCATCCTGGGACTAAAAGATTAACTGTGTGGTAGCTGACGGCAGAGCCATCGCCTATACCCCAAGGTATCCTGTAGATACCCTATAGACCCTGCAGTAGAAAGTTAAAATATTTCAATGAACAAATAGGATGATCTCAAAGCGTTTGTAGGCATTGCAGTTCTGCACTTTGTGATTCATAAATGTCCGTTATAACCCATCACAAGCAATTAAATTCTGAACAGCAAAACAAAAAATTTAACTATTTAAACAACAAAAATAGCTAAAAGATAATGGATACAAATGTATGATGTTTTCAACAATTTTAATTATATTACGTAGATTTCATACTCCCATTCTGTTGTAACCAGAATTACATTTGGAAAATGGCATGTTTCATTTTTCAGAAGGAAATCTTGAAGCATAAAACCAGTAAAGTCTAAATTCTAAACTGAGAATACCCAGTGTTTCTACACACGGACTAATGTTGACACTTGTATTCACCCAAAAACGCCAGAATGGATAGGAATCCGAGCACCAAGAGGCTGGATCACTTTAGCGTGGTTATAAGATGACCACACACAGGTGGCGCTTCAATTGTTTTGCTGGCAGCTATTTTGTTAAGGTGCTTGATGGAGAAATTATGTTGTTACTCTGTCTGAGCGCAGTAGCCACTGGCATTTCTGCTTGAACCCTCAGGAGGGTGCAAGTAAATGAAATGTGTGAGAAATCTGTGGTTAGGGCGCCCTAACCAGTACTTTAGACGGGTTTAGCTGTTTTATACGGCTAAACCCGGTCTAAAAGGGTATGAAGAGAATGATAATTAATGAGCGCCCAGAGCAATTAATTTGTAAAACTGGGCACTCATTAATTATGGCCGCCCATTCAACAATTGAATCGCCCCCACAGGGTGATAGTAGTTATCTCCCAACAAGACCGATAGTGACAACTATTTTCAGCCAGACGCTGCAATATTGGGCCAGTTGCTCAATACTGGCAGCAAAAATGCAGTGTATGTGACATGTATAATAAAGGCAGGTTCTCATAGTAAGGAGCTCAGCAAAATTGAAAAGATTTATATAACACATTTAAATTTAAAAACAAACTTACAGACATTGGAAGCAATGAAGTTGAGTATTGCCATTAGTGAAGGATGGCAGCATACATAAGCTCCAGCACATATTGCAAAAGACAAAAACCTATCAATGTATACAACATGTTTACAATATTCATTAGATTTTTGTTATAAAAAGAATTGAACGCCTGGGATACTGATCATAAACTTAATACACTGAACTTACCTCTTCTACAACTCGGTGCCATTTTACTAGCCAGCACCACCAAGGCAGGTCGTACAAATACATTTACCATCTGGTTCCTGTAAGAGGCACACATGAGCACAGTAACTGCTCTGCTGAACACCAGCTCTTCTGTAAGAATGCCATTTGGGTTTTGTTCAAACAAGACCACCTCTCCCTTTGAAAGCCTCATAATATTTGAATGGAGGCCTAAGCTGGACTGAACCACTTTGTTGGCAGACATGTTATCTAAAATGCAAAAAAACAAGCAGATCACGTGAAAGCTTTCTGAGTAAAACAAACCAATCACAAAAGGACTTATTTAATAGGTTCCATATACATTGTATAAAGAAATGTATAATGCAACTATATATGTATATGTTTACACTAGTCAGTGTGCTGGTTACATGAATATACACTCTGCTGCTGTTACCAGCTTCTCAGAATGCATTTCTATCTATTCAATGTTTTTACCAGGTAAAAATGCATTTGGGAAGCCTTCTAGTGAGCTCCAAAATGCTAAAACACATTTGTGATTTACATGCGTTATAACTAGCAAAAACATAAATGCAACACCAACTATTGTAATGACACAAACCCACAGTACATCATAATTACTTGACTAAAAAATGCATACACTCCACAAGAACACAAACAAATACATGACAGAAATACATTTTTCATTTACACACAGGCTAGAGGCTTGATAAGTTTTGTTAGCGTTATTGATTATTTGTTCCATACCCGGCCATTCTAGACATCCCCCAAATATCTCTGTTAAATCTTTCAGCCAAAGGGTCTTGTCAACTAATGCATTGTAATTTAACGCTGGACAGTTCTGTAGTAAAATTGCTGCGATTAAAACTCCAGGACTGAGCACCATGTTGGCTATTTGGTGAAGCTCTACTTTATAGGCAACATCAGAGATAAACTTTTGCATATCCGCTGAGGGTCTGTGAGAAAGATGTCTGAAACAAGAGAGAGACATAAACCGTATTGCCAAATACTTCTATTTCTGTGTAAAGATAAGGACTCACTGATAAATTCAAATATTGTATCAACAGAAATGAACACACTAACATTCAATAATGAAACATTCACGAACATTAATGCTTCTTTTAAAAGTTTCCTGTCAAATATATTCCCGTATAGATCTGCCTAAGATCTTCAGTTGTGTTACTTGTGCGCCAGGGCTAGGCACATTTATTTTTTGTTGGCTGCTTTTGGCATCCACTTTATTTTTGCTCAAATCTCTTTCCAGTCCAGAAACCAGATGGGCAGCATGGTAGCACAATGGCTAGCTAGCTGACTCACAGCACTGAGGTCTTGGGTTTGATACCAAACAAGGCTCTATCTGTGTGGAGTTGGTATGTACCTCCAGTGTTTGTGTAAGTTAACTGGCTTCTGTACTCCTGGTTCTGTGTTGTGAGGCTATGACATACTGACATTACCAGGCAGCCTATAGGAATATAGAGGGTGAGGAGCTTGAGCTTTTGTCTTGGTATCCTGTGTTACCAATGGACTGAATCAGGCTCCCATAATAAATAACAGCAATACCTGGGAATAAGGTTATATTGGGATCGATTAAGTCTTCTATATGCCAATGACCGCAATGATATGGGCTTTCCAAAAAAAACATGAATACTTCCAAAGTTGTCACTGAGAATTTTCCTGGCTTTTAGCAATCCCTGTAAGAAAAAAGGATATACCATATAAACAGAAGTGCTGCTGGAAGAAGCAAATGGGGCAATGGGGACATGGGAGCAAATCTTACTGATGTGGATTCTTTGGGTTTGGGCACTCCAAGGAGTTCATAAGCATAAAGCGCTTCCTCTAGTATTCGCTCATAGCTGATGCTGACCGGTACCAGGTAGGTATCAAATACTTCTCCCTTGAAGAATGGCTCCATGACTACACTTAGCAGACCTACAGGAATGACAAGTATTAAAAACAATGATATAGAAGTTCTGAATATTATTTGGACCATTTATGCACAAAAGTCATGTAGATTTGTGTGTGAACGATGTACTATCTTGGGGCATGATACAATAAGGAGATCAAGCAACTCTTTTTTTTAATAACCAATAACAATCAATTAGATCCTGTGTTGACAAATCAGACTAAAACTTGATTGACTAAACAATATAGCCTATTTGATTTAATGGTTTCTGTTCTACACTACCTAAATGGTATCATATTAGTACTTTTAATTGCCAATATTTTTAAGAGCTCATGATATTAATAAACAGTGCTTGAATGGGCCTAAAATGGTGATCAACATAACTATACAAAATACGCTGACAGTGCTAATAGAAATTTATTCACCCCTTTGCTGTGGAGGAAGAGTCCGGCTTATCATCAGCATATACCTTAAAACTGCGAATGACGAATCTCAATCGCAAAGCTAACCTACCTTCTCCCCACCAGCACTAATCACTAGTGGGGAATCCCTAAAGTCAGCGGGCTGGTCCCAGAGATGAGAGGAGGGTCTGTAAGTCTGTCTCCTTAACCCTGGCCCCTTGTTTAAAAGAGTTCCCCTCTTTCAAACTATGTGCCCCTATAGAGATTTTTGCCTGGTGATCAGTGTTATAATTAGGTAATACCCTTGCACTACAGAAATATCATGGAGTCCAATGAAGGGGGAAGATTTTCAATTAAAGTGCAGACTTGTTTTGTCAAACCCTACACATGGAATCCTGCTTTTGTTTAATATTTTGGAAAAGTGGATTATTGGCAAAACAAGAATCACAAAGTATTTATTTGTGGTGCTTAGAAGATGGGAAAAAAAACAAAAAACAAAAAAAACAGGTTTGCTTTGTTTCTCTTTCTAGATATTTCAATACAATATACCTTTTTGGCCATTTGGGTTAAATATAATTTGAAGTATTAGTAATGGTGTTTTCTGAAAATGTAAAGTATTCTAAAATAAAAGTATAATTTGTGTGAATAAAGCATAAATAAAATCGGTGATATTAATGTTGGAATGTAATGAGAGGCAACGTCAGAAAATGGCTTCAGCACAAGGGTGAGAAACCCCTCAACAGTGAAGGGGTTAAACCTGTTGATGAACCATATGTAGAGCAGTGTTCAGGTTATGATTTCAGTACTAACAAAGTGTTTCTCTACAGAAGTTGTTCTCAACCTGGAGCATTAGTACTTCTAGTGGTACTCGCTTTGATGTTCAGGAGTACCAGAAAGAAAAATTGTGTGTGATGGCAGAAACGCATAAGGATTGCTAGGGATCCCTAGCCCCATGCATCACAGCTTGACCCTGATAAAGTGAAGCCTATCCCCTGGATCAGCAAGCATATGTGGAATATAGTTTTACTATCAATTTTAAATGCATCATAAACTGTAATATGTGAGAAATACATGTACAGTTCACGTGTCTTTGTATATAGCACATTTATTGCATTGTATATATATATATATATATATATATATATATATATATATATATACACATATATACACACACACACATACATACACAGTCAGGTCTATAAATATTGGGACATTGACAGAATTTTCAGATTTTGGCCTCTATTCACCACCACAATGGTTTTGAAATGAAACAAACAAGATGTGCTTTAACTGCAGACTTTCAGATTTAATTTGAGGGTAATTACATCCAAATCGGGTGAACGTTGTAGGAATTATAACAGTTTCTATATGTGCCTCCCACTTTTTAAGGGGCCAAAAGTAATGGGACTATCAACTCAAAAGCTATTTCATGGACATGTGTGGGCTATTCCCTCGTTATTTCATTATCAATTAAGCAGGTAAAAGGTCTGGAGTTGATTCTAGGTGTGACATTTGCATTTGGAATCAGTTGCTGTCGACTCTAAATATGAGATCCAAAGAGCTGTCACTATCAGTGAAGCAAGCCATCATTAGGCTGAAAAATCAAAACAAACCCATCAGAGAGATAGCAAAAACATTAGGTGTGGCCAAATCAACTGTTTGGAACATTCTTAAAAAGAAAGAACGCGGGGGGCGTGGCCACGGCATCTATGGAGTAGCACACACAGTTGTGAGCTCTCCAAAGTCAAGATCCTGTACTATCTCCTGATACAACGCCCCGGGGATACAGTGACCTGTGCAGGCGTCGGAAGTCCTGAGGTACCTGATAAGCTGGGTCTGGGAGAATTCTGCAGCCTCCTCAGCCTTGTTGACGCTGATTTCTCCGGCGGCTGTGATAGCCGCTACGGATCACGTGGGACGCCGGCGGGCTCCGTGTTTCCGCGCGGCGCTACTCCATACAGCCCTGTGTGCAAGTTTGGCTCTCTCTGGTGCTGGCTGTGGCGCTGAGTCCTCTCCCCTGCTGTGAGACCCTGCTGTGAGACCATGAGACATTGCTGCTGCCCTGATCCTCTGCCTGGGTGCCTCTCTCCCCTGAATGCTGGGGCTACTGCTGGCCGCCATTTTGGGTTGGATGCTGGATCTGTGAGCTCCTGATACAGTCAGTGTTGGTGCTCCTGATATATATTTAGCACCTACTTTATATCACTATCCTCTCACATATTTTTAAATATGGGGAAAACTCATCATGCTGCTGCAGCAGCGAAGCTGGAGCGTTATTCGCGCTCATCGACGCCGCAGCCCCCGCCTCGTGATGAACAGGATGCTGGATCCCCTCCTGCGTCTCCTATTCCTGATACTGTGCCACATGACTCCTCAGGGGCCACATTGCAAAGCGTGTTGGATGCAGTCACGGCTAGTGAGACAAGACTTGCTGATAAAATTGGCAAAGTGCAGTCTGACCTATCTATAATTCATCACGATCTACAGCGTGTCCGGGAGAGAGTGGGAGAGGTGGAAACACGTACTTCTACGCTTGAAGATACGGTATCTCCGCTAAAAGAGAAAGTGGCTACCTTGGACTCTCAGATGGCTGCGGTACATAAAAAGTTGTCAGATATGGAGGGGCGTCTTAGGCGCAACAACGTCAGATTTGTGGGGTTGCCAGAAAAAGAGGAGGGCTCGAGCCCAGAGGAATTTCTGGAAAAATGGCTGCTGGAAACATATGGCAGGGAGGCCTTTACCTCACACTTTGCGGTGGAGCGGGCTCATCGTGTGCCGACCAGACCGCTTCCTCCTGGAGCACCTCCGCGTACTTTCATTGCCAAATTCCTACACTATCAAGATCGGGACACTGTGATAAAGCTGGCTCGCACGAAAGGTCCTATGGAACGTAACGGTTCCCGGGTTTCGGTGTTCCCTGACTTCTCCGTTGAGGTTCAAAAGGAAAGGGCACAGTTTCTTTCAGTCAAGCGTCGCCTGCGAGATCTTAATATTCCATATGCCATGCTGTTCCCTTCTAAATTACGAGTGGTTGCGGATGGCGAAACGAAATTTTTCTTCACTCAGAGAGAGGCTGCTTCGTGGTTGGATCGCCGTGTCCCGGCCAGGAGGCCGTTAATAAATGACTGAGCATGGACCATAATTCCTGATTTGCGTAGCACGTAACTATGCTATAAATGTGAATGCCAACATGTGCAAGTGATCTTTTTTCAGGTCGAACCAATATTGATCTAGTAATGCTATTTTCGATATTGTGTGAATGTTATGGTATTCCCATATTCTGTTTTTTCTTTTTTTTCCTGTGATTATGCATAGGGTTTCCCCAATTGTGAGGGAACAGTGCGGATTAATGTGATAACCATTCTCTCAAATAGTTGAGTACCTATGCTTCATAGCCTACTAGTATCTTATTTTGGGTCAGGACGATATCTTGTTCTTATTTTTCTATCCCCGGGGTGTGCAGTTTTGGGGAGTTCCCTGTGTTTAGGGGTCATTATATATTTGCCTCACCCTGTACATGGGATAAATTGTTATATGCCTATTTGGTAAACTTATTTTTCTATTGTCACCTGTTGAGGGAGGGGTGTGGGAATAGGTATGCCACAGTTGGGGTTGGGTATACAGGGAGGGGGGATAGAAGGGGTAAGGGTTGTAATATTATCATTTATTATTATTTTTTCTTTTCTTCTTCCTTTAATCTCTTATGTGGTCACAAATTATCCTATACTGCAGCATTGTGGGTTTTACTCGGGGTGTGCTTATGTTTTGGGCATATGCGAGAATGTCTTATGGGTATATACTCTGGGAGGAGATGCTGTATTGACTAGATTACTATGACGCAAACTAATATCAATGTTCTCACTTGGAATGTAAGAGGCCTTAATGACAAAATAAAACGTTCCCTAGTGCTGCGACAACTTAAACACTATGGAGCAGATATAGTCTGCCTTATGGAGACACATCTGGTAGGCGGAAAATTGCTCTCCCTTAAAAAGCCGTGGGTGGGGTGGGCTTATCATGCATCACACACGACCGCTTCTAGGGGGGTCTCCATACTAGTCCGCAAATCGGTCCCTTTTATACTGGAGACGGTACAGATTGACTCAGGGGGTCGTTATGTTTTTTTAAACTGCAGGATTAATAATATACCACTTTTAGTGTTGGCATTATATATACCGCCTCCGTACTCCTCTGGAGTTTTAAAGAAAGTAGCGGAGTTTATGGCCCTGTCCCCGGGAACGTCTACAATCTGTGTTGGAGATTTCAATAATGTTTTGGATCAAGATTTGGATAGAAGGGATACAACTCAGAGGGGTCCCTCACTACATGGCAGCAGGTTCTCAGCTTATGTGTCTGGGCTGGGCTTGGTCGATGCGTGGAGGACGAAAAACCCTAATGTAAGGCAGTTTTCATGCTTTTCTTACTCCCATCTCACGTTCTCCCGGATTGACCTGGCGTTGCTCACGCGGGATATGCTGCCTAGAATTAAATCCGTGCGCTACGAGACCAGGGGAATCTCGTACCACTCCCCTTTGGCACTTAGGCCCTGATTCAGACCCACTCGCGAGCGGCTGTCCGCTCGCAAGTGGGTCGATGGTGTGCACTGCGCATGCGCACGACGGAGGGAGCTCCATCGTGCGCACGCGCCAGACGCGACGAGCGAAGGACTTTCCTTCGCTCGTTGTGTCTGATCAAAGGGGGCGTGCTGTCGATGTTGATTGACAGCACGCCCCCTTTGGTGGGCGTGCCTCCCTGACAGGGGCGTTCCCAAGGGAACGCCTACCGTCAGAAGCCGGCCCACTGACCTCACTAGTGAGGTCAGTGGGAGTGATTTTGGCTCTGATAGAGCCAAAATCACTCCGGGCCTTGCGGTTGAAAACCTCAACCGCAGGCTCCGGCTCGCAGTTTCGATGGTCACGACCATCGCGGCCATCAAACTGCACGCTCGTATAGGCTGTGGGTGGTGACCCACAGCTATACGAGCGTCCAGGAGGACGCTCCATAATTATGGAGGGCGGCCCTCATTCAGAGCGTGCGCTCTGCTCAGAGCGTACGGCTCTGAATGAGGGCCTTAGTTTAGACCTGGGATGTCAAAGGGGCCAGTCATTTTGGAAACTTAATCCATTTTGGTTGACTCGCATGGGGGCGGGCTCTGATTTGGAAGAATTATGGAAGGAATATTTTGAACTTAACCGTGGTACAGCCCCGGATAAAATAGTATGGGACACTTTTAAGTATTTTCTTAGGGGGACTCTGATTAAAAGAGTTGCTGATCTGAGGTCCTTTTATAAAAAGAAGGAATTGGAGCTGGAGGCCACATGCCAATCATTAGAGCTTACGTATCTTGCAGACGGATTAGTCGTCTAGGATCGCATGGCTGTCCGCACAGAGGGCATGGAATGAATGCTTGACAGATAAGGCCCGATACAAATTTCTATTCAATTCACACTCTAGATATGCAACAGGTGATAGACCTGGTAGTTATTTAGCCAACCTGGCAAGATTGGAACGTCCTTCAATAACTATAGCAGAGATTTTGGGTTCAGGGGGTGTAATTTATGACCAAACACCAAATATTGCACAGGAATTTGTTAGATACTACCAGCAACTGTATAGTTCTGGCATGACATATAGTATTGAAGAAACGCGCCATTATCTTAGGACTATAGCTCTCCCTAAACTATCCTCCGAGGCTAAAGAATTTCTGGATTCTCCTTTGACTCTGGAGGAAATTGAAATAGCTATACGATCCTTTCCAAACGGTAAGGCCCCGGGATTAGACGGGATCCCCTTGGAGTTATATAAAAAACATAGTCAGTTTTATGTGCCCCGTCTACTCGAGTTATTTCATCAATTGTTTGAATGTAATTCTCTCCCCCAGTCCATGTCAGAGGCCCTTATAGTTGTGTTACCAAAGCCGGGGAAAGACCCTAAACAGATGGAGTCATACCGACCTATTTCTCTCCTCCCTACGGACATTAAAATCCTTGCTAAAGTCTTGTCCATAAGGTTAAATCAGGTGATTGCCCAGCTGATACATCCAGATCAGACTGGATTCATGCCTGGCAAGGCAACCTCGCTCAATCTTAGACGCCTGTTTACTCAGTTACAGATTTCACATGAAGACCCCTCTTCTAAAATAATAGTGTCATTAGATGCCGCCAAGGCGTTTGAGTCTGTAGAGTGGTCATTCTTATGGGAGACAATGAATGGCTTTGGGATAGGCTCTGGTTTCATTCAATGGGTTAGATTGCTGTACTCGGCGCCTGTGGCCAGGGTATCGGTTAATGGATTCGTCTCATCTCCTTTTCCTCTCTCAAGGGGTACAAGGCAGGGCTGCCCCTTGTCACCCATTCTATTCGCCATGGCCATTGAGCCATTGGCCTGTTTGATTAGGGCTAGCCAGGCTGTTCAAGGGTTTTCAATGGGAACTAAAGTGGATAAAATAGCATTGTATGCTGACGATATCATGCTTTTTGTCTCGGATTATGACACTTCCATGCCCAATGCTCTTGCAATTATTAATTCTTTTGGAAAGTATTCGGGTTTGTCGATAAATTGGGACAAATCATGCATACTTCCCATTAGAGGAACATGTCCTATTGTCCCGCTCATAACACTCCCACTGAAATGGGTAGATTCATTCAAATATTTAGGTGTATGGATAACTAATGATCCTCATAGATATGCGTCCTTAAATATTAAGCCACAGATAGAATATTTACGTTCCTGGGTAGATACATGGGGGAAATTGCCATTGACCCTCACTGGTAGAGTAAACCTTGTAAAAATGGTTTTACAACCTAAACTACTATATGTGGTGCAACATTCCCCAGTTTATCTCCCTCAGAGTGTGTTTAGACAAATAGATGGATTGTTATCCTCCCTGATTTGGGTTAAACGTAGAGCACGAATTCAACTGAATACACTTACTAGGTCACGGGAGGCTGGGGGACTGGCACTACCCCATTTTAAGCTTTACTATTACGCATCACAATTGGCGCAATTGAGGACATGGACACAGGTACTGGAGGTAGATGAATTGTCTGCTCTATTGGTAAGACAGGAGTCTCGGGGGCACACCCCACTCCAAATATTACTTAGTAGCAATTTGCGAGGTGTTCGAGCTCCACTGATTAGACAGGCAGTCTTGATTTGGAGACAGGTCACACAGATTTTTCAAGGACAGGGATGGGATCCTGATACTCCTTTACATAATACCAGGGGTCTAGAGGAACTGGCTTTACTACAGGTTAATGAGGTCTGGGGGAAATGGGGGGTGAAAGCGTTAGGACAATTATACACGTCTGGGGTCCTTAAGTCGTTTGAGCAGCTACAAAATGAGTTCCATGTCCCGAGACAATATTTGTATAGATACCTTCAACTTCGCCATGCCATAGACGCACAATTTGCGGATGCCAGTCCAGTGTTCCGAGATTCCCCTGTTAAAATTTTACTGCAGGCTGCTGGATCAAGACACTTAGTGTCTGTTATGTATGCAGCCCTGATGAAAGAATATCATGGTACTGATTTACCATCCGTTAGGCAAAAATGGGAAGCTGACCTTGGTTTACTGCCAGATGAAGTGTGGATAGGAGCACTGGGTAGTCCAAAAATAGCTACTACCACAATTAGGTTTCAACAAATACAATTATTTCTGGTACATAGGACGTATTTAACGCCAGAGCGTTTATTTAAATTCGGTGGTAAATCTGATTCAAAATGCCCAAAATATAATTCCCCCAATGGCAATTTTTGGCACTTATTATGGACATGTTCTAATATTAGTTCCTTTTGGGATGAGGTTAGTGTGCACTCTATCTGTTATTGGGGAAGACATGTTAGATAAATACTTTGCACAATATGTTGTTAATTTATGCATGCTTGCTAAGGTTTGCATAGCTAGAACATGGCTGGCCCCTGAAGGTCCAACGATAGGGCAGTGGATAGCACTGGTGAATGAAACCTTGGCGCATGAAAAATTTGTGTATATAGCTAGGAAAGCTGAAAAGAAATTCCATCTTATTTGGGGTAGATGGCTGAAATCATCATATGGGCGTAGACTGGCGGAGACAGGCCTCGATGTGACATGGATAACCACGGGGGATAGAGCTGTGTGTATTAGTAATACTTCTCATATTTAATGTGTTATAAACAAGGTAATAAATATGTAATTAATGCTTTATATGTGCATAAAGACGATGTACAAATGCTTAATTCTCGCTAAGCAAAATATGCCTAGAATGTATGCTCTAAACGAGAGCCCGCAGTGTAATATGTCCTGAATGTTTTATTCTATAGGATGTAATTTATGTGAATGACCACACATAGACTGTATAATGTAATATATAACAATTTACATTTTTTTATTTTTTATGATTTTATTAATGTTTATGTTAATATTTTTTCTTGAAAACAAATAAAGACTATTGAATTAAAAAAAAAGAAAGAACGCACCGGAGAGCTTAGCAACACCAAAAGACCAGGAAGACCATTGAAAACAACTGTGGTGGATGACAAAAGAATTATTTCCCTGGTGAAGAAAAACCCCTTCACAACAGTTGGCCAAATCAAGAACACTCTCCAGGAGGTAGATGTATATGTGTCAAAGTCAACAATCAACAGAAGACTTCACAAGAGTGAATATAGAGGGTTCACCACAAGATGCAAATCATTGGTGAGCCACAAAAACAGGAAGACCAGATTAGAGTTTGCCAAACAACATCTAAAAAAGCCATTACAGTTCTGGAACAACATCCTATTGACAGATGAGACAAAGATCAACTTGCACCAGAGTGATGGGAAGAGAAGAGAAGGAAAGGAACTTCTCATGATCCAAAACATACCACCTCATCAGTGAAGCATGGTGGTGGTAGTGTCATGGCGTGGGCATGTATGGCTGCCAATGGAACTGGTTCCCTTGAATTTATTGATGATGTGACTGCTGACAAAAGCAGCAGAATGAATTCTGAAGTGTTTTGGGCAATATTATATGCTCATATTCAGTCAAATGCTTCAGAACTCATTGGACGGCGCTTCACAGTGCAGATGGACAATGACCCGAAGCATACTGCAAAAGCAACCAAAGAGTTTTTTAAGGCTAAAAAGTGGAATGTTATGCAATGGCCAAGTCAATCCCCTGACCTGAATCCGATTGAGCATGCATTTCACTTGATGAAGACAAAACTGAAGGGAAAATGCCCCAAGAACAAGCAGGAACTGAAGACATTTGCAGTAGAGGCCTGGCAGAGCATCACCAGGGATGAAACCCAGCGTCTGGTGATGTCTATGCGTTCCAGACTTCAGGCTGTAATTGCCTGCAAAGGATTTGCAACAAAGCATTAAAAAGTGAAAGTTAGATTTAGGATTGTTTAGTTTGTCCCATTACTTTTGGCCCCTTAAAAAGTGGGAGGCACATATAGAAACTGGTGTAATTCCTACACCGTTCACCTGATTTGGATGTAATTACCCTCAAATTAAATCTGAAAGTCTATATATATAAAACATTTTATCCAAAAGCAATTGTATTCATTACAAATGTGTTGATTTGCAAATGTTGGGGGATACAGTTAATGCAAAAGAGGGGCCAGGTTGCACCTAGGTAAAAAATGAGAAACACTGCTCTATAGGGATAAATAAATCACTACTTTCATGTCTTCCCAAGCTGTGAGATCATAAACTTCTTAAAGAGGTCTAGGGCTCATACCATGGACAGACATCAAACAGCTTGTGGACACACTGTAAGAAAATGGGTTGCTTTTTCAGGGTTGTGTATGTTACATACTTATCTTAGATACTTGCCAGAATGCCAAATCTTAGAATAACAAATGACACAGAAAATAAATAATGAGTGGTGGATCCTAACAAGGACAGCTGGGGAGATGAGCCAGTGTCCAGGACGATCAAGGAGTGTCCTGTTTAAGTCAGTGGTACTTTGTTTTCATTGAGAAGTGATAATTCAAGTTTCAGATGCATGGTGGCCTTCCTAAGGACTTGGTGTGTCCTTTACAAAAAAAACCTTTTGCATATGAGGCATATTGCAAAATATTAAATGTTCAAATGAAAATCTAAACCAAAAGGTAGTGATATTTTGGACCCGCCAAACACTGCGTCGCTAGTTATCGTCCCCGATGTTGCATACTCCTGTCATTTTTCTCCCCCTCATCTCTATCCCCCTACCTCTCCTTCTCTTCCACCTTAATCCCCCAGTCTCTCATCTTTGTCCCCCATCTCTTTTTGTCTGTCCCTATTGTTAGTCTTTCATCTCTGTGCCTGTCCCCCACTCTTCCGCTGTCTATTATTTCTGACCCCAACCTTCCCTTCCCCCCGAGGCATGGACACACACACACACACACGCTATTATCACAGGACCTGCAGCTATCTGCCCACCCACCCCTTCTTCGGGTCCATGGGGAGAGGGGGGTGCTGGCTGCAGGTGTTGTTAGGGAGAATAAGTCCTGTCCTAGCACGGCTGGGGGTAGAAGACATGAGTGAGGCAGTGTCTGGGAGTCTGCCAGCCAATGAGAGCTGTGAGGGGAGGGGCCTCCCTGCAGCTAGACACATGCTTTAGGATATATCTCTCAACAAGTCCCAGGTTATACTGCCACACTGATGCAGACGGGTCTAAAGCAATAGACTTTCCCACCATCCTGCTGGCACTCAGACTATACAAAAGTCGGCGTCTTGCCCTCTGGTCCCGTATTCACAACTCCGAGCGTGGCCTAGCGCATTGACGACTGGACATGGAGCAGCTGAGTATGCCACGGACATTTGATACTTTACACCTGTCACGGCTTGGCCTGCGCTTGGACCCGGAGTGGAGTCGGATGAGGAATGAGGACTTGTTTGCTGGTACTTGAAGGCAGCCGGCCTTAGGGGAGTATGACTCATGAAGCAGTGGCACGCGACGGGATCAGAACCAGGCTGCGAGACACTGGCGGAACTTAGAGACCCGGGGTAGGCTGGGTATAGCAGGTAGACGGGATCAGGAGACAGGTAGTAACAGGAGCAAACTGCACCAAGGCTGAGAGGGGAGTCTGCAGAAACACACTGGTACTGACAGTTTAAATGAGCAAAGGAGCACAGAGAACTAGCTCACAGCATACGCTGTGATAGACGTTGCACTGGCAACTAAAGAGCCTCTGGACAGCCCTTTAGTACCCTCAAGTAGTGCAGGATTGGTTGCTAGCCTCCCCAGCCCAGACTGAACCTGATTGGCCAGAAACGACATGTGACCCAAATCCAAGATGGCCGCGCCCAGTGGTCACAGCATGGAAGCTCTGCCAGTCTCAGCCCCTCTCACCTGCCTCCAGATGGAAGCCCTTGGTCTGCGGAGACTCACAGCACCCAGCGCTATTCTCCAGGAACCTGCACCTCTGCTGGAAACACCATGCCACAGCGCCCGGAGCGGTAAGCGCCGCGATCTCAGCAGCCTGTCACCCCTGGTCGTGACAGTACCCCCTCCTTTAGGAGTGGCCTCTGGACACTTCTTCGGTTTACCAGGATTCTCAGAGTGAAACTTAAGCACTAGGCGAGGAGCGTAGACATCCTCAGCTTTCACCCAGCAACGTTCTTCGGGACCGTAACCTTTCCAATCCAGTAGATATTGGAGTTGCCCATAACGAAAACGAGAGTCCAGGACCTGTTTGATCTCGAACTCTACACCCCTCTCAGTCAAGACTTTGGGGGAGCGTGGCAGAGTCTTGCGAAAGCGATTCAGGATGAGAGGTTTCAGCAGGGAAATATGAAAGGAATTTGGTATTTTGAGGTAGGACGGAAGTTTTAATTTATAGGCTACTGGATTGATCACTTGAACGATGGGAAAAGGACCGATGAAACGAGGAGCAAATTTCATAGACGGCACTTTAAGGCGAAGATTACGAGTGGATAGCCATACTAAGTCACCTGTTTTTAGGTTGGGCACCGCTCTCCTTTTTTTGTCCGCTGTTAATTTATATCGAAGAGAGGCTTTTTGTAAGGAGGAATGGACCTGAGTCCAAATCTGAGAGAATTTCTGTAGGGTGGAGGTCACTGCTGGTACATCGAAGACTGGCAATTCTTGAAACTCTGGTACTCTGGGATACAGTCCAAAAACTATAAAGAATGGGGTTTGCCCCGTAGATGAATGATAGGAGCTGTTAAGGGCAAATTCGGCCCAGGGTAAGGTGTCCGCTCAGTTGTCTTGTGATGAAGACATGTGAATTCTTAAGAAAGTCTCAAGGTCTTGATTGACCCTCTCTGTAGACCCGTTAGACTGAGGATGGTAAGCTGTTGAAAAATTCAGTTTGATTTGAAAGATAGAACATATAGCTCTCCAAAATCTGGCTACGAACTGTACCCCTCTATCAGAAACAATCTCAGTTGGAAGTCCATGGAGACGGAAGATGTTGTCGACGAATAACTGAGCCAACTCTGGAGCAGACGGCAACTTCTTGAGGGGAACGAAATGAACCATTTTGGAGAAACGATCCACTACTACCCAGATGGTGGTAAACCCATTAGAAACAGGTAGATCCGTTACAAAGTCCATGGAAAGGTGTGTCCAAGGATGGGTTGGTACTGACAGGTAGGAGTGTGCCGGCAGGAACCTGTCTGGATGTTTTATGTTGAGCACACTGTGGACAGGAGGCGATAAAAGCTTCAATTTCCGACTTCATAGCAGGCCACCAGTATGATCGTTGCAGGAATTCCAAGGTCTTGCGTATGCCCGGGTGTCCGGCAAAACGAGAGGTATGAGCCCACTTCAAAAGCTGCTTGCGCATATCTGAGGCCACAAATGTCTTTCTGGGAGGAGGTTGAATGCAAGTGGTAGCGAATACTCTGGAGTCTAGAACTGGAGTTTCCTTATGACTTTCGGAAGATGTGTCGGAGGAGAGTGATCGAGAGAGGGCATCTGCTTTTTGATTTAGTGAGCCTGGGCGAAAAGTTAAAGTAAAATTGAAACGAGAAAAGAATATTGACCATCGAGCCAGGCGGGAACTCAGACACTGAATATTTTTTAGGTATAGGAGATTCCGATGATCTGTATAAACGGTGATGGGATACATCGCGCCCTCAAGAAGATAACGCCACTCTTCAAAAGCTAGTTTCACAGCCAATAATTCCTGCTCTCCAATGGGATAATTCTTTTCTGCTTGGGAAAATTTCTTTGAGAAGAAGCCACAGGGATGAAACTTGCTATCCTCGAGTTTCTGGGATAGTACTGCTCCTACCGCTTCAGAAGAGGCGTCTACCTCAAGAAAGAATGGGTAGTTAATGTTGGGTTGTCTCAGCACGGGGGCGGAAATGAAGGCTTGCTTTAAGAGTTGAAAGGCAGTTTCAGCCTCTGGAGGCCATCGGGATGGATTTGCCCCCTTGCAAGTTAGGGCGGAAATGGGTGCCATGAGAGTGGAAAATCCTTTGATAAACCTTCGATAATAATTTGCGAAGCCCAAAAATCTTTGTACTGCCTTCAAAGAATTCGGACGAGACCAGTCCAACATTGCCTGAACTTTCTGGGGATCCATTACAAGGCCGGCACCTGAAACGATGTAACCTAAAAAGGGAACTGAGGGAACTTCAAATACGCATTTTTCAGCTTTGCAGTACAGGTGGTTCTTTCGTAGGCGAGTTAACACCTCCTTGACTTGGGATCGATGTCTGACAATGTTGGAGGAGAATATCAGAATATCGTCGAGGTATACTACCACAGAGATATATAGTAAGTCCCGAAAGATCTCATTCACAAAGTTTTGGAACACAGCAGGAGCGTTACAGAGACCAAAAGGCATTACCAGGTATTCAAAATGCCCGTCTCGAGTATTGAATGCTGTTTTCCATTCGTCCCCGGCTCGTATCCTAATGAGATTGTAGGCCCCTCTTAAATCCAGCTTGGTAAAAATAGTAGCACCTTTTACTCGATCGAAAAGTTCGGTAATGAGGGGTATCGGGTAGCGATTTTTGATGGTTATATCGTTTAAGCCCCTGTAATCGATGCAAGGACGCAGGCCTCCATCCTTCTTAGACACAAAAAAGAATCATGCCCCTGCCGGTGAGGAGGATGGTCGAATGAACCCCTTTTGCAGGTTCTCCTGGATGTATGCTGACATGGCTTCAGTCTCGGGTAGGGAGAGTGGGTAAGTACGACCTCGCGGAGGAGTTTTGCCAGGAATCAACTCAATAGGAAAGTCCCACTCCCGATGAGGAGGCAGAATATCGGCTCCGGTCTTACAGAAGAATCGGAGAAGGAGCGATACTGGTAGGGAATTGGAGTAGTGGTTGCAATGTAACTACCTTTGACGGGTTTGATTTGAGGAAGGCAGGATACTTGACAAGTTTCTCCCCAGGACAAGATCTGCATGGTGCCCCAATCAATATTTGGGGAGTGCTTGCGTAACCAGGGGTATCCAAGGATGACCTCATGGGAGGCTTTGGGAATTACTAGGAATCGGATAGTTTCAGTGTGGAGAGCTCCGATACGAACTGGCACAGGAAGGGTACGTTGACAGACGATTCCGTTGGTAATCTGAGTGCCATCTACAGCAGATAGAGTGATGGTGTGGTCGAGAGAGGAGACAGGAAGCCAGAGCCTCTGGACAAGTTCAGCGGTGATAAAATTTTCAGCGGCCCCTGAATCGAGGAGAGAAAGAACAGTTTTAGAACCAGTGGAGATCTCAAAAGTAATGGAGAGGGTAGATTAATTTTTTGACGGAGACGGAGACATCACTCCTAACCTGGTGTCTCCGGCACAGATTAGGATCGGGAGTTTCCCGGACGACGTAGGCAGGCTGCAACCATATGACTGGTCTCCCCGCAGTACATGCATAGATTTTCTCGTCGGCGTCTTTGCCGTTCTTCTACCGTGAGGCGGGCCCGGTTAATCTGCATGGGTTCGTCACCCGCAGGTTCAGACGGAGGGAGAGTTGGAGTAGTGGTCGGCCGGAACCTAAAGCGATCTCCCCTAGTTTTTTCACTCTGGCGTTCTCTGTACCGCAAATCCACTTTATTGCAAAGGGAGATAAGATCATTGAGGGTAGCCGGCGGATCACGAGTGGCGAGGTCATCTTTTATGCGATCTGTCAATCCATTCCAAAAGGTGGAAGTCAGGGCTTCTTCATTCCATTTTAGTTCCGAAGCCAGCGTTTGAAATTGAATGATATACTGACTGACTGGTCGGTTCCCTTGGCGAAGTCGCAGGATTTCCGTTGCCGCGGAGGTTGTTCTGCCGGGCTCGTCGAAAATCCTCCGGAAGGACGTGAGGAATCCAGAGTAGTTGTCTAGTAACGGGTCGGACCTCTCCCAGAGAGGCGAAACCCAGTCCAGGGCAGAACCGGTCAGTAGAGACACTATATATGCCACTTTGGATTTTGGAGATGGAAAGTTCGCAGGCTGTAGTGTGAAGTGGACGTCACACTGGTTGAGAAACCCTCGGCACGACTTGGGGTTCCCGTCAAACTTATTGGGAGTCGGAAGGTGCAAATGAGATGGTGCAGGTGGAACAGGGACAGCTGGAGCTGCTGGCTGGTTGGTGGCGGCAGGCAAATTAACAGTAACCAGGGAAGCTTGCAGCGTATCCTGACGAAGAGACATTTCCTGCAGGAACTGAGCCATTTGGCGCTGAGACGCCTCTAGTCCCTCTAGGCGACTGGCGATACCCTGGAGCAAGTCGGCCCTCAGATCCTGTCCACTGGCCGAATCCATCTGGCCAGTGCAAACTGTCACGGCTTGGCGTGTGCTTGGACCCGGAGTGGAGTCGGATGAGGACTTGTTTGCTGGTACTTGAAGGCAGCCGGCCTTAGGGGAGTATGACTCATGAAGCAGTGGCACGCGACGGGATCAGAACCAGGCTGCGAGACACTGGCGGAACTTAGAGACCCGGGGTATGCCGGGTATAGCAGGTAGACGGGATCAGGAGACAGGTAGTAACAGGAGCAAACTGCACCAAGGCTGAGAGGTGAGTCTGCAGAAACACACTGGTACTGACAGTTTAAATGAGCAAAGGAGCACAGAGAACTAGCTCACAGCATACGCTGTGATAGACGTTGCACTGGCAACTAAAGAGCCTCTGGACAGCCCTTTAGTACCCTCAGGTAGTGCAGGATTGGTTGCTAGCCTCCCCAGCCCAGACTGAACCTGATTGGCCAGAAACGACATGTGACCCAAATCCAAGATGGCCGCGCCCAGTGGTCACAGCATGGAAGCTCTGCCAGTCTCAGCCCCTCTCACCCGCCTCCAGATGGAAGCCTTTGGTCTGCGGAGACTCACAGCACCCAGCGCTATTCTCCAGGAACCTGCACCTCTGCTGGAAACACCATGCCACAGCGCCCGGAGCTGTAAGCTCCGCGATCTCAGCAGCCTGTCACCCCTGGTCGTGACAACACCCATTCAACTTGCGGTGGTCTTGACCGCCACCGTCGGTACGCATATTTGACTTCTGCTTTTGTCAAACTGCCTAATAATATGAGATATGATCAATATAGATTTTGCAGTCGCACATGATATATGTCTCCCAAATTTGGGGACAATAATAGCCCCTTAAAATAATAATGTAGTCAAGGGGGTGCTACCATAGACATGAAATTGAAATTACAACAAGAAAAGAGAAAGAGGAAATGTCTTCGAATGGTGCACTGAGCTAGTGTATATCTTAAAACTTAACTTTTATTGGTAAATAATAATAAAGTTCTAATATCTTATCAAGACAAAATAGCGAAAATAAATATAAAATACAGATAGAAAATGTGAATAGAAATAAAGATGTGACTTAAAACATTATGTTCTAAAAAGAACATGTAAAGCAGCGCTTCTACCAAATTTTACAATTTATTGGTGTTGTTATGGATATCAGTGGGGTGTGTATATTTAATTATATATGTATATAGTGTTCTCACACTCCAATACATCACCACACAAATAGAAATAGAAATCCCTGTTATTGATGTTAGTTCTCCATATATTATCCTGTTAGTAGCTGTGACTTAAATATTTAAGAGACTCTTATTCATCTGGTAGTGTCCCATATACCCTTATACAGGGTTATAATAGGGACATCAAATCACATTTTATGACCTCAATCAGATCTGCGGTTTTTTATATGCAATATCCTTGCCAAGGTTCTATATAGGTTTTTGTATTCTTAATAACGTCATTCACATATAGTAATTTTATTGTCCTTCTTAGATAACCCTTATGGCAGGTCTCAAGGTATTAGGTGTTTAATATTCTTATCAAGTCTGCTGTTATAAACCTGGGTATTATATAGTGTTCCTGCTGAAGTTTTGTGGAGGTATATGTATTGTCAATAAAGTCATTTATATATCAACCAATTCATGGTATTTTTCCTAGGTGATTCTTATAGCAGGTATACCCAATAGTAGATATGGCATATTTTCAATATCCCTCTATTGTTGGCTCATATAAATATTATCAGTTTCAAAATAGGGTGAAACTGGTTTATGGTAATACGATATCAAGTCTATTATTAAACACCCAAGTATTGTTCAATATTGCCGCAGTGATTCTTTAGAAATGCTTGTGTCATTAGAGTCACTAAGGTGTTAAATATTATTGACACCTTAAATATATTCAGATCAACCTTATATCTCAATAAGTATAATCGAATAACATAATATATTTATTTGTTTTTTAATACTTAATGTAATAGCCCTCTGTTGTAGTATATATTCTGTTAGAATTTATCCAAATGCTTCTGGGAGAGATATGCAGATCACTCAACTATATAGTATTACATATAAGCTGCGCCCCCATCAGGTGTTGTAGAGGTTACAGCCATTGTATAATCATGTAGAGTGTAGCTCTCCGCTTATAAACGGGCTAACTTCAACTGGTATAAGGCATCTATCCAGGTTCAAAGTACGGATAGTACAATCAGCAGGTATAAATGACATAACAACAACACATTATCATATTCATAAGTGGTAGACAGCGCCGCGTGACCGACGCAGCGTTTCGCTAAGGAGCTTTTTCAAGGTAAGCCGAGCTAACAGACTTCCCTTAAATACCTACAAACATATCATGTCACCAATCAGGTATCTGGTGCGTCCATATACACCAATCATAACCACCTATGCTCACTAGTTCCGCCTCCCTCCCTAGATTGACATAATGCCCACGTGTCCTGGGGCTGATGACGTCATCATGAGGAATCCTAATAGAACTAGGATACATGGATACAGTCTAAGTCTAGAGTAATCAAACTCCGAATCACATTCACATTCGTTCCCATTGATTAAGAAACTTCGTGATACGCAGCACTATATGAGAAGTCAATGATACATATAGATGTAATATTATAACACCTACTTTATAGCCCACATGAATAACAATAAATTCATATAGATCCCTTAGGTCACATGATCACTATAAATACTCGAGTTTATCCAGGATTTATAATAGATAACAGATAAGGAAATGAAATCCAGGCTGGATGATAATAATCGAGCACCTATACAAAAGATGCTCACTATATAATCATAGATTCTAAATCAACAGTAATAAACAGTAATTACAGAGTTTGTGGTTCCAATGTTCCACAATGCTACTACACCCAATATGGATATAAATTAAAATAAACAATGTGTGAAAATAAAAATATTTAATAATCTATATTGAAATAATGAAAAATATTCACAATTATAATATATGAAAAATACAATAATACATGGTGATTAATGTCAAAAAATGCTATAATAATATTAAAATATAACACATAAAATGGTGATGAGTGAATATGATTTATTTATTGTCCTCAATAAAGTGGATTAAAATAAAAGAATAATAAAAAGTGACATTTGTCTGAATTAAATAATGTGAAATGTACTTGATACAAAATAAGTGAATAAAAATATAATTACGTGATATTATTGAAAAACTTATTACGAAACAAAAAAATTATTATAAAAATATGTAATAGTGATATATTATGTTCTATTAATGTTCAATTAAGTGAGAAAAATGCTAGAATAGAATAAAATAAAAATAAAATAGATTAATTGAACACACAATATGTGCAAAAAATGTAAAATTTTTTGAAAAGGTGTGAAAAAACCCAACTAAAAAAAGTGTGCAATAAAATGTGACTATATTGAAATACTATATCTATAATTTTCAATAAAAACATGTTGTAAATCAGAAAAAAAATTATACATGTAACATGGCTAGATAACTCTACATAATAATGCCATGTATCTAGTGTAATAATTATTGTAAATAATCCTTTGGATATTCCCACAGAAGATAAATATACAAAAGAGAGCATAGATACTCTCAATTTAGACCTTCATTAGGATCATAAGAACATAAAAATGTGCTCTAGTGAATAAATCATACAAAATATCAATGAAAGACATAACTGAATACTCCATATAGTTGTACCTAATATCATACCATTATATTAGTATGAGTATTTATAGTGATCATGTGACCTAAGGGATCTATATGAATTTATTGTTATTCATGTGGGCTATAAAGTAGGTGTTATAATATTACATCTATATGTATCATTGACTTCTCATATAGTGCTGCGTATCACGAAGTTTCTTAATCAATGGGAACGAATGTGAATGTGATTCGGAGTTTGATTACTCTAGACTTAGACTGTATCCATGTATCCTAGTTCTATTAGGATTCCTCATGATGACGTCATCAGCCCCAGGACACGTGGGCATTATGTCAATCTAGGGAGGGAGGCGGAACTAGTGAGCATAGGTGGTTATGATTGGTGTATATGGACGCACCAGATACCTGATTGGTGACATGATATGTTTGTAGGTATTTAAGGGAAGTCTGTTAGCTCGGCTTACCTTGAAAAAGCATTTGGATAAATTCTAACAGAATATATACTACAACAGAGGGCTATTACATTAAGTATAAAAAAACAAATAAATATATTATGTTATTCGATTATACTTATTGAGATATAAGGTTGATCTGAATATATTTAAGGTGTCAATAATATTTAACACCTTAGTGACTCTAATGACACAAGCATTTCTAAAGAATCACTGCGGCAATATTGAACCATACTTGGGTGTTTAATAATAGACTTGATATCGTATTACCATAAACCAGTTTCACCCTATTTTGAAACTGATAATATTTATATGAGCCAACAATAGAGGGATATTGAAAATATGCCATATCTACTATTGGGTATACCTGCTATAAGAATCACCTAGGAAAAATACCATGAATTGGTTGATATATGAATGACTTTATTGACAATACATATACCTCCACAAAACTTCAGCAGGAACACTATATAATACCCAGGTTTATAACAGCAGACTTGATAAGAATATTAAACACCTAATACCTTGAGACCTGCCATAAGGGTTATCTAAGAAGGACAATAAAATTACTATATGTGAATGACGTTATTAAGAATACAAAAACCTATATAGAACCTTGGCAAGGATATTGCATATAAAAAACCGCAGATCTGATTGAGGTCATAAAATGTGATTTGATGTCCCTATTATAACCCTGTATAAAAGGGTATATGGGACACTACCAGATGAATAAGAGTCTCTTAAATATTTAAGTCACAGCTACTAACAGGATAATATATGGAGAACTAACATCAATAACAGGGATTTCTATTTCTATTTGTGTGGTGATGTATTGGAGTGTGAGAACACTATATACATATATAATTAAATATACACACCCCACTGATATCCATAACACCACCAATAAATTGTAAAATTTGGTAGAAGCGCTGCTTTACATGTTCTTTTTAGAACATAATGTTTTAAGTCACATCTTTATTTCTATTCACATTTTCTATCTGTATTTTATATTTATTTTCGCTATTTTGTCTTGATAAGATATTAGAACTTTATTATTATTTACCAATAAAAGTTAAGTTTTAAGATATACACTAGCTCAGTGCACCATTCGAAGACATTTCCTCTTCCTCTTTTCTTGTTGTAATATGAGATATGGTAAGAACTTACCCTTGTTATCTCTACTTCTACGAAGTCCATAGGGTTCCACAGGATACCTTGGGGTATAGGTGATGACATCAGGCATCGGGCACCATAGAGTTAATTTTTCAGCCTCCCAGGATGCACTAGGGTCCCCATCCTATACCCCGCCCCCGAGCCAAGGCATCTCAGTTACGTACCAAGCCATAGGCCGGAGGAGGAGAAGGAAGAGAGAGAAAAAAGATCTGGACACACACAAGAATCACATTCTCACCAGAGGGAGACGGAAAAACCGGTGACCAGAGTAAAGCCCATCTGCAGCACAGGTGCGACAGGGTGGGAGTCCTGTGGAACCCTATGGACTTCGTAGAAATAGAGATAACAAAGGTAAATTCTTACCATATCTCACATTTTCTACTTCAGGGTCCATAGGGTATCCACAGGATACCTTGGGGATGTCCCAAAGCAGTATCCTTTAAGGGTGGGGACGCTCCTGTGCTGAAAGGAGAATCCGCCGCCCGAAGGAAGCATCCTGAGAGGCAAAGGTGTCAAACACGTAATAACTCACAAAGGTATGGACAGAGGACCACGTGGCCGCCTTGCAGATCTGGACTGCAGAGGCACCACGTCGAGCTGCCCACGAAGGACCCACAGACCTAGTGGAATGAGCCTTCACAGAAGGAGGAACCGGCAGGCATTCATGCAGATAAGCTTCAGAAATCGCCATACGGATCCAGGCTGCCAAAGTTTGCTTTGAAGCAGGCCAACCCTTTTTACGGAAGCCATAGAGGACAAACAAGGCGTCCGACTTCCTAAACGAAGAAGTGCAGTCAACATAAGTCATTAAGGCCCGCACAACATCCAAAGTGGCCTCACCCATTGAAAGGCCAGGTGAGTTAAAAGCCGGTACAACTATTTCCTCGTTAACATGAAACTGGGAAACAACTTTGGGAAGAAATTCAGGACGAGTGCGCAGCACTGCCCTGTTCCCATGAAAAATCAAGAAGGGGGGTCTACAAGAGAGAGCCCCTAAATCACAAACATGTCTGGCCGAAGCTATGGCCAGAAGGAAAACAGTCTTAGCTGTTAGCCATTTAAGATCCACTGAGCCCAGTGGTTCAAACGGCGGTCCCAAGGCGCCACAGGTGGGACAAATGGCGGCTGAATTCGCAGAACACCTTGCATAAAGGTGCGCACATCAGGGATTTTAGCAATCCTAAGATGAAACCAGACCGACAGGGCAGAAACCTGCACCTTCAAAGAAGCAAGGCGAAGCCCATGGTCTAGTCCCGCTTGTAGAAAGGCTAGCCCTCTAGACAGACGAAACTCCCGCGGTGCATAACCTCTTGGTCGACACCACTGGAAGAACGTATGCCACACGCGATGGTATATTCTCGCGGAAGACGGTTTCCGAGCTCTTAGCATGGTTCGCATTACAGAGCTGGAAAACCCCCTGGACCTTAGCATGGCCGTTTCAACAGCCACGCCGTCGAAGACAGTCGAGTCAGGTCCGGGTGAAGACAAGGACCCTGTGACAGAAGGTTTGGTCATAGCGGCAACCGCAGAGGACTGTCCACGGACAGACCCCGAAGGTCTGAGAACCAGTGCCGTCTGGGCCATGCGGGAGCTATCAACAGGAGCGTTCCTCCTTCCTTTTTGAATTTCCGGATTACCCGTGGAAGAAGGGAAAACGGAGGAACAGATATGCAAACCGGAACGTCCACCGGACGGACAGAGCATCCACCAGAGACGCCTCTTCGCCGCTTGTGCGACACCCGTACACCGGCAACTTGTTGTTGTGCCGGGACGCCATGAGGTCGATCTCTGGAAGACCCCACCTGTCCACCAGCAGTTGAAAAACGTCCGGGTGCAGGGACCATTCCCCCGGATGAATGTCCTGGCGACTTAGAAAGTCCACCTCCCAGTTTAGCACTCCCGGGATGAAGACTGCTGATATGGCCAGGAGATTGCGCTCCGCCCATACCAGGATTCGGGACACCTCTACGAGAGCCGCCCGACTTCGGGTTCCTCCTTGCCGATTTATATAGGCCACGGTGGTAGCGTTGTCCGACTGGACCTGCACTGGGTGACCTTGGAGAACCCGATGTGCCTGCCGGAGGACATTGAACACCGCGCGGAGCTCAAGAATGTTTATCGGAAGCTCTGTTTCTGCCCTGCACCTGCCCTGGAACAAGTGTGGACCCGAGACTGCTCCCCAGCCCCGAAGACTGGCGTCCGTTGTTAACAGGACCCAATTCGCCACTCAGAACGGACGACCCTTGTTGAGATGGGTCGTCTGCAACCACCAGGCTAGGGACAGGCGAACCTCAGTAGTGAGCACCATCGTCTGGGACTTCAGACTCTGAGGCAGTCCATTCCATTTGGACAGGATCAGGTGCTGCAGAGGTCTGGAGTGAAACTGGGCATATTCCACCATGTCGAATACCGACACCATGGAGCCCAGTAACCTCATCTCCGAGTGCAGAGACACCCGGCGGCTCTAAGATGGCCACCAAGGAGCATAGAGGAGGCCGGCCTGGGGGAGGAGCGCTGCCACAAGTCCAGTCAGCACATGCAGAGAGGGCTGTGTGCAGCGGGGGAGGCACCGGCTGTGAGACAGGGAAGGCGCGCTCCCCTGGCATGCATTTAACCCCTGGGACGGTGCAGCGCTACCGCTATGCCGCGGTCCGCTGTCCCAGGGGGTTAGTGGAAGCGCAGGTTAGTACCTGGCTCCACGCTGCAGCCAGTCCCCAGAGAGCCCCCTGCCTGGGGACTCTGGACCATGTTTCAGCAGGGACCCACCGCGGGACCCCGCTGCTTACCTGCTGTCCCCCTTAGATCTGGCCATGGTCCTGAACATCTGGGGTCACTGCTAGCTGTGACCCCAGATGCCTACCAGCATCCCCGGATCGGTATCGGCGTTCTGGTACCGGCGGGGGTGTAGGAAAGACAGCATGGACGTCAGGACTGACTGTCCATGCTGTACTTCCAGATGTGCAGCCACAGCTGCATAGAAGAAAACTTCAGGGGCTCTTCTTGGCCCCCCTCTAACAGGTGCATCCGACTCCGGCCAGGCACCAAACTAAACTGAGATGCTCGGGAGCGGGGTATAGGAGGGGGACCCTAGTACATCCTGGGAGGCTGAAAACTTAACTCTATGGTGTCCGATGCCTGACGTCATCACCTATACCCCAAGGTATCCTGTGGATACCCTATGGACCCTGAAGTAGAAAAATCTCCTTTTAATGCACTATTGGGCGCCCCCGTTATTGTGCTTACATAATATAAATTATATATATATATATATATATATATATATATATATATATATATATATATATATATATATATATATGCTGATGTGAGTAGTGAAATCAGTGGAGAAGTTGCCCACAGCAGTCAACTTCTACCTGTCATTTTATAGACACTTGATAAAAGCTACCTCAAAGCCAATTGCTTCTCCACTCTTCTCACTGCTTGATACATAAACTACGGCAATATTTAAGTTAAAAATAGATATATAAAGTGGAGACTCATAATTTGAACTTTGTTCCAGACGAATTGTAATTTTATTCCACCATTTGTAATTGGTGGGTTTTTTTGTGTTTTTTTTTTGGGGGGGGGGGTAAATAAAATGACTGCCAACTAATTTTTCAAAGTTACTCTCAAACTATATACAAACATAATTTGAATTTTCTAAATAACAAAGTAGACATTTTCACTCACCAGCTATTAATAGTGAAGCACATGGCTGCTTATTAGGAAATTATCATTTTGCATATGATATTTTTTGTAAAACAAAACAATTGTGACAAGTATAGTATGGAATAAAAAATGGCTATGGCTTAGGTATATGTAGAAGCCACAATAAAATTATCTTCCTGAATGATGCTGGTGAAGTTATCTGAAGGATTTATAATTTGCTGCCAAGTCAATGGATAAGAAAGACGGTAATGCTGTACATACCATACTTTGGATTTAATGTCTTGCATGTTCTGCTCCTTTGACCTTCAACAAAGAACTCCACTGGCGCGTATCCATTCTGTAGACAAGAGCTTCTAGTTACGATACAATAAAGACAAGGGCTGCTGCAAGCCCAGCATTAATCCTTAACTAAACATTTACTGCTGAAATTTGAAATTCACACTTATTAAAATAAAACTTGTTCTTTTATTATTATTTTTTACATTGTTGCTTAAAGAGTATTCCCATGGAAAAAGGTATTTTGCTTTTTAAAACAATTCTTCAGCAGCCCGATATGTATCATTTGTCATTGGTTTGCGTTTTCAAGCTGCTATTACGGATTTATAATTCTGCACAGTGTCATGTACTATCACGGCAAGCACAGTCAAATGATGTAGTGAACAGAGAGGCTTTGGAAAGCCCATCTGAGCTCTGTTTCCATTGTGATATTTTTCCTTTCCTTGTCCCATTACATGACATGCTGAGAGATGTGTGAGCCTGTGTCTGTTTTTGCAGGAGGCTATCTATCTAAGAAAATTACTATCAGATCCATTCTTAAAAAGGTATTTAGCTTAAAATTTAGAGGAGAAGCAAAGTGATGCGAATAGGACACACAAGCTGCTTCTGCTGATTAAAATGTGGCATGCCTATATTCTGTGTGTGACTGTGGATATATATCTGCATGCAAAATGTCACTAACATAGCATTTTGCATGCAGATACACCCGCAGTTGCACACAGAATATAGGCATGCCGCGTATTATATTAATCAGCAGAAGCAGCGTGTGAGTACTATTTGCACTGCTTTGCAAATAAGACGCATTTGAAGGTAAAAAGTCGCACAAAAAGACGCTTGGTGCTACCAAGTCATGCCACGGCATGGCACAACTAGAAGGGCTGTTTAATGTGCAAGGAAGTATGTGGACACATCTGTATAATGTATGCACCGTGCAGTGTATACACATTGTACGTTCACGAGGGCCGTTCATCGCATCATCCCATACTGATTAATAATATATTTTATTTAGAATTGTGCAGCTTTGATGTAGTCTTGATGATATTCTGCACTTCTGAATAAATGTATTGATTTTTTAATGTGAAATATATAAATTATTTTTATTAAGTGTCAAATTTTTAAAGAATGGAATTCTCAATTTACTAATTAGTTTTTGCAATATATATGTGCTCATAGGGACAATATCTAATTTATGCTAAAACAGTTGACTTTCATGGGGAAATGGGGGATACAGGACCCCAAACAGGTAGTGTCCATTCGACTTTTAAACAATAACTTCTATAGACATCCAATATTATTTAGAGCCGGCGTTTATTATTTTTTAAAATAAATCACAATATTTTGTCATATTTGCATTTTAAATTGCACGTTTAGTTGCGTGTAACTGAAAAGAGCGTATAGATGGGGCTACATCAGTATACACTGGACATATATTGCTGCTGCTACAGGAAAGATATAGCAGTCATTATTACTAACTTGATGATGACTAATGACATCTTTATTCCTTAAAAACAGATTATTTTATTTCACTTAAGGATATACCCTCACACACACCCCCATAAAAGTACCCAGCACCAGAAAGAAAGGCTTTTCAAGCAATGCAGCCTAATCTAAAGCTAGAAAATACTGTAAATGTTCTCTTCCCAAGAATATATAGGTATATAAACAATGTATCCTCCACACCTACACTGTGTCTTTGCCATTTTCACTTGATGATGATTTATAATTTACAGTTTAGTACAGAAGTCTAGAATGAAGAAACCTTGTTGTTCTATTACTGTATGTCTAATAGAGTGTGATGCTATGAACAAATGTAGGGAATGTATCTGCTATCTCGGCATGTTATCCTTTAAATCTGTAAGGTTTAGATAATCTGACAAATAAATTTTTTCTCACAAAGCTATCACGGTCCTAACTGTGTGGAGTTTGTATATTCTCCCTGGGCTTGCGTGGGTTTCCTCTGGGTACTACGGTTTCTTCCCACAATGCTATATGTAGCACTTCTTACACTTTTAATTATAACCTCTTACTTATGTAAGACTTCACACATAGAAGTTTCTTTATATTTCTTTAACTATCACTTGTAATCTCATACTAGTATGATGCCGTGGGGCGGTTCTGCTGCGGTGGCCTGTACTTATTCCATAGGAGTGTTAGGGACCTGCCTGATAGAGGTCACCTGGATGCGGTGGGCAGGCCCATAATTATGGCCATTATTATGCTAAGAACCTCTTTGATGCAGTATTATTATTAGGTTTAGCATTGTTAGAGTGTGCACTCGCATTGTTTTCTCTTTTTTACTTGAGGGACCCTGCGCTAACAGATCCAGCCATAGAGGAAGAGAAAACGGAGTGTCTATGGATAGATTAGATATGTCGGTGAACCAATGGCAGGAGCTACTAGTATCACGGTTTCGCCTTCCTCCTTGCATTTCCCGAGGACCCTTGGGAAGAGGGAAATCAGAAGAGATACGCCAGCTTGAAGTCCACGAATGTGGCTGAGGGGGTTCTGGTCCTGTACCCGTACCTGGGGACCTTGTGATTGTGACGTGAGAGCATGAAATCTACGTCTGGTAGGCCCCATTTGTTCACCAGGAGTTGAAAAACCCTTGGATGGAGAGCCCACTCTCCAGCATGTATGTCCCGACTACTTAGGAAGTCAGCTTCCCAGTTGAGGACTCCCGGGATGAATATTGCCGAGATAGTCGCAAGATGACGTTTTCCCCAGATCAGAACGTTTGTCACTTCCCTCATGGCTGCGTGACTTCGCGTGCCTCCTTGATGATTGAGACAGGCTACTGTGGTCGCATTGTCGGACTGGTTCTGGACCGGCCTGGCCTGGAGCAGGTCCTGTGCCATGATAAGTGCTTCGTATACTGCTCAAAGCTCCAGAATGTTCATGGGCAGATGACTTTCCTGATTTTTTCATCTTCCTTGAAAAGGTGCGATGACCTGCCACCGCCTCCCATTCATCCACAAAGACTGGTGTCCATGGTGAGGAGCACCCAATTTGGAATCCAGAATGGGTGATCTTTGTCCAGATGATCCTTTTGTAGCCACCACGAGAGAGAGAGAGAGAGAGAGAGAGAGAGAGAGAGAGAGAGACAAATCTCCGGAGTGAGAAGGATCCTCCGGGACTGTATTAGATGATACTGTCCGTTCCAACAAGAGAGATACAATTGATGCAGAGGCCTGGAGCGGAACGGAGCTTTTTCAACCGTGTCGAAGGTGGATACCATTGATCCCAAGACCTGCATCACTGATAGAATGGATACCCTTCGATTGCGTAGCAGTTTGTCTACTCTCAATGATAGGGTCGCAATCTTGTCCTCTGGCAGAAACACCCTTTTTGCCTGAGAATCCAGAAGAGCTCCCAGATGTATCATCTGCTGTATTGGAGACAATGCAGATTTCTGCCAATTGATTATCCAGCCGTGTGTCTGTAGGCAGGCAATGGACAGTTGGAGATGGTGTTGTAGAACAGCCGGAGATTGTTACAATATCAGAAGGTCATCCAGGTATGGGAGTATTCTGATTCCTTGACGCCTGAGGTAGGCCGTCATCACGCCATTATTTTGGTGAAGACCTGAGGGGCCGTTGATAGACCAAAGGGCAGTGCCTGAAATTGGTAATGTTGTTGCAGGACAGCAAACCGTGGAATTTGTTGGTGGGATGGCGTAATAAGGCACATGCAGGTACGCATCCTGAATGTTCAGGGAAGCCATAAAATCCCCCAATTCCATTGCCAAAATAATTGTTCAGAGAGTCTCCATACGGAACTTGGGTACACAGATAGACTTGTTGAGGGTTTTCAGATTTAGAATAGGGCGATGAGACCCATTTGGTTTCTGAACCAAATTGGAATAATAACCCTTTCCTTGTTGAACAACAGGAACCAGAATTATCACCCCTGCCTGCAGCAGGGAGTACATGGCCTCTTGTAAAGCCAAGGCATTGATAGGTTCTGTTGGGGGAGTTGTACAAAAAACTTCTGGGGAAGATGCCTCCAGTGAGAGACCACTTCTCGGACCCAGGCATCTGTTTGATGCCAGTAGTCAACAAATTGAAGTCGGTCTCCTACCCTGGGATCCCCCAGGAGGAGGCCCGCCCCATCAGACAGAGGGTTTGTCATCTGGCTTAGAAGCTGCACGTCTGGCCGACCAGGACCAAAAAGAAGACTGCCTAGACTTTGATGTAGCTGTTGATGGCAGACCTGCAGATATTGAGGCTGCCAGAGTAGCCACTATCTTATCCAACTCTGCTCCAAAAAGTATATTTCTAATAAAAAAGGTAAGGATTTCAGAGCCTTCTTTGACCCCGTATCTGCTTTCCAGGACCTCATCCAAAGGCTCTACAAGCCACAACAGAGGCTGCCGAAAGTTTAGAACAGGGATGGGAAACCTCCTGCCCGGGGTCTATACAAGGCCCTCAGAATCATTTGGTCTGGCCCTCTGAGCTTTTTTTTCTGCTAGCCTCATCTGGCTAGCAGGGTGCCTAGAATGCCACACTGCAGCCAGAATCTATGCAGCAGAGCTGCCTGGGATACTTCAGACGGTCACACCACTGCCCTTACAGCTCCCCGGAGCATCCTCAGGATGCCCCAGGCATTGCTGTAATCACCGTTGAATGTGGCCCCGCCCCTTGGGACATCACATGGAGGGGGCGTGGCCTGCACTGGGCACGCAAATAATGTTAAATATATCTAAATTTGGCCCTCGGCAGAAAAAAGTTTCCCACCCCTGCTTTAGAAGCTAGGAGCCCCTCATCTATTGCAGCTTCTCCCCCACAGTAGGAGGGATTTCCCACTTAGTACATACAGAAGCTGGGAAAGGATACAAAGATACTAATCTTTTCGTAACATGGAACCATTTATCCAGGTTACTCCATGCCTCCTCCATAAGTTCAGTGAGCTGCTCAGATTTAGGAAACTCAGCTTTTATCACCTTCTGGTGTGTAAACACTGGAGCCTTCCATCTAGGAGCTGGCCCATCATCCTGTATATTTAGGATTGATTTGACCGCCCTCACCAAAGAAGGGACATCAACTGTAGAAGGATGGTCCTCCTCTCCCAAGATTGACCCTGGAGAAGAACCCGGCGCATCATCTGATTCCTCCAATGAGGAGTCTGACTCTACATGTTGAGCAGACTGATAAAAAGAGAACACCCATTTAGGCGCCTTAGTGGCTACCGGTCTGTTTGGAATAGCCGACTGAGCCATATTCTGACTTGAGTGGGCATAAACAACCATCCAGGAAGAATGTATAGGGGGAGAAAACATAGCATGCTGAAACTGCTGTGGGTATCCCATTAAAGGAGGCTGGGTGGGAGTAGCCAAATGATCCACTAGCTGCTTCATCACCTGAGACAAGGAGGACACCCAAGATGGCTCCTGTACAGGGGCTGGTAGACTGGACTGATGAGGTGGTTCTTTATAACAGACAGCACACAAACAATCCTGTATAAAGTCCTGAGGGGACAAACCCACCAAAACAGGATTTACATAAAACCAGCACAGGGGTCACCACCTCCTGTTTCCTTTTATTTTTTGACATATCAATTATAAAGGTAACAATGCAATGTAATGTGACAGCCTTCACAAATAACTAGTAAATGTGAAGTACCAAGGAAAACCCCCACCCACCTGTAACAGAGGTATGAGGAGAAAAAAAAAAAAAAACAGTATCAACACAGCAGCTAGCAAAAAAAGTCACATACAATGCATATGTAGTTCAGTTACCATGGACCCTGAATCAACTACTCAAATCTTGGTAGGATATAGAGCACTATATACCTGACCCAGGGGAGCGGCATAGAGGGAGTCTTACCCAAAACCTCCTGAGACTAAACCGCTTCAGCAGAGCACCAATAGTGGGTTGTGAGCATCTCATATGCTCGAGGAGGGTAAAACGGGAAAACCTTTGATGGATCTGCGTCTGAGTCAGGGGAGTAGCTGCCGGGGGAGAGCCTAAACTGCGTCAACAGGCCAGGTACGCTGGCCTCATGGCAGCAGAAGCGTCTGCTGCCGATCCCCAGCGTCAGACGATAATGCCCTGGTGGTCTAGTGAGGGAGAGGAGGGCCCCGGGCCCTCACTGCAGCGGCTTACGTTGCATCTCCAGCACTGGAAACAAGGACTGCCACGCACGATTGCCCGTATGCGAGGAATCGCCTTACCTGACATCTTCGTGCGTCCGGTTGTAGTCCGGAAGCCCCAGCTTCGCAGCTAGCAAGCTCTGCCATGAGCCGCTAAAATCACCAGAGATGTTACTGGTGTTGCGGCCCGGCGAAGGTAGACAGAGTCGCAGTGCAGGAGTCTTATTACGCTCAGCACTGCTAACTCTATAATATAGAAATAAAATAAGACACAAAATTAAAGCTTGGGACTGCCTGAGCAGTCCCCCTGTTAAAAATGTGCGTCTGAATCCTGCCGCACCAAATGAACAACTGAATGCCTATGGCGGGGTATAGTTGGAGGAGGACGTGTGGCATCCTGGGAGCTGAAAGCTTAACTGTTTGGTGCCTGGATCACTCCAACCACATTATCCCCATGTATCCCTGTGGATCCCTATGGATCCTGCAGAAGAAATAGAAAAAGTAGACAGCGAGATATATCCCAAAAATAAATCAAACTGTAAAGCACTATAAGAAGATTCTACAAATACTGTTTTCTCTATAAGGCATTAAATTTCCCTCTCCAAAAAATGAGCTAAGAAACCCCCAAACTTATATAAATGCAAGTTTTAGCATCATTTGACAACTATACTGTATATGTAATTAATATCTTAACTGTTCAGCAAGTACCCAAATCTTTTCAGTGCCAACGCAAAAGACAGTTTCACTACATCTAACAATCAGATGTTTTAGGATTATGTCCAAATGTGTACTTTTCATTATGTATATTGTATTCAAGTAGCTATTATGCAAAATATAATTATGTGAACAGTGACTATGAATCCCATACTCAACGGAACACTTGTTTATAAAGTAGACAACACGGTCCATTAATCTGATGTTAGAGATAAATGTGTCTTCATGAACATATACCTCAAATTAGGAGCTCACACTAGTGTAGCAAAAAGAGATGACAACATATGTATAAAAAAGGAGTATACAGGGAAATACAGGGTTCTCTCAATCACTCAGACACCGAGCAGATGAAACCAACGTGATGGTTTATTTTTCCACATCACACAGCAACAGATAATATGTACGGACAAGCGGTAAATACAGTGAACAGACAATTCGCAGGTAGCAGTCCAGATTGGGCCAGTCTCAGCAGCGTATAAAGTCCCAGAAAAATTCCAAGAAATAGCTAGAGATGCACAGTCCCACAGTAGAGACTATCACTGACCCCGCAGCAGTAAATAGCGTATTGGTCCTTGCAGAATTTCCAAAGTATTAATCCACACAGAACTGGTGATGAGTTCCACTAGCACCTTGGCAGAGCGAGACCTCTTAGCCAAAGTCAGCGACTAACATCAGCAGCTGCCTTTTGTGACCTCTTTTGAAACTTTCAAATTTCCCTCGATATTGTGACCACCCAGGGGAGTTGCATTGTTCCCTGATTGGTGTGGGTCTCTTATCTCCTACCTCCCCCAGATATTACTTCCCTGACGAACACCTGCTGGGTTGGCTCAGTGTAGTCTGCCAGGCCCCAGTGAGGCACAAAAGCAGGCAAATGGAAGGAGGTGTAAATACTGAGCGTCCCCTGCGGAGGCAGAAATTAACTTAAGAGATCTTTTGTTCTGTGAGGTGTTACATTGCTCTACTGGTTATGAATAAAACAGGCATATGGACAAGGGCTAAACATGAAGGGGCTAGACAGTACTAAACATTACATTTCCTGACATTATTACAGTAAATAATATACCTGCTAATGGAAACGTGTAAGTCCTGTGAATGAACACACATACACTAGGAGACGGGTAGGAAAACACAAAAGGGCTAAAAAGTTAATGAATCGCTGCAAGGAATGAGATGTTGCAAATACATTTTTAATACACATCTCATTTCCTCACAATAAGAATAAAAAAATGATTACCACTCCAAACCGTGGATAGTACACAAAGCTGCGTGTAACATGTTGGTAATCCTCATGTTTTTTTATCTTTTTGTACTCGTGTGTGCTGTATCATTCTGGATATAGGTCTATGCAAGTGATAATGAGATATAATAATAAATAGGGCTTAATTTAAATGAAGATAAAATATGGCTTATTATACTAACCCGCAGCATAGTCTTCACATACTCTGCAAATACTGCCCAGTAAAGCTTGTTCCCCCGAAACGTGCGTCGCATGAAGAAGGCACCAGACATGCGGAGGAGTTCACCCACAATTTTCATACCCATGAAGTCTATGGTACATAAGAAACATGGGAAACTGACCTTTTACAAAAGAAAATTATTAACTTTATAAAGTAAGGATTCTGTCATGAATTTCCGTTATGTAATGCACATGAATAAACATTTTCATTCAAGAATAAAAGAAATGCAATATCTCATTCAGTATCTAGGCAATGGAACCAAGTAGCAGCATGTAAATACAATAATAATATTTGGCAGGAAAAACAATTATGCTGCAATATATGGAGACATATCAGGCATCTGATAACCCCGATGACGGGAGGACTGCGCATGCACAGGGCCCGGTCTGCACATGTGCAGAATGGGTCTTGCGAGATCGCTCTCGCAGGCCTAAGCCGCAGCCTGATTGAAAGCTGTTGCCATTTGAGGGTGGCGCTGGGCAGCATTCCCAAAGACGGGTGCAACGTAGTCCCTGTTTTCTGGGAGTGCTGAGGTCAGTGTCTGCATTTACCTATGCAGATTTACCAGCAGTAACAGTGCAGATAAGGCGGCCAAATCTTAGTCGCCTTTAGCTTTCATCTATTGTAATAAAACATTACAGTATTTATGGTATCTCTTTCTTTGAATTATCAATTCATCTGCAAGGATTTCTATACATGGAGAAAGGTTAAATAATGTAGAATTATCTTCTACATACAGTATATCAAAGCATAGGTTACTCCATACAAGGTGGAAGTTTCTTCACCTATCTGGTGAGGGCTGCAGCCACAAATGTAACTGCCCCTGCAATAATGGATGACTATAATGAAGAGCAGGTACTAATCCTGGGAAGGGTCTTTTATAACTATTATGATAAACTGTATGCTTCACAAGTTCAATAAAGCCCGGAGGAACACTTCTATATTTTGACGGAAGTGCGGTACCCAAAATTTTTCCTGAAAGCCTGAATTTTCTTGGAAGAGGTGTCTCTAGTGATCATATTCTTTTACTTAAGGGAAAGGCAACGGGATTGGATGAGATGTTGATAGAGTTGTATAAGAAGCAAAGAGCACTTTATATCTCCGTGCTTTAGGAAACATTTAATCAAGTGCAGGATGTAGAGCAATCTATGGCTCTTATGTTCTACAAGCATGGCAAGGATCCCGCTCTATCCTTTTTTTTATAAAGTCCTATATCTTTGTTCACAGAAAATTTCAGCTAAGGGTCTGACTATGCATCTTAACAGGGCTGTAGCTAAAATAGTTCAATCAGATCAGACAGTTTTATGCCAGGTAAATCTACAACCACAAATCTGAGAAATCTAAACAATTATTTGCAATTAAAACAATGTGAATGAAATGCCACTGGTGGTGTTTCTTGATGCCACTGATGCCTTTATATTGGTGGAATGAGTTTATTTATAAATGGTAATAAAGCAATTGGATCATGCTTTTATAGGTTGGGTTGGGTTATACTGCTATACACAGCCCCTGGTGCCAGATTTCGATGTAAATGGGTATGTGTTGGGGTCTTTTCGGTTGGGGAGGGATATGAAGCAGAGCTTCTCACTCTCTCCCGGATGGTTTGCCTTGGCTATTTAGAATCTGGCATGTTGCATTAATATCTCCTGGGTATACACAGGCTTGCAGTGAGTAAACAGGGTGATGCGATCACCCTCTATGCAGAGCATCCTGCTTTTAATGGCTGATGCACAAGAATCAATGTGTAGCCTACAGTACTTCTGATGGTGAATTGGTTTGAGTATTTCTCTGGTCTTAAGATCAACTATGCTAAATCCAATAGATTTCCTATTAGAAGGAACACAAGAAATCTCACAGCAGGTATCTCATAAATGGACTAAATACTTGAGTATATGGGTGTCTAACAATGTAAGAATATAACTAACTAAACATTCATCTTCTAATGGATTTTTAAAGATAAGAATTTAGACATTGAAAATGATGTACTTCAACGTGCCCTGGTATTCATATTCAGGTTTCTCAGAGAATAAGGAGACTTTTGTCCAGTAGCTCACCCTATACCCTGTCCCAGTGTCCACCATTGGATGAAAGAAAAGATCATATCTCATCAAAAGAGAGTTATAGTACCGCTGAATGTACTGTGCAGAGTTGAAACTACAGAAAATTTGGTACTCCCAATTGTGAACTTTATTACGCATCGCAGCTTGCATTGTTGGGAAACTTCAGGTTGAACAGACAGGGTTCATTCACACTCCGTTGCAGGTTCTTCTCAGGGGAAAATGCAGGAGACATACTACAGGGCATGTAATAGGTTAGGAACTCCTGCAAGTCTTCTCGTATTATTAAAGCGGCAATCATTTTAGAGGCAAAACCAGCTTGGTTTTGCCTTTAAAATGAGTGCCACTTTGAAAATACAGGAAGACTTGCAGGAGTTCCTGCAGAGGCTGCAGCTCACAGCCTATTACATAAGCTCCTACACCTCTTATTATACAGGCTAGAAGTGTTCGTACAGATGTGTCCTCACACATTTAGCCTCCTTGTGCGTTAAACAGTCCTTCTAATCGCGCCATGCCGTGGCTCGGTAGCGCCGAACATCTCCTCTTTGTGCGACTTTTTACCTTCAACTGAGTCGTATTCACACAAAGATGCGAATAGCTAGCACAAGCAGAATCTGCTTATTAAAATTATATGCAGCATGTCTATATTCTGAGTGCGTCTGCATGTGAAATGCTATGTTACAGTGTTACAGCCACTGACACTAACGTAGCATTTCACATGCAGATACACAGAGAACATAGGCATGCTGCATATCATTTTAATCAGCAGCATGATTCTTGTGTGAATAAGACGCATTTGAAGGATAAAAAAAAAAAATTCGCACGAAAGACGCTCAGCGCTACGGAGGCACACGGGGCTCCCGCATTATGTGGCACGACTTGTAGCGCATGGAGGATCGATGTGGACACATCTATACCTCCCACCGATTTATGTATTAAGCTACAGACACTCCACTGTGGCAGAAAGGGAATAGATCCTCTCTAGGAGCGGAGGCAAGGTGGAACGAATATGTTATGTGTGCATAGAATATAAATTTAGAATTCCTTGAACAAAATTCCAAATTTGGAAACAGGGTGTACAAGTCATATATGTGCTTCTATTAGTCAAATTTAATACGGATGGCTTTGTAGAGTTATCAGCAAAATTGGAAGCTCCCTGTATGATGGAGAATGGGTATATAAAAGCTCCCAAGGAAATGGCCAGTGAAAAGGAGATTTATACGCTTACCTGTTAAATCCTTTTCTTCGATTCCATAGGGGACACAAGCTCTACACTGGTGGGATGGAGTCTGGACACCACACAGTTAACTCAAAGTCAAAGCCCAGAATACCCCCTTCCCCATATACCCCACCCCCCAGCCACAGGCAATTCAGTTCAGTTAACAATCCTAAGGCAAGGAGCAAGAAGGAGGAGAAGGAAGACCGGCACGCACTCAGGTTCAAAACACACAAGAAATGTGAACAGGAGAACTGAAAGCAGAGCAAAGCCCCACAAGCCAGGTGCGTCAGGGTGATAGCACTGTGTCCCCTATGGAATCGAAGAAAAGAATTTAACAGGTAAGCACATAAATCTCCTTTTCTTCTTCCTCCATAAGGGACACAAGCTCTACGCTGGAACGTCCCAAAGCTAATCCCCTAATTGTGGGGGCATTCCTTGGCTGCACTAAGGACCCTTCGCCCAAAAGCCACATCATGAGTGGTGAAGGTGGAAAAAAACTTCAGGAACGTATTGGCAGAAAACCACGTGGCCGCCTTACACAGCTGCTCTGCAGAAGCACCACATCGCATTGCCCACGAAGTTCCCTCCGACCAGGTTGAATGAGCTCTCACTGCGGACGGTGCATGAAGGTCTGCCGCCGCATAAGCATGGCGAACAGTCAAACTGATCCATCTGGCCAGCGACTGCTTAGTAGCCGGCCAGCCCAGCTTGCGAGAGTCATACAGGACAAAGACAGCATCTGTCCTACGCAGATCCTTTGCCCTGTCCACATAAACCTGGAGGGATCGCACAACATTTAAGGAGGCCTGCTATGGAGAAGAATCCGGGACCTGAAAAGAAGGAACCACAAGCTCTTGATTGATGTGAAACCTGGAAACAACCTTAGGAAGGTAACCTAGACATGTTCGAAGGACAGCTCTGTCTTGGTGAAAGATTAGAAACTGAGAGTGTCAGGACAATGCGCTCAAGTCCGACACCCATCGGGCAGAAGCTATGGCAAGGAGGAAGACAGTCTTCCAGGTAAGCCAACAAATGTCCAATGTGTCCAGCCCTAAGAACCAGAGACAAATTCCAAGGAGCCACCAGTGGTACAAACGGGGGTTCTACGTGGTGGACACTTTGAAAAAATGTCCGAACATCAGGCAACAGTGCAATCTGTCTCTTAAAGAGAACCGAAAGAGCTGAAACCTGCACTTTTAGAAACGCAAGGCGGAGGCCCAAATCCAGCCCCGTTTGCAAAAAGGAGAGAACTTGAGAGTCGAAATGACCTGGGGTTAAGATTCCTAGCCAAACACCGGTCAAAGTAAGTCCTCCAAACCCGATGGTAAAGAGAGCTTAGAGGCATTGAGCATAGTGTTAATGACTGCCCTGGACAACCCCTTAGCTCTCAAGACAGATGTCTCAAGAGCCACCCCGTCAAAGCGAGACGGGCCACATCCGGCTGAAAGCACAGGCCACAGTGGAAGACGCAGAGGAGCGTCAACGGAGAGGCCCTGTAGATCCGCGTACCACGCCCTCCACAGCCGATCGAGAGCAGCGAGGCTCACCGTGCCACCCTCCAACCTTCAACTTGCGGAGGACCCGTGGAATTAGAGAGATTGGAGGAAAGATGTACAGGAGTGGAAAGGTCCACTGAACCGCCAGAGCATCCACCAGAAAGGCTCCCGAATCTCTGGTGCAAGAGCAGTACCTTGGGACCTGGTGATTGTGTCGAGACGAAATCATGTCGATGTCCAGCAAGCCCCAACGAAGAACCACGAGATGAAAGACGTCCGGATGTCGGGTCCATTCGCCTGAATGAACATCATGGAGGCTTAGGAAGTCGGCTTCCCAATTTTGTACTCTTGGAATGTAAGCTGCTGACAGGGACAGAAGATACCTCTCCGACCAAAGAAGAATGCAGCCAACTTCTCTCATGGCGAGTACCGCCCTGATGATTTACGTAGGCGACAGCCGACGCATTATCAGACTGTTCCTGGACACAGTCTACACTTAGAAGGACGCTCTCTGTCCAGCATCTGTTTGAAAGATTCTCACACTTGAACTAAACCCTGAACTGACTGCGCAAAAGACAGCATTCAAGCAGTCTCTACGGCAGAAGGCAGGAAAGGGGACGATAGCACATTGGGGACCACACATGAAGGGGCAGCGGCCGAGCCTATCAACTACCTTTAACATTACCTCGGATAGCGAGGCAATCCAAGCAGGTTCTTGGGTAGCAGGTGAAGCTGAAGGACCAGCCTGCTGTGAGGTTGTAAAACAGCGAGTACTAAGACCATCATGGTCCGGAACCTGTGAAGAGAACACAGCAGCACAAGCCCTGTAATTACTCAGTACCCAATGCACCCGCCTCCTTGGAAGCTTTATCCCTGGAAGACATAGTATAGCAATCCAGGAGGACACACACACACACCACAGCAAAAGACCGTGGTGTGCCAAACAGGGTAGAGCAATGAATGTAAAAGCACCACAAATAGAAATAAGTGGTGCTATACAGACTATAGCTAAATACATTAACTAGTCAAACATACAGACACATTTAATGCAAAATTAACTGCAATATTAAATGCAATATTTAAGGCAATAAATGCTCAACAAACGGGGGTGGAGTAGCTAAATGTATAACCTGACCACTGAGGGTGAGGTACATGGGGAGACATGAGCCTGCACTCTCCACAGACCTGCAGGCACCTAGAAATGGCTGCCCGGCGTCTGTGAGGAGGGGAGGGAGGAAGAGGAGTGACCCTGGGATGGAGTGCCTCTAATAAGGGAAAGCGCCCAGGGATGGAGGGGGAGCCAACGGGGAGAGCCTACCTCCCCCTTCTGGCATGGACCCCAGGGGGGATGCAGTCGGGATGCCGATGATCTAAATGCCGACCGTCAGCATCCCAACTTTTTAATCCCGGCAAGTGTCTAATAACCGGTGTCAAAATCCCGAAGCCTGTCATTAGCCCGACACCCGGCTTACCAATTGAAGGGGGGGCGGGTGGAGATTTAGATTAGGGTCTCCCGAGGGTGACTTAGGGTTAGGCAGCCCCCGGGAAGATAGGGTTAGGCTAGGGGAAGGGGGGTTAGGGTTAGACATCCATGGGGGAGGTTAGGGTTAAGCACCCCCCCGGGAGACTTAGCGTTAGGCTGCGGGGAAGGGGGGGGGTTAGGTTTAGGCACTTAGAGGGGGGGGGGTTAGTAAATAGAAAAAAAATAGTTACCTGTCGGGATCTCACTGCCGGGCTTCCGCTGTCTGGATTTGAACTGCCGGCCATGCTAATCCCCCCCAGGGCAATGGCCGCCACTATCGCGGTGCCCCATTGCTTAAAAGTGCCCTGGTGGTCTAGTGGGGACTTTCAGAAGACCTGGCCCTCTCCTGCCAGCACCGCCGGTGTCTCCCATGCCGGCGGTTTAAATCCACGTCCACGTAAGCTACCTGCAAGCAGGGAGCCGCCTTACCCTATCCCCGCTGCTTCTCCCTGCTGTGTCCGGAATAGCGGCCGAGATAACTGACCCAATCGCCAGTGCTGTTGGCGCTGGGATGATGGAGCAGCAGCGTGGGCGTCCTATAGGACGCCTACCCCTTCTTACTCTGTAATAATTTTTTTTTTTCAAAGTAAAAATAAAAACCGAAGTAAAACCTATGAAGCTGTTAGCACAGCTTCCACATTGTGGAACACTAAACTGAGGTGCCTGTGGTTGGGGGCGGGGTACAGGGGTAGTCTAGGCTGTGCTCAACAAGTTTAACCGTGTGGTGCCCGGACTCCATCCCACCAACCTATACCCTGCGTAAAGCCTGTGTCCCCTATGGAGGAAGAAGAAAAATAAACTTCCCTAATTTGAGGACAGGATAACGTAGGGACAGTAGGGCTTTTAAATTCTATCAAGTACACAGCCTCCCCTAAGTGGTAAATTAGGGATTTGGGTGGCAGGATAAAATACCATAGCAGTAAACACACAAAAACCTTGACATTAATCCTATAGAGCAGCGGTTTCCAAAGTGTGTGCCGCGGCTCCCAGGGGTGCCGTGGCACTGATGCACGGGTGCCACGGGTGGATGCTTTGCCCACCCCTACTTTAACAGCTAGTAAGCTGGTCGGGCCGCGCGCAGCCTCTCTATGCAGCCTGTGGCCATTTACACACACAGCCGGCCCCATGCTGTCCTGCTGCTGCTGGCTCTCACTGACTGTCAGTCAGAGCCGTGTAGCCCCGCCCCCTTCTACTCTTCCCGAACTCTATAGTCTTTTCTCTCCTTCTGCAGGCTGCACCTCACAGCGTGGCTTCTGGACTCTCCTCTGCCTTGGTCAGTGATATTCAGGGACACAGTGTGTTTGAATTTTTAAGGGAGTGAATATGTTATTATTAAAATTGAATATATTTATTTTACCCCTATATTATATTAAGTTTTTAATTGTTAAATAATCTATATTTAGCACTGGTGTGGTGAGGGGTGGATGTATTGCAGTCCTTGGTAAAGTTATTATTACATGGTTATAGATATTTTAAATAGAGCTAAAGTGCATGAGACTTGCATACTTTTTTGTTATGCACTTTATCATCAGTTAAAATATCATTACGATAGTTCTCAATACTACCTTTCCATCCCACACCAGCGCTAAATATAATCAGTAACAGTGGGGGAGAAGCAAGAAGAAGTGGTAAGTGCCAAATGCCCTATAACCAGCGCTATTTGACACTTAAACTTCAGCATATATGAAAGCAGATAATGTAGAGAGAACAATGGCTTTTCTCTACGTTATCTGCAAACATCTAATGATTGTGACATCACCATACCATAGTATGCAACAGAAAATCATTCACGTTATTAAAAAAAAAAAAAAAAACAATAAGCGAGCTTTTGTGCCTTAATTTTTTTCAAATATCGGTACAATTACCTCTTGCTTTTTCGTTTTCAATGTATTTATTTATGTCATTCTTTATAATGGCTACTTAGTTGGTACGATAGAAAGTAAAAAAATTTTCTTTTGGCCTAGGGGTGCCGCGAAAAAGCAATGAGACACTAAGGGCGCCTTCAAGTGAAAAAGTTTGGGAACCACTGCTATAGAGAATTAAATAATGGAGAAGCTAATGCTTTAGTCACCAAATTTCCTTCCTCTTTAGCAAATGGTGTTTACCAACACAGGACACAGCATAAAATAAAGTCATACAGTCAGGTGCATAAATATTAGGACATTGACAGAATTTTCATATTTTGGCCTCTATTCACCACCACAATAGCTTTGAAATGAAACAAACAAGATGTGCTTTAACTGCAGACTATCAGATTTAATTTGAGGGTAATTACATCCAAATCAGGTGAACGGTTTCTATATGTGCCTCCCACTTTTTAAGGGGCCAAAAGTAATGGGACAAACTAAACAATCCTAAATCTAACTCACTTTTTAATAGTTTGTTGCAAATCATTGACACTACCACCACCATGCTTCACTGATGAGGTGGTATGTTTTGGATCATGAGCAGTTCCTTTCCTTCTCCATACTCTTCTCTTCCCATCACTCTGGTACAAGTTGAACTTTGTCTCATCTGTCCATAGGATGTTGCTCTAGAACTGTAATGGCTTTTTTAGATGTTGTTTGGCAAACTCTAATCTGGTCTTCCTGTTTTTGAGGCCCACCAATGGTTTACATCTTGTGGTGAACCCTCTATATTCACTCTTGTGAAACGGGGCGAGCTGTCACTCACCATCGACAGCCGCCCCGTCTTGTAGCGAGCCCCACAGCAACTGAAGTTCAGTCGCTCGGCGGGGCTCGCGTATGCGCACGCCGGACGCGGCGCATGCGAGCGGCTCTGAATTAGGCCCATTGTTCACTATTTTATCCCCCCCATTTTTTCTACGTTCATTTGACCATATACTCCTCTACACTTCACTGTACCATATCCTGCGTACATTACTCCTCAAATTAGAGAGCACTGTGACTTCTAAATTGATTTGTTATAGTATTTACCGGATCAATTAAAACCATCTATTATCCCTGTGTGCTTAATATTATTAGATCTACATATACATATTGATTGTCACATTAGCAACCTATAGAATTACACAAACTAGCGCAGGCACTATAACTGTATATATTATCATTGTCTGTAGGAGATCTGGGATTATCTCCATAGTGCCAGCAGCTACCATTATCCTATACCAACCAACAAGTGCAAGTTTCGCATCAACTTCATACAATATAGTTAAAGCAGTTTGGTAAGTAAATACTTGCCCATTCCAGCAGCAATGACGGGAAGTGCCAGGTCATAAGTATACAATATATATGACATCATCAGGAAGTCAATGTAGCTCCGATGACTGGGCAGCAGTGCAACTGGATGTTCTTGAATAGCTTGAGCCAACTATCGGAATAATTAGAAATATGCAATAAGAGGTTATCCAGTCAGCTTAAGATATAACTTCAAAAAGTGATCAGATAACATTTTTATATTGAGTATCTTTTTATTAACCCTGTGTCACAGAACATTAAACCTGGTGCCTGGCAGGACTTACCCATTGTATGCCCTCCTCATTGACACAAACTTTTTCGAAAAGTGTTTTGAAAACTTTGCTCAGGGTGAGGGCAAACATTCGAATAGCTGCAAGATTTAAATTTTGTCCCATTTCATCAAGGATCACAGTGGCTTGATCCTGAATATGCTCAGTGGGTTCTCCAGATTCCAAACTAATCTGCAGAAAAAGGGATACAAAGGTAAATAGATGTCAGGGATAGAGTAAAGCCTGACATGTATAGTACATTATTTCAATTTTGTCTATTGAGATGTTGTCCAGTACTACTGCTCACTGGATCAACATCACCTGGTTTGACAAATCAACATTTTTGCTGCAATATAATGTCAGAGTTTGATGTAAACAACATGAAACCATCCTGTCTTGTGTCCATAGTCTAGGCTGGTGGGTAATGGTTTGGGTAAGGTTTTCGTGGCACACATTATGCCTCTTAGTAATAAATGAGCATTATTAAATGCCACAGCTCATCTGAGTATTTTTTCTCACCCATCCATCCCTTTATGGCTACCGTCTACCCATCTTCTGATGGCCAATACCAGCAGGACAGTATGTCATATCGCAAATGACACGTCATTACTTTAGGATGTGTGGAGCAGGAGATTCTCAGCATGAGTGTTTTACAGCACCTGCATGCTACCATGTCAGCATGGACAAGTAATCACCATTAGTTTGTCACAGCCCTTGAGTATTCATCGATGTTGCCCATTGTTTTTTGGGCTTGTATTGCGTTTTCTTGTTTGCATTGAGAATTCAACTCATTTTTCAAACAAAACAATCATGCTGGTTATTGGACTGCTTAATTCCCGATTTGTTGAGCCCAGTGGTGGAGCTAGTCAGTTGATGGATCTTTTCATTACTATATGCTATTTTATTAGGATTACAGCTGAAACATTATTTTTACTGCTGCTATAAGTTTTCTGTGTTCTAAGTGTGTTTCTTAGTTTTGTCCTTCACTAATGTCACATGGGCCCTGTTTGGGCCAATTAGTCTCAATGGCAGTATTTCTACACTCCATACTGTAGCACAGGTATATTCCTTACTGACTAACACATTTTATAAGATCCATAGGTGGTTCTAATTATTTCACTTGCGATTCTGTGAGGAGACCTGGAGGTTCCCTGAGGATAACTGGGAAACACTGCTCTATGAGGTATAAAGACAATGGCCCAAATGTAATGGGATGCGAGTTTACAAAATGTGTGAGTTTAGCAGTAATCTCTCACACTTTTTAAACTTGGGCTATGGAATAGAGGGCCTGATTCGAAGCCACTCGCGCTGTGCATTAGCAAGCGGCCCGATGTTCTGTGTACGCGCATGCTTCGTTCTGCGCGTGCGCGAACTACACACTGTGATCGCAACCATCTCGCTCGCCCAGCAAAGGCAGCCCTGGGTAATGAGTGACAGGAGAGGCCGTTTGTGGGTGGTAACAGGGGCAGGACACTAATAACGGGGGGTTGGAGATGCGAACGCAGACGTGCCTGAGTGTTTCAACTCCGTTTTAGAGGCGTGCATAATTCACAGGCAGCGTCATAGTACACGTCGCTTGCCTTTTTTTTACACTAATTTCCTCGCAATGCTTGCGGTAGTATAAAGCTACCTCAAGAACTGCGTTAGCATCCGATGGTGCTCGATGTACCAATGTTTTAATACACTTCCTGGAGATGACGTGTTGCTGGTGGGCGGCTCTGCCTGTGCAATTGGGCGTACGCATACACAAAGTGGCCACTCGCTAAGACATGGTGGGCATGCTTATGCCTTGGCGAGCGATCGCTTCCCGTGGCATCACTTTGACAAATTTGCATACGCATCTAGCGAGCGGACGCAGACAGCGGACGGGTCTGAATCAGGCCCAGAGTCCGAATATATGCAAACTCTCATGATTTTGGACTCAAAAAACTCTCACGATTTAAAAACTCTCATCCCATTTTGAAGATAAGTCTCACATCGTTGGAGTTTTTACTGCTAAAATCTCACATTTTCTAAACTCTCATCCTATTACATATGGCCTTATGTTTGTACACCTAGGGGTATATTTACTATAGCTTCTAAAAGTTGTGGTGTTGCCCATAGCAACCAATCAGATTCTAGCTAACATTCCTCTATTGCATTCTAGAAAATTATAGACTCTTAACTGGTTGCTATGGGCAACATCACCACTTGTCTGTTTTAGAAGTAAAGTAGATCTACCCCCTATTTTTTGTATTGACATTGATAAAGGTCTGATCACAGACTGACACATCAAATTCAAAGTCAAAGGGACCGATTCAGAGACACACGCAATGCCAATGTTTCACACTCAATGCCAATGCACTGCCGGTGAATAGATGCCGTGTGCATGCGCACGGCATCTATTCAGAGAGAGGGGAGAGCTTGGGGGCAGCCCAACATGTCCCTAAGTGCGTCATAAAGACACGCCCATTTTATCGTGGCCACATCCCCTTTGTGGACTCGTGCTCGCCTTCGAGGTGCGCTCCAGTGCCCTTTCTACAGTCTGGTGCCCTGCCCCGTTCCTATAACAAACACTACGCCCTTGTTAAAATTTGTTTAGATGCGAAAATCCAATTACCATAAGGGGAGATGCGACTTAATTGTGGTCAACTCAGTATCGCTAGTAGATGCATAAGCTTTTAATGGTGCATGCGCAGCACGAAAACATGCAAGAGCGGTGTGCGTTTTAACTTCAATATGGAGTGTTCCATTCTCTTACTTTTTATATAGAATATTTATACATTAGCAGAGATGGCAAACTTTGCTTAGTATCAAACAGATGTTAATCTTTAGATTGTATATGCAGCAATAAATTCCGTAAAACTATTTCCCCCAACATTTATTCAGGCACATCAGTCCCTGACCATAGTAGTAAGAAGGCAATTAACTTTCCTGTTTGTCTGTGTGGGAGAAAAGCAAAACACCTGCAAGAAAGCCATAAAACACAGCAAGAGCATACCCAATCCATGCTGACAGCAAACTGGAATGGAACGCGTGATCCCTGACATACTCAGCACTTATCCAAAAGCTCACCTCTTTGATAACATACTGTAGCTGGTCAGACTGTAACACCATGGTTTTTAGGTTACTTGGTTTGCATGGAATAAGGCTCTTGTAGGTCACTGGTGAAAAGCATTTCATGGCATATCGTAAGTCACACGTCTGACGTCGTTCCTCAAGTATATCTTCAAACACCCCTCGTTTTTTGCTGCTGAATTCCTTCAGCTGTAACAACATGAATAGTAATTTTATCAATAAACAGCAAATACAAGGCAGCAACATATGATCAGCAAGGTGCATATCCCTCCCCGTAAAGAAAACAGAATACATGTCTGTTTTGTGACTTGTTAATCAATGGAAAGCATGCCTTTATATCAGAAACTACCATGGGGTGGACAAAATCAGCGTGATGGTATAACCTACCTTAGATAATTTTTCTTCGAGGTCCATAGGGTCCACAGAATCTACCTTGGAGTATGTAGTTGGAGAGATCCATTGCACCAAACAGCTACAGCTTTGAAGCTCCCAGCATGCACTGGTCCTCCTCCCTATATACCCCGTCTTCAGCTACAGGCAGTTTGTAAACAAGCCTAATGGCAAATGACGGAAAGTGGAAAAGGAAGCACAATGTACCCAAGAAACTCTCAAAATACGAAGAGGGAATCAGTGATACAAAAAAAAGTAGAGATGTGCGCCGACTCCCGTGTTTTGGATTGGTTTTGCCAAAACCACACATCCGTGTTTTGTTTTCGTGTTTTGGATTTTTTCTTGTTCCTACAGTATTAATAACCTCAATAACATTTATTTCCATTAGTTTCCAGTCAATTTTGACCACCTCACAATATTGATTTTCTCATCTAGTTAAAGGGCCAATAGGTTTCATCCAGCTTGCTGGCGATTGATATAATTATTAATAGAGTTGAGGACTGTGCAAAGATGATGGTTAGGACACCCTTGAGGATTGAAGAATTGATAGTTGATCGTTGGTGCAGCCCCTGGCTGTAAAATTGATAATAAATTAATTAAAAACAATTAATTGGTGCAGCCCCGGGCTGAATAATTAATAATATTTTAATTTAAAAAGTAAAAAAATAACAATTCATTGTGTGCTGCCCCTGGCTGAATAATTAATAAAAATAAATTCATTGGTGCAGCCCCTGGCTGTAAAATTGATAATAAATTAATTTTAAAAAAATCATTGGTTCCTAAACCAACCATAACATTAATTTAAAATGTCAGGCAATGCCCCAACCAGCACATAATGGAAAGGAAAAAGGTGCAAGATGGTATAGTCCCACCCTTATGTTGTATAGGAAACAGAACATTCACAGTTTAACAAACCAATAATTTCAGTGACAAGGACTGCCAATTGTGGCTGAAATGATTGGTTTGTTTGGACCCTCATAGAACAAGCTGCCAATATGGTGCATTGGACATGGAAATGAAAATGATCCCATACACAAACTGGCTTTACATTACAACTTGTCGTCGTCCTCGTCATCCCCATCAGTGTGTACATTCTCTTCTTCACACAAAATTAATTCGTCCCCGCTGGAATCCACCATAGGCACCTCTGTAATTTTTTTTATGTAATTGTTGGAAGAGGTCTTCCTTGTGGAACTTGTAATTCATTTTAATGAACATCATCTTTTCCACATTTTGAGGAAGTAACCTCCTACGCCGATCACTGGCAAGGTTGCCAGCTGCACTGAAAACTCTTTTGGAGTACACACTGGAGGGTGAGCAACTTAAGAAATGCAAAGCCAGTTTGTGTATGGGCCTCCAAATTGCCTCTTTTTCCTGCCAGTACTGAAAAGGACTGTCTGACATGCCTATTAGGATGTTATCTCTGAAATAGTCCTCCACCATTCTGTGAATGGAGACTGTATCACACATTGGGGCTTATTAAGACCCGCTCACTGCCGCAGGCAGCTCGCAGGGTCTGTGGGCGTGTTTTTTTTTTTTTTTTTTTAGTCTGGCCGCTCGCAAAACTGTGGGAGACTTCAGCTTGTACAAGTGGGCAGGAGGTAGTCGCGATAATCGCGGCGAGACCCTGTGGTAGTCTGTGGTCTCGGCTACCGCAAGGCCGAGTGAACTTCCTGCTCTAATAGAGCAGGAAGTCCACTACTGACATCAGTAGTGAGGTCAGTAGGGCCTTCCACAAACGGCAGGCGTTCTTAAGGGAACACCTGCATTTGTGCAGCCTGCCTACAAAACGGGGCGAGCTGTCACACACCATCGACAGCCGCCCCGTCCTGTAGCGAGCCCCGTAGCGACTGAGCTGCAGTCGCTGGACAGGGTTCGCGCATGCGCAGTGGGGTAACATCGAGCCGCACGCGAGCGGCTCTGAATCAGGCCCATAGTCACGGCAGAAGGCATGTCACTAGTAGGCAGTTTTCTCAGGCCTGACCAGATGTAATTTTTTGGTGAACGATCTGCATGACCAGCAGGCAATCTGTAAGGAAAATTTAATTTTTTCCTGGCAGCTGCAGAAACTGAAGGAGGAGATGATGGCATTTCACGTGCGGCTGCAACTGACAATTTTTTTTATCAATAGCTCTTTGCATAGTTTTAGATTTCGGTCTGTTGGAAAAAAAAAACTCACAAGGAAGGACTTAAACCTAGGATCCAGAATGGTCGCCAAAATATATTTTTCAGATTTCAATAGATTGACGACTCTTGGATCCTGCTGAAGTGAATCAAGGGCTTGATCCATCAGTCCGACATACCTTGCACAATCGCTCTGTTTCACCAGCTGTTTTGCAAAAGTCTGATGCATTCCCCCTCCACGGCCTATGTCATAGGCCTGTCACGGCCAGGGTTTCTCGGCATGGTAGCCACCGGGTATTACCTGTGAGGTCGTTATGGCAGGGGGGGGGGGGTCTCTGGCAGCGGTGCTGGTGTTTGGCGAGGGGCATTGGCTGCGCGTGGTTCTGTGTGGGCACATTGTCACTAGGCCTGGCGAGGTCTGGCGCTGTTTCTGTTCCGTTGGCATGGGCGCCGCCATCTTGCCTGCGGCCATGTGATTCCAGCTGTCCAATCCTGGTAGGTCATGTGCTCATTCCAGCCAGTCGCAGCGCGGCACTGAGTATTTAGGCAGGTCCAGAGCCTTCCTTCCCTGGCCAGTGCAACGTGTTTCTCAGCTGAGGCTGATAGAGAGTACCTGTGCCTTACCTGGCTGGCTGTTACGCTACTAAGCCTGAACCTTGCCTGCTCCAACCTGCTGGATTTACCCTGCACCCTCCACATACCTTTACCTGCCTGAGTACCTGAACCTGCTGTTCCCTGCACCTTGCCTCCCTTCACTCCCAGCTGGAATTCATTATCACAGCCTACATTTGTTACAGCTCATCATTCCTGCATTCAGTTACAGCTCATCATATCTGCACTCCGTTACAGCTCACCATATTTGATTACTGGACAGTTCCTGCCTGTCACTTTCTGGACATTTCCCATTAACCCAACTACAGTTATGAAGTGCACTTTAGTGCTATACCTGGACTTTTTATTTGCCATTCCCATGTCTTCAAAGTCACTTATTAAAAACTTTTTCATTTAAGTCTGCTTCTGTGTCTGCTCCTATCACCACCCCGGGTCCACAACAAATTCAGAACCTCACAAGGCCGTTGTATAGCCCTGGATGGCCTTTTGCTGTTCCTCCATCCGCTGAAGCATATAGGAGGGTAGAATTCAACAGAGTTACTACCTCTTGCTTCAGCTGATGGCAGGGCAGTACCTGTTGGTTATGCAATCTTCAACAAGCGTTTGCCGAATGTCTAAAATGTCCGGATATTTTGTGGGCCACCGAGAGCATCTCCTGCACGCCCCTGTCATTTTTAAAATAATGTTGCACCACCAAATTAATTGTGTGATCAAAACATGGGACGTGTTAGAATTCACCCACATCACTTAGCAATGATTTCCCTGAGTTTTTCTAATAGATTCTCAGCGGTATGCCTCTTAGTGAAACCAGTTATACAAAGAGTGGCCTACCTCTGTATCAGCTGTCTTTTGGTAGATGTATTGCCTACAACAGTAGCAGCAACATCTACCCAGTGGGCTGTCACAGTCATGTAATCCTTAGTTTGCCCTGTCCCACTTGTCCACATATCAGTGGTCAAGTGGACAGTGGGTACAACGGCATTTCTGAGGACATTAATAAGGATTTTTTTAATGTCCTTGTACAGATTTGGAATTGCTCTTCTAGCGAAGTGGAATCTAGAAGGGAACTGGTAGCGAGGACACAGGACCTCAGTTAACTGTTGAAAACCCACTGCACTAATGGCAGATATTGGAAGCACATCTAATACCAGCATAGCTGTTATGGCGTCAGTAATCCGCTGTGCAACTGGGTGATTGTTGTAATACTTTTTTGCCCTTGCAAACGATTGTTTGACAGTTATTTATTTTTTGGAAGATACACTACAAGTAGTCTTCCTCCTGGTCCCATTCTGGGATGAAGATCCACTCACAGCAACAGCAGCAGCAACAGGTATAGTCATGAAGGATCCTTCTGACGAATCACGGATAGGAGAGGAGTCAATCATGCTTCAAATAACAACATTGGATGCAGCAGGTCTACTCCCGATGACAAATGAGGATGTTGATGATGCAGGTGTTGGAGATCGACGGCTCTTGGATTCCACAGAGAGGGAGCAAGTAGGTGATACTGGACGTGTTATGTTTTGAGTTTTGGAACTTGGCGACATACACTTTGATATTTGATGAATGCGTTCCAAGTGACATAACAAGGAGGAGGTTCCTAGGTGATTTAGGTCCCTCCCTCTACTCACTCTTGCTTGGCAACGGTTACATATGGCTTGACAAACATCTTTTGCCCCAGCATGACAACAATGGGCTTTGGCTTTTTCAATCCATGGGCAACAGCTGTTGCATTACTTACACAAAGGACATCCTCGGCATCAACATCCTCATCATCCTTAGGGCCTTCAACTACCAAAATATCCTCCGCCTCCATGTGCAATTCCAAAGCATCCTCAATAACTATGTCTGCAAGATGTTGACTGCCCTTCCCCACATTTAGAGGGCACACAAATGTTGGAACTTGGAGGATCCTCCAGTACACTAGTATTTAGATCTGTCTCACATATGGCAACCGCGGACACACTTGCACTCTCCTCGGGGATTTGCGATTTCGATTTCTCAGGGGACACAGTTGGTTTTTCCGGAGCGGTCTTACTCTTCTTAACTTTCAATTTTTTAATGGTACCACCACCACCACTACTACTACTACTACAAGCAGAACCAGCAGTCATCATAAATAAAGGCCAAGCCTTATCCTTTCCTTGCCACTTCGTGTAGTGAAAGGGCTATTGCCAATTTTTTGTTTATCTAAAGGCAACTTGCCTTTCGTTTTTTTTTTTCTTTACTACAGTAAAAGTAGCTTTACAATATCCATGGCGTGACTTAAGTCCTGGGGCATGGGCCTTCATAGGAGGACAAGGAAGTTGACAGACTTGCATTATCATGACGACTGCTGGCGGCAGCTACAACATGTGGTTCTTGGCCTTGCTCTCCAGTCATGTGAGCCCTCCATATTTTCTGCGGTCTTGAAGCAGTGTCACAAGCACCAATAGTGCAGCCAAGGTGCAGTTGCAAAACTCACACACGTGCAGTTGTGCAGACACAGAACAAAATTAGAGCAAAAAAAAAATACACTATTTTTTTTTTCGGGTCCACAACTTGGGCCCAGAGCACCGATTGATGATGACTGGAGTCGGACAGCACTACGTTGCAACTTGCGTTGCTGGCTGTATCTTGTGCGGCTAAGCCTAACTTGCACACAGAACAAGATTAGAGCAAAAAAAAATACACTATTTGTTTTGTTTTTTTGGGGGGGTCCACAACTTGGGCCCAGAGCACAGATTGATGATGACTGGGGTTGGGCAGCACTAGGTTGCGTGGCTGTATCTTGCTAAGCACACACACAGAAAAAAAATAAAAAGAGACAATGTATATTTTTTGGGGGTCCACAACTTTGGCCCAGATGGACGCAGCAGACAGCACAGCACCAGCCCAGATGAACGCAGCAGACAGCACAGCACCAGCCCAAATGGATCAACACCAGCCCAGATGGACACAGCAGACAGAATAGCAGTGACAGCACCAGATGGATCAGCAGTGCACCAGCCCAGGACACAGCAGACAGCACCTCTCCCAGCCCTACACTACCCACCCCCCTCCCTGTTCAGTCTCCACAGCCGAAGTGAAATGGCGTCTGCCGCGTGGTCCCTTATATACAACATAGAGACAAAAGCTCATGAGGCAAAAGATTTTCGACTCTATGGTTTTGCCTTGGCTTGAGATCCGGGACCGGCAGAGGAACTGAACGCACGTTCGGTTCTCGCCCCGGATCTCAAAATTCAGGTGGGTTTGGATCTCCAAGATCCGAACCCGCTCATCTCTAAAAAAAAAGAAAAGAACATATCCCATCTGAGGCCAGGTGCGTCAGGGTGGGTGCTCTGTGGACCCTTTGGACCTCGAAGAAAAAGGAGTTATCTAAGGTATGTTAGAATCTACCTTGGGGACATCCTAAAGCAGTTCCCTTAAGGGTGGGGACGCTCCTGAGCTGAGAGGAGAACCGCCACCCAAAGGAAGTATCCTGGGAGGTTAAAATATCAAATGCATAGAATTTGCTAAACGTATTGACGGAAGACCAAGTGGCTGCCTTGCACAGCTGTTCAGCCGAGGCACCATGTCTAACCGCCCACGACGGTCCGACATACCAAGTAGAATGTGCAGTCATCCTGTTAGGAACAGGGAGATCAGCCTGTATATAGACTTGAGCAATAGCCGTATGCAGCCAAAGTCTGTTTGTTAGCTGGCCATCCTCGTTTGTGAAACCCATATAACACAAAGAGCAAAACTGATTTCCTGATGGAGCTGGTATGATCCACATAGATACGGAGAGCTCGAACAACATCCAAGGAAGCTTCACCTGTAGACAGGTTTGAAGACTGAAAAGCCAGGACTGCAATTTCCTAATACTACCTTCGGAAGGTAACCCGCCTTAGTACGAAGGACAGCTCTATATGGAGAGCGACATGACAGTGCTGCCGAGTCAGAAACTCTACAAGCTGTGGAGATAGCGAGGAGAAAAAGTGTCTTCGCTGTCAACCATCTTAAGTCCACGTTCTCCAAGGGTTCAAAGGAGGGAGCTTGCAGCGGATAAATCCCATGGTGCCACCGGAGGGACATTTTTACGTATTTTAGAAAATTGCTTAATATTATTTTGGAATAAACCAATTCTTTATATATATATATATATATATATATATATATATATACACACACACACACACAGTCAGGTGCATAAATATTGGGACATTGACAGAATTTTCAAATTTTGGCCTCTACTCACCACCACAATGGCTTTGAAATGAAACAAACAAGATGTGCTTTAACTGCAGACTTTCAGATTTAATTTGAGGGTAATTACATCCAAATCAGGTGAACGGTGTAGGAATTACAACGGTTTCTATATGTGCCTCCCACTTTTTAAGGGGCCAAAAGTAATGGGACTATCAACTCAAAAGCTATTTCATGGACAGGTGTGGGCTATTTCCTCATTATTTCATTATCAATTAAGCAGGTAAAAGGTCTGGAGTTGATTCTAGGTGTGACATTTGCATCTGGAATCAGTTGCTGTCGACTCTCAATATGAGATCCAAAGAGCTGTCACTATCAGTGAAGCAAGCCATCATTAGGCTGAAAAATCAAAACAAACCCATCAGAGAGATAGCAAAAACATTAGGTGTGGCCAAATAAACTGTTTGGAACATTCTTAAAAAGAATGCACCGGAGAGCTCAGCAACACCAAAAGACCAAGAAGACCACGGAAAACAACTGTGGTGGATGACAAAATAATTATTTCCCTGGTGAAGAAAAACCCCTTCACAACAGTTGGCCAAATCAAGAACACTCTCCAGGAGGTAGGTGTATACTGTATGTGTCAAAGTCAACAATCAAGAGAATACTTTACAAGAGTGAATATAGAGGGTTCACCACAAGATGTAAACCATTGGTGAGCCTCAAAAACAGGAAGACCAGATTAGAGTTTACCAAACAACATCTAAAAAAGCCATTACAACATCCTATGGACAGATGAGACAAAGATCAACTTGTACCAGAGTGATGGGAAGAGAAGAGTATGGAGAAGGAAAGGAACTGCTCATGATCCAAAACATACCACCTCATCAGTGAAGCATGGTGGTGGTAGTGTCATGGCGTGGGTATGTATGGCTGCCAATGGAACTGGTTCCCTTGTATTTATTGATGATGTGACTGCTGACAAAAGCAGCAGAATGAATTCTGAAGTGTTTCGGGCAATATTATATGCTCATATTCAGTCAAATGCTTCAGAACTCATTGGACAGCGCTTCACAGTGCAGATAGACAATGACCCGAAGCATACTGCAAAAGCAACCAAAGAGGTTTTTAAGGCTAAAAAGTGGAATGTTATGCAATGGCCAAGTCAATCCCCTGACCTGAATCCGATTGAGCAATCATTTCACTTGATGAAGACAAAAGTGAAGGGAAAATGCCCCAAGAACAAGCAGGAACTGAAGACATTTGCAGTAGAGGCCTGGCAGAGCATCACCAGGGATGAAACCCAGCGTCTGGTGATGTATTTGCATTCCAGACTTCAGGCTGTAATTTGTTGCAAATCCTTTGCAGGCAAGTATTAAAAAGTGAAAGTTAGATTTAGGATTGTTTAGTTTTTCCCATTACTTTTGGCCCCTTAAAAAGTGGGAGGCACATATAGAAACCATTGTAATTCCTACACCGTTCACCTGATTTGGATGTAATTACCCTCAAATTAAATCTGAAGGTCTGCAGTTAAAGCACATCTTGTTTGTTTCATTTCAAAGCCATTGTGGTGGTGAATAGAGGCCAAAATATGAAAATTCTGTCAATGTCCCAATATTTATGCACCTGACTGTGTATATGTGTGTATATATATATATATATATATATATATATATATATATATATAATCCTTTTCTGTGGATAGACATGTCAGATCGGTGAACCAATGTCTCCTGGGCCCAGGTAGGAGCTATTAGTAATAACCTGCCGCCTTCCTGCTTGAACTTTCTGACGACTCTTGGGAGGAGTACTGTTCGACTCAGAAGTTAAGGTAAATCATAAAAGTAAAAGCCTGGGACTGCCTAAGCAGTCCCATTGTTAAACAGGTGCGTCTAGATACTTGCCGCGTACCAAACAAAAAAAATTAATGCCTGTGGCTGGAGGCGAGGTATATAGAGAGGAGAACCAGTGCATGCTGGGAGCTTCAAAACTGTAGCTGTTTGGTGCAATGGATTTCTCCAACTACATACCCCAAGGTATATTCTGTGGACCCTATAGAAGAAAAACAAATTTTATTAGATTTATTGTAGAAAGAGTGCACCACACAGTGTTCTTTTCTTACATATCTTAATACCTTCATGTTTAGAATTTCCTTTGTTCTCTATACATATAGAACAGCATCACCCACATTGACAGAAATCTTTCTAACAGCCTCAGAAATGGATAAGGCTGTACAACAAATAGACGTGCGGTGCACTAGCGCACGGAGGGGGGGTTTCTAAGTACCCAGAAACCCCCCCCTGACCAACCAATATTTTTTTTTATTCAGAGATGGAGACAGCCTTGTCTCCATCTCTGCACCATCCCCGGTCCCCACGATCGGCTGCGCGGCGCTGCCCGGCCAGGCCCCTGCCAGTTCAGATGTCAGCGCTTCCGCGTCAGGTGGCTTTCATACCACCTGACGCAGAAGCGCTGACAGCTGAATCGGCAGTGGACGGGCTGTGCGCCATGCACACAGCCCTCCCAGAGGGAGCTAGACAGAGGGAAGCATTGCCGGAGCCGGGCTCCACCATCCGGCTCACGGACGGAGGCGGGCACAGGAGCGGGGATTCGGGTAAGTGTTTTTTTTTTGTTTGTGTATTTTTCATTGTATATGTAAGGGGCACTGCTGAGGGGAGGCACTACTGGAGGGCACTATATTGGGGGCACCACTAGTCACTGGCACTGCTGGGGGTCACTGCTGGGGGGAGGCACTACTGGGGGCACTGGCACTGCTGGGGGGTACTAAATAAGGGGCACTGCATAGGGGGGAATACTACTGGGGGTACAATATAAGTGGCACTGCATATGGGGGACCACTACTGGGGGCTCTGGCACTGCTGGGGGGGCAGTACTGAGGCACTATATAAGGGGCACTGCATGGGGGGGGACCACCACATAAGGCACTGCATAGGTGGGTCTACTACTGGGGGCAGTATATAAGGGGCACTGCATAGGGAGAGGACTACTATTGGGGGCACTATATAAGGGGCACTACATAGGGAGGACTACTTCTGGGGGCCTCTGTCGCGCGCACCTACTTATATATGTGAGTGTGTGTGTAGACATCTATGATGGAAACCCCTCCCTGAGAATCCTGCGTTTGCCCCTGCGGTGCATATAGAATACTTCATTATGTTCACACTTATGAATAGCTGTATCTTACACACTGTATCTGCAAAGTTTCTCTTATGTCCAACCATATAGTATTGAAGTAAAAGAACCAATATTTAGGTCTGTTATACATTTATTACAGGGGAGTGTGTAAAGCACCACATCTGAATAATGTCCATTATTCAGTCCATGTTAAGTTATTGGCTGTATGGAACATTGCAGCAAGTGTCCCAAGATACAGTATTATTAGGTCTCAAGTTTAACATTAGATATATGTTTTCTTTAGGCTTTTTTTTTTTAATTTGAAGGATCAATACAGAAAAACTTCAGGTACTACTAATCCATGTCAAACTGCAGCTGTCATAAGGTTTTACTAAACCTCAATTAAAGAAACTGCTTGAAAACCGACTGCTTTATTTAACTAATCAAGTCAGAAATAAAAAAAAATAAAAAAATAAAAAAAACTTTGCTAGATAAATAAAATATTGTATTATTTGTTTTTTGTTATTTTCAATCAACTTGGGACCAAAATGAGCAGACCTGAGGGCAGGACCAGAGCAAGTGCCAGAAGTTAGCCCCCAAAGCTCCACTCAGGAGTCAGTAGACAAGCTGCCAAGTCCACAGAATCAAACCCCACCAGAAGAGCTATCCAGAGAGGCCCACACAAAAGAGATGTCCAGCAGGATGGGGCAGAAGTCATGGCGGACCTGCTCCGGGAGAACGCCAGGGCTGAAGGACAGAGTGGGACCCAGATCCAGGACAGATGGGGCACCACCGGTGCAACAGGTGATAAAATAAAGGCTGGTGAGAGAACCGAAAAGATCGCAGGCGGCCACAGAAGCACAGGAGAAACAGGCATGCGTCTTGCTCCTGGCCCAGTTAGGCCACGCCCCGAGCTAATAAACTTTTTAAATATGTACTGTATAATTATGTTGAAGTTATAGGTTGTATATAGAACAGATTATCTATTTATTTATTCTTCACTCAACCATGACATATATGATATATTATTATCTTTCAGTAGTCAAAAACTTACTCTTCAGAGATAGACAATATTCATACTATGTTCCAATGGTCTAGTGCTTATTGTGCACCCCTGGTCTAGCTGCTAGTAAAACAGTGATTGCCATATTCCTGGAATACACCCAATTATTGAAATCTGCAATTTTTCAACTTATGAAATCTTAAAAATTCATAATGTATGGGTAACAGTGGATAGCCACTGTTAGGACTAATACCAATCTGCTATCCTCCCAGAACTAAAAATAAAATAATTTAAATTTAATAGTCTACAAAGATTACTTTACACATTACAGTCCTGATTCAGAGATGAAGGCAAACCTTATTTATGGTTTGCGTACATCTCCAATGGCGGAGGGCTGCGCATGCTCAGGACCCGTCCTGCGAGATTGCTTGCAGTGCCCCCAAACCTGCAATATGTTAATTGTTCTGGAGCTGGAAGGGGGTGGCAACGGGGGCAGGTTTACAAAACAGAGGCGTGTCATCCCCATTTTCTAGACCTGCCAGGGCCAGGATCTACGTTTTCCGACAAAGACTTCCTGGCCCCAGTTGAGCAGTTCTGTTACCCATTCTGAGTAAGCTTAATCTGATGGACGATGACTGCAGCCACCGATGGTCGCAATGGTGATCCCATGCTGCATCTTCAGACGCAGCACTCGGATCTGTAATGCTGGCAGGGGGCGTCTTTTGTCATCATACGCCTCCTGCTGCATTAGTATATGTTACTATCGCTGGCGCATCCAAAGAATGTGACCCTGAAACAGGCCCTAAGTTTTTTTTCCATGAAGAGGTTTTTAGCTGCTGAATATTTATCACCTCTATACATTCAGATATCAATAAAGTTATGCAAAGCACAGTGGTCAAAAGCATACTTGTAGGTTATTTGCACCTGAAAAAAATGGAACCTATTGTGTGTGGGTAGGTTTGAGAAACTAGATTAAAGCTACAAAGAACATGTGACTGATTTAATTAAAGCAATGTGTAATATGGTGATGTTATATACGCAAATGATAAAATATAATAATGATAATAATGTAATTTATATAGTACTTTACTAATAGGACTTAAAGTGCTTTATATAGAAAAAAAAAATTGTTTGCGCAGGTGAACATTTTTGTTACATTTTTACTGGATGTTGCGATTTCCTAACGTTAAGATGTGTTGTACGATTTCCCTTGAAACTCTCTATACAATTTGGTCAAATGGTGTACAATTTGTACATACGATACCGGTGTGTCATTTCCGATTGCAAATCGTTAACGATGGATCATTTACTGCCAAAAACCTCACAATGAATCTGCTGAAATCTGAATAGGGAAGGGCTTATCTAGGGGGTATAAAAAGCAGCATCCATTTTAGATTTGTGCACACTCTGCTTAGTGACTAGTGAGGCTTGGTTTTATACCCTGCTGAACGCTGTACTTTGCTAGTGTGTTCTGCTTTGTTTTAGGACTTGCCTTTACAAAGTGTGTGTATTTTGCTTTCGATCGTCTGATGATGGATTCCTATCGCCATAAGCTTCTGCTAGCCTATGGCTATCTGAGGCTGAAAGGTGAAGGAGCTGAAGAGAGAAGGAGTCGTGCTGGACGAAGGAGTGGCTGACGAGGAGGGAGACTCGCTTCCATATGCCCCTGCTGATGGAGATTAGGGAGAACAACCCGGGCGATTATCGCAACTACCTGCGTATGGATGGCACCACCTTCCAGGAGTTGTTGTGTCTAGTGACCCCCTATATCCAGAGGCAGGACACCAGCATGAGGAGGGCCCTCCCGGCTGAGGAGAGGCTCATTGAGACGCTGAGGTACCTGGCTACAGGGAGGTCGTTTGAAGACCTGAAGTTTGGGACCCTCATTTGCACCCTGGCGTTGGGAAGCACCATCCCAGACACCTGTGATGCCATTGTGAAAGTCCTGAAGTTCCACTACTTCAAGGTGAGTAAAAACACAACACTTTTTTTTTTAAATGTAGCAACCAACATTGCTGTATTTAACATTTTAAATATTGAAACAGCTTAACCAACCTGTTTTTTAGTGTTTGACAAAACCAACATGGTTTATATATTATAAAAACTAAAATATCAACCATTTTTTTTCTGCCCATTAGATAGCCGGCTGCATGGTATACGGTGTGTCAGATGACTGATTGAACAGGGCAAGAAGCACATGGCACAAGTGCAGATTGAGTCCCCGGCAAACATCAATCTGTATTTGTGCCATGCACTTAATCACCCTGTCCTAACCGCATCATCTGCACCGCATACCATGCAGCGGGTATTGGAAGAGAAAAAACTGTCTGATACTGTAACATTAATGTAAAGTTTAAAAGTTAACAAATTGGGAAGACTCATCCTCTGCCAACATGGCTCAGTATAGAACCTCAGAAGATGAGGATGTGGAGGGTTAGGATGTTTCAGGAGTAATGTAAGTGGTAGGCAGTGTGGCGAGGGATGGGATTGGCCCCATTCTTCCTGTGGCCTGGTAGGTTGGTGGTGGGTATGAATGGGATGCCGTATACCCATGGACCATATGGGCCGCGGACGGGTGTAGAGGCTCTTTGGTCACCCTTGATGTGCTTGTTAGCTGTTTCATTTTACCCTGCATAATCACATTGTATATGATCCGTTCTGCATGGAGTTGGTGTTCTTCCTCCATGATACTACTCGCAACATGGGATCCCAGACTGTCATACTATCGGGTGGTTTAGCAAGGGTTTGTTTAACCTGCTGCAAGAGTGGATCAGGGTTGGGCTGGCTTCTGCGTGGAGTTCTTCGTGCTCGTCGCGGAGGCTGAGGCACTTCTGCTCCACTTTCTGGAGGCTGCGATAACTGTGGGCTAGTACTTCACTCCAAGTCAGGCGTAGCAGACTGTAGGAGGAGAGAGAGAAAATATTAATATACAGTAAATTATATTTTTTATTTATTCTAGTTTCCAACAACAGTGGAGGACTGGAAAACCATTGGTGATGAATTTGAAAGCCGGTGGAATTTCCCTAATTGCGGAGGAGCAATCGATGGGAAACACATATGCATTACCCCGCCTGCCCATAGTGGCTCCTTTTATTTCAATTAGGGCTTTCACAGTGTTGTTCTGATGGCGGTGGTAAATGTTGATGTGGGGAAAAATGGCCATGCTTCCTATGGTGGATCCTTCAAGCAAACGGAATTTTATGACAGACTCTAAAATTGCCATCAACAGCGGTTACGAAGCACGGCCTGAACTATGTGTTTGTGGCAGACAAGGCATTTGCTCTCCATGAGCATTCATTGAAGCCATATGGACAAAAGGCCTGATTCAGAGCCGCTCGTAAGCAGCCTCTCATTCGCTCCGAGTGATGTTTGCCCAACTGCATACGGATCGTTATACGCATGCGCGAACCAGTCAGTGCGGTCGAAATTCATGTGATCGCAAAATAGCGAATGCCTGATAATTTGAGTGACAGAATGAGGCGTATGTGGGTGGTAACAGGGGAAGGTGCTTGAAAACGGGGAGTGGAGATCAGAACGCAGGCGTGCTTAAAGGTCAAAACTGGTGTTTTATGGGTGTGCATAATTAAAACAGCAGCGTCATTGACCACGTCACTGGGTTGTTTTATAGCCAGAACTGCTCGCAAGATTGTGGTAGCAAAAACCAACCACAAGAATAGCGAGCAGTTCATACGCTGGTCGATGTACTCGATTAATCTAATAAATAGCGGACATGACGTAGGATGCGAGCGGCCAGGGGGTGTAGTTTCCAAAAAACGACTGCAAGTTTTGTTCGCTCGTTCAGACCTAGAGGCGTGAACAGACCGCAAAGAGCGAACGGTTCATTTGAATAGCCACCCCTATTTTCTGGATGAGCGAGCGCTAATTGCGTCCGGCTCTGAATCAGGCCCAAAGAGGACTGACCAAAGAGAAATGCATTTTCAATTATCGCCTATCCAGGGCCCAGCGCATAGTTGAAAATGCGTTTGGAATTATGTGCAGTCGGTTTCGGATATTCCATACGGCTATAAACCTTTGGATGTACAAAATAGATTCTGTGGTCATGGCCTGCTGTGTTCTGCACAATTTCTGGCGAAAAAGATGTTTGATACAACAGTGGACAATGTGGATGACCATCGATGACCTGGAGCAACCACACAAGGGTGTCCAAATGCCCTGTCGCCACAACCACAGTGAGGGAGACACTAGCGAGTGTGCGGGCAAAGCAGAGCAATACCTGGCCTACTTTAATCGAGCGGGGCAGTACCATGGCAGGAGGACAGTATCTGCTAAAAACCTTTACAAAGACATTATTTACTTACTAGATCTATATTGGTGGGTGGCTCACTCCTGGAGTTCGCCAAAGACTCCTCCTCGTGGACCGTGTCCACTAATAGACTTCTAGAGGTTCACTGGGGCTCTACTTCATGGAGGAACTCCAGAAGATGATAGTACCATAAGGTGCAATTGTAGAGGTTATCTACCCCCGCTCCAGATGCACGTGACTCGCTTTCCGTCCTCCTCTCATTCACATAAACGGTACTCAGGTTCTGGATCCGCAGTTTCACCCACTTGGGGCATGCCTCATCATGGTATCTGAGGCTGAAGGTCACCATGTCGTCTATAGCAGCTGCCTTTTTTCGTTTACTGTAGTCCCTTGTTTTCACGCGCCAAAGGCACTCATGGACCTATACAGCTCCAGGAACCCTGCAATAAACTGGCGCTCCCTTACGCTTGTCATTTCTGCGGAAATAAAATACAAAAACTGCTTTAATATATATGTTAAACTATTGGAATATTCTAAAATGTTACGGTTTAACAGTTTATTTTTTTATGTATATCCCGTTTTTTTTTTTTTATGTTGATAGTTGAGTTTTTTAAAATGTCTGATGTTTTTAATAAAAATAGAAAAATATATTCAAAAATTGATCTGAGTACATTAATCTGCAGCAATGAGGGACCATTATATCTATACATTGCGTTGGCAGGGGAATAGGCATTGTTGGCACAGTGGTATAAACAATGGTGGCACAGTGGTATAAACAATGGTGTGCCAGGGGAATAAGCATTGGTGGCACAGTGGTATAAACAATGGTGTACCAGGGGGATAAACCTTGGTGGCACAGTGGTATAAACAATGGTGTGACAGGGGAATAAGCATTGGTGGCAGTGTGGTATAAACAATGGTGTGCCAGGGGAATAAGCATTGGTGGCACAGTGGTATAAACAATGGTGTTCCAGGGGGAGAAGCATTGGTGGCACAGTGGTATAAACAATGGTGTGCCAGAGGGATAAGCATTGGTGGCACAGTGGTGTACAATGAGTTTGTATAGTACAGTATATACTCACTTGCCACTGCTCACAGACGATGTACACCATGCTGCTGTCTCTTCTCTGTTGCGTCGTCTGTCACAAAATGGAGGAGGGGAGTGGCCAGGGATTGCAATACCTTGTACATCGGATTGTAAATCAAGCAAAACAGCATACGATGTGTGTCACATCGTACACGTTAGGTCGTAATCTTACAGTTTTTCCATAAGATCTACGATGCAGATTTACACGGTCGTAATCGTACAAATACCGCACACAATTGGTCGTTACGATTGATCTAAAATCGGCCATATTGTGCAAAAAAAAAAAAAAATCGCACTTTGTATGAGCCGCTTGAGAAATAAATTGTTTACTTTTAACTGCTTTTGGGAATCCTGTGTTTACACCTGCGCAGACATATTTTTTTCTATATTTCTGCTAATGAGGGTTTAGACAGGACCCCTCACGTGTCAGAGGCAAGTATTCACACAGGGCAGCTTTTATCTATAAAGCTTCATATTTACAGATACGAAATTACCTTAGGTATTATTAGTGTACAGAAAAGAGAGCTACGAAGTCACTGGGGATTTAGCGATTCAGGTTTGGACCCCTGGAGCTAGAGATTAGTGCTGAAGAATGTACAAAGCTTGGGGCCTGACTGTTTCTTCTCATGCAGTCCAGAGGCACAGGTCAATGTAATTATGCAAGAATATAGATACTGGTGCACAGAGGCGCCAATCACTGGAGCTGAGACAGGTGTAGACTGACAAAACTGGAAAAGTTCAAAGGAACCAGCACACACAGTGTGCTGTATAGTAGTACTGGAGACTTAAGCTGGTACTAGAGTAAAGCGCTGTATAGAAATACTAGAGGCTTGAACGGAACCAGCACAATGTGCTGTATAGTAGTACTGGAGACTTAAGCTGGTACTAGCGTAAAGTGCTGTACAGAAATACTAGAGGCTTGAAAGGAATCAGCAGAGTGTGCTGTAGAGCAGTGTTGGAGGTTTGAGCTGGTACAAGCACAGACTGCAGGTTGAAGGTGTAGAAGCCAGGTGACTGGAACAATGCAGGAATGAAAAGACACAAGGAGCCAGGGTACTAGTATCTGAAATAGAAGTTGTTCTGACAAAGGTCATAACACAAATCCAAGTTTAAGTAGGGTGCCCGCAGTGCTGGTAGGCTGAGCGGATCAGGTGACTACATTTGCTGGCACCCAGTTGGAGAACTTAATCATGTGTTTGCATTCAAGATGGTAGTACCAGGATAACGGGAATCACCAGGCGGGAACACCATTCAGCACTGCATATGGATGAACGCGGGTGTGGTACAAGAGATAGACAGTAATTAGATAGACACCAGATGTTACAGACAATAGTTAGACAGGGAAAAAAGTTTGACACAGACAAAAGTCAGACATGTAAAAAGTTAGACAAGTACAAAAGGTCGACAGGGTTAAAAGTTCGACATGAAAATGATCAACACAAAAATGGTAATTTTTTTTTTCTTTTTAGCGCCAATCTTCACCCTAACCCTCCCCTTGGTGTTTAACCCTAACCGTCAGGGTATGTGCCTAACCGTTGGGGTAACTGCCTAACCCCCCAAAAAATAAAAAAATGCGTCGACCATTTTTGTGTCGATCATTTTTACATCGAACTTTTGACCCTGTCAACCTCTTGTACCTATCGACCTTTTTACATGTCTAACTTTAGTGTGTCTGACTTTTATCCTTTTCCAACTATTGACTGTAAAATCTGGTGCAGTGATCGCGGTGAGTGAGAAAATATGTGGGTCCCTGGGACCCTCCACTTTAAAAAAATGGGGTCCTACCTGACCATTTCTGGGTCCCATCATAATTTATGCTTTAGAGCTCCCCATATGCCTCAGACCTCCCCTAACCCCTTACAAATGATGCCATACAGCCATGCCCGGCCTTTACACATTATGCCGCACACTAATGCCCTTTAGTCCCTCTATGCATTGCCCCCAGCAGTAGTCCCCCCATGCATTACCCCCAGTAGTAATCCCCCTATGCATTACCCCAAGTAGCAATCCCCCTATGCATTACCCCAAGTAGTAAGGTATACAATCGGGAAGCCGGCTGCCTTAATACCGGCAGCCCGACTGTCATATCCCAGCGAGGGTGAAATGCCGGGCGTCTAGATGTAGACGCCTGACATTTCCCTGACGCCGGCATACCGGCGCCCCGATCGATTGGGGGGGGGGGGGGTTAGGTTTAGGGCACCCGGGGGGGGGGGGGGGAATTTAGGGTTAGGCACCCCCCAGGAGGGTTAGTGTTAGGCACCCCCCCGGGAACTTAGGTTTAGGCAGCGGGGAAGGGGGGGGTTAGGCACCCCTAAGGAGGGTTAGGTTAGTTAGTACTTACCTATCCACAATCGGGATTTCCAGCGCTGTTGGGCTTTCGCTGCTGGGAACTCTGCTGTTGCTGGCCAGGCGCTGCCGGGAATCGAACCATGCGGCCGGCGGTATTTCATACAGATTCCAGTAGTAATCCCCCTATGCATTACCCCCAGTAGTAATTCCCCTTTGCTTTATCTCTAGTGGTAATCCCTCTATGCATTACCCCTAGTAGTAATCCCCCTACGTATTACCCCCAGTAGTTTTCCCTCTATGCATTGCCCACCTATTTGTCCTTTAGTGACCTGGGCCTAATGCCCAGGTCACTCACACCTTCAATTGGGCCTAATGCCCCCTATGTAGCCCGGGCCTTGTGCCCACCTATATACCCACAGGCCTATTGCCTGAATTTATCCCACGGGCCTAGTGCCCGGCAACCCTGGTGGTCTAGGGAGGGGTTAAATAATGGTGGCCCAAGGCCGCCTACCCGTAAGGTGGAAGAGGCTTCATTCTTCTGCCGCTGGCCCATCCTGGCCAGCGGCGCCGCCTCTTCCTTTCTTCCTCCTTCATCATGTCGTCTTCTGGCCTCTTGCGCGGCCGCCAAAACTGTTGCGCGCCGCTCTTCTCTTCGGGAGGTCTTCACTCCTCCCCTCCGCCACCGGACTGAACATTCCTGCTCAGCGGAGTCTAATTGAAGATGCCGCGAGTGGGCGGGGCTATGACGCGGTGAACCGCGATTAGCTCATTGCGTCTGCCTCCTATTGGCTGCTGGACCGCGAGCCGTGTTTGGCTCGCAGCCAGTGCCAAACAACCGCCGCCGTTTCTTGGCTTCCGGGCAGCGAGCTCTGCTTAGCTTGCGCCTGGAGCCAAGCTTCTCCCGCCGCCACTTTACCGCCGACACTGGTGGAAGGGACCAGGAAGGTCCCTTCACCAGGTACCCGCCGTGGTGGCTTACCCGGTGCTGGGAACAAACACTGTCCCAGCGCTGGGCACGGATGCTGTGATCAGACAATTGATCCCAGCACGGCTTTCCACAGTAGCAGCCAATGAGAGTCTATCTGACTCTCATTGGCTGCTATAACAGACAGCGTTGTGTCCTTCTCAGGGGGACGCGCTGTGCTGCAGTCAGCTGTCAGGGATTGGCCACAGCACAGCGCGTCCCCGGCTACTTTTTAAAAGTGTGTCCCCATTGCTCAATATCGGGTAAAATACGCGCTATAGCGCGTATTTGCGAATACTGCTGGTGTCTATCTAGACATTGTCTAATCTAATTACTGTCTATCTATAGTCGGGAACCCGATGAACTAAGACCACAAGAATGTCCCAGGTGGCCAGGAGGGCAGTGTATGAAACCGCCGTTTCCATTTACAGGAATCTGAACCCCGATGTATTACAAGTGCTAGGTATTTGGGTTGTATTTTCAAATTTTTACAAACTAGAAATTAAACAGGTGTTTTGAGTCTGAATTTTATCATTTCTAGAGTTAAGGTATCTCAAACTGTACGAGAAAGCAAATTCCAGAGTCTAAGCTGCAAAAATAAAAGCTGTACAGTTCCCTCAAAATGATCAAGGGAGATTCTAGGTACTGCTAATAGTCTTTCACCCCCAGATGGAAGTATGCAATTAGGAGAATTAGGAATCAGAAGCGGCTTGAGGTATCTTGAACCCTGGTTATGTAGGCCTGTAAAAGTCAATATTAAATAGTTTCACCATCTTACAGACAGTCAGTTAAGGGAGAAGAGAATGGGTATTATGTGGTAGAAACAGTTACAAAAAGAAGCATTTTTGTATTATGTAGCCTACTTGAGATTGATGGACCAGTAATTTTATTTTTTTATGTTTTGGTATCCCCCTTAAATGCTAGTATATTGTTTGCAGAATCCATGTCCAGGCTGTGGTTGCTTATAAACTACTAATACACTTTATGGTTGGGGGAAAAAAAAAAAAAAAAGTGTCAATGGTACAGTATTTATGTGGAGAGGATACAGATAGGAAGGTTAATAACAGAGTAGCCAGGTAATGCATTGAGCTTCCCTAAAGAGCTCTGCTGACATAAGGCTCCATTTATCAACGATTCTTATTAACGGTGGCATATATTGTTTAGGGTCATAGGGATTCTACAAATATACTGCAGGTATTTATCATAACTTACCTATCCGACGAGGGCCAGTGACGTCCACCACAGTAGCAACCTCCACTTGGTTGCTGGCTGCCTAGTGATACCAGCAACGGGCACTATGTAATGTGTGCACACAATCGTCATCTGCTCATGTGCTATGCACTGTGTAATTCGCTTGCACAATGGTCATCTGCGCATGCGCACTGCACTTTCACCAGTTTAGACTCAGCAAAGCCTGAAAGGATGGGGAGCGTACTGCTAATGCATCCATAGATTGCTTTAGCGATACCGTGACAAACAGCAGAAAGCTAAGCTTACTGCTGTTTGTTAAATACCGCAAAACTATGAGACTGGCAATTGCTAAAACCTCTATCTCTACTCGCCTTAAAGAAACTGCTACTACCGCGGGCATTATACCCCAGAACGGCTCTCCCATATGTATCCCTCTGCTTCACCCCTCTGTTGGAGAAACTGTGGCCTTCGGGGTACCCTAGCCCATATCTGGTGGAACTGCCCAGTCCTCGAACCCTTTTGGACCTTAGTCCATACTCTTCTGAATAATATATTTGAGAACCCGATTACAAAGGACCCATGGACCTTCCTTTTAAGTTTCTCCCCTTCTGATTTTAATAAGCGTTCTGTTAAATTGTTATCCCATATTTTAGTTGCTGCCAGAAGTTTGATTACTCGCAACTGGAAGAACCCTCTTCCACCATCCCTCTCTGCCCTAAAGTTGCAAATCAGAATTATAACGGAGATGGAAAATTTCACCTATTATCTTCATGATAGAGGTCATATGTTCTCTCAAGTGTGGGCTCCATGGCTCTTATATGATGGCACTGCTCCACCTTTAATCTCCACACTTGCTACCCATATACGACTCATGCGCATTAGATGGCTCTGCTCTGACCTCTAAGTGGCAAACTCCTCTAACTAGCTGAATACTTTTCTTGTTCTTCGAGCGGCACTTTCTTCTTCCAATGCATTCTGTCCAATATCTGGTATTATTTCCGATACCTTATTGCTCTTGGTAGTCCTGTTTCCCACCTCTCCCCTCCCCCCTTCCCTTTCACCAATCCTCTTATATGTTTTGGTTTATTGCCAATAATGTTATTTAAAAAATAGCTCATTTGTAAAGCTTATTCTGATTATGTCTTCCATATTTGTTTTTGTGGGCTTTCTAAATAAAGAATAAAAAAAATAAATACTGCAAAACTAAAGACATGATGCAAATGGAGCAATGTTGTGTTGTTAAACTGAGCCCAGAATGAGGAAGAGAATTTCAAACTAGAAGGCAGTACAGGAAAAGTCTAATTGTTTGCTAATTATATAATTATATGACCACTCCCAATGAACCACCATAATATCTGAGGTTGCTATGCCTCCCCACCATCAGTGATCGCAAATACGTGCTATAGCGACTATTTTACCCCATTACAAGCAACTGTGAAAAACAATTAAGTTGATCAGGAGCAACCACTATTTTGTATTGCTGTTCTGAGAGGCATAAATGAAACCAGCATTGGGAGGGTGTGCCGGTTCCCGTTGTGCAATTTGGAGCACTGGGGTACCTTCAGGTGAGTTGGCTCACAACTTAAATATATCTATTTATGTGCCGTTATCATGTGGCACCAGGGGTGTATCTAGGGGTCTGATCACCAGTGGCAAAGTAATGGATTGGTGCCCCTCCCCCTCTCCATATTTTATGATTAATTACATTCTATCTCCCCAGCCAACCCCCCTTCTGTCTTCACAGCCATCCCTCTTCTATGTCCCCTGCCCCCCCCCACCCCACATAGATACTTACCATCTCTTCTGTCTGTGGCTGCACTGGCAGGCAGGCTCCTCAGTGAATGGGTTCGACACCTTGGCCGCGGGAGACACCGCTGGACGTCGCACCTTCGCGGCCAGCACCCCTAGCAAGTGTCATCCTGGCTAATGGGTAGATATGCACGTGTGGCACTACACTATGCAATTATATGGCCTAGAGTGGGTGCAATTATCATGTAGTGTTAGGGATGCCGATACAGAGAAGCTTTGACGTGGCCTGTTGTTTAATGAAGTATTTGCAAATATATGCAACAAAGATTTCTGAATTTCTATTAACATGAACTATTCAAGTTTTTTTCATGTGTTTTTTTTTGCAGTGTGCTGGAGCAAATTTTATTTACATTTTTTTCTAGCTTAGATCGAATTATTGGCAACTATTCTTATTGCATTGGATTTACAATATTGCATGTGTTGCTGAAAATATGAGATACGGTAAGAACTTACCCTTGTTATCTCTATTTCTACGAAGTCCATAGGGTTCCACAGGATACCTTGTGGCATAGGCGATGGCGGCAGACATCGGGCACCTCAGAGTTAAAGTTTTCAGCCTCGCAGGATGCACTGGGGTCCCTCTCCTATACCTCGCCCCCGAGCCAAGACATCTCAGTTACGTAACAAGCCATAGGCTGGAGGAGTAGAAGAGAGAGAAGAAAGTTCTGGAACACACAAGAATCACATTCTCACCAGAAGGAGACGGAAAAAAAACAGTGACCAGATCAAAGCCCATCTGCAGTACAGGTGCGACAGGGCGGGTGTCCTGTGGAACCCTATTGACTTCGTAGAAATAGAGATAACAAGGGTAAGTTCTTACCATATCTCATATTTTCTACTTCAGGGTCAATAGGGGGTCCACAGGATACCTTGGGGATGTCCCAAAGCAGTATCCTTTAAGGGTGGGGACGCTCCTGTGCTGAAAGGAGAATCTGCTGCCCGAAAGAAGCATCCTGAGAGGCGAAGGTATCGAATGCATAATACCCCACAAATTTATGGACAGAAGACCACGTGGAATGCAAAGCTGAACAGCAGAGGCACCACAGCGAGCTGCCCACGAAGGACCCACAGACCGAGTAGAATGAGCCCTAACAGAGGACGGTACAGAAAGGCCCTTCTGAGTGTAAGCCTCAGAAAGCGCCATGCAAATCCATCCTGCCAAAGTTTGCTTAGTGGCAGGCCAACCCTTCTTACGGAAACCATAGAGGACAAACAGAATCAGACTTCCGAAAAGAATTGGTACGGTCAACATAAATCCTGAGAGCACGTACCACATCCAAGGAGGCCTCACCAGCCGTGACGTCTGGGGAATTAAAGGCCGGTACTATAATTTCCTCATTAATGTGGAAGCTAGATACCACCTTAGGTAAAAAACCAGGGCGAGTGCGAAGCACCGCCCTATCCCTATGAAAAATCAAAGAAAGTATGCCACACTCTGTGGTAAATTCTTGCAGGCGCAGGCTTCCGAGCTCTGAGCATAGTGCTAACTACAGAGCTGGAAAAACCCCTGGACCTTAAGAGGGCTGTCTCAACAGCCACGCCGTCAAAGACCAGTAGTTGAAACACCTCCTGGTGAAGAGACCATTCCCCTGGATGCACGTCTTGACGGCTGAGAAAGTCTGCTTCCCAGTTGAGGACTCCAGGTAAGAACACCGCCAAGATGGCAGGGAGATTGTCCTCCACCCAAGCCAGAATGCAGGACACCTCTGTCAGTGCCGCATGACTTTGTGTTCCTCCTTGGCGGTTTATGTAAGCCACCATGGTGGCGTTGTGCGACTGTACCTGCACAGGTTTTCCGTGGAGAACATGTCTTGCTTGCTGAAGAGCTCTGAATACTGCCCGAAGTTCCAAGATGTTTATTGCAAGCTCAGATTCTGCTGGTGTCCACCTGCCCTGCAACAAGTGTGGACCAGTCACTGCTCCCCAGCCTCGGAGACTGGCGTCCGTTGTCAGAAGGACCCAGTTTGCTACCCAAAAGGGGCGACCCCTGTTCAGATGAGTCGACTGTAGCCACCAGGCCAGAGACAGACGTACCTCTGGAGAAAGCACCATGGTCTGTGTCTTTATCCGATGGGGCAACCCATTCCATCTGGAGAGGATCAATTTCTGCAGAGGTTAGGAGTGAAACTGGGCATATTCCACCATGTCGAACATTGACACCATGGAGCCCAGTAACCTCATCGCTGAGTGAATAGACACTCGCCGGCTCTGAAGGCAATTGCATACCTTTGCCTATAATGCAGAGATCTTTTCCTCCGTCACAAAGATCCTCTGTTGTTAGGAGTCCAACAGGGCCCCGAGATGTTGCATCCTCTGCGAGGGAGCCAGGGTGGACTTCTTCCAGTTTATCAACCAGCCGTGATTCTGCAACACCGATATGGTCAGTTGCAGGTGGCGCTCGAGGATCTCTGGAGTCCCTGCTAACAACAGAAGGTTGTCCAGATAAGGCAACAAGCGGACCCCCTGCATCCGCAGGTGGGCTGCCATGACTTCGGTAAATACTCGAGGCGCTGTGGCAAAGCCAAAGGGCAGTGCCTGGAACTGGAAATGTTGCTCGAGCACTGCAAACCTGAGGAATTGCTGGTGTGCTAAGATAATAGGGACATGCAGGTAGGCGTTATGAATGTCCAACGACATCATGAAATCCCCAGGCTCCATTGCCATAATAATGGAATGCAGGGTCTCCATCCTGAACCGAGGGACCCTCAAGGAATTCAGGGATTTGAGGTTGAGAATGGGCCGGTAAGACCCATTGGATTTCTGCACCAGAAAGATATTGGAATAGTATCCCCTGTGTCAGGATCCGGCCTGGAATCGGCCTTTACTCACCGCTGGACTGGTGTCTTTAGGCTCCAAGACGTTCAGACATCAGTGGCAGTGGTGGGTTATGGCTGAGGATTCTCCCCGAGGTCCGATAGGACTTTCATGCGTGTGTCCTGACTCCTGTGTTTGCAGGCATGGGCGCAGCCATGTTGGTTCATCTCACCTCACCAGTTTCCTCCAATGGCAGTCCTGCTAGTGTCCCAGCTGATCTCAGGATCTAATGACCAGCTGCCTGTGGGTATTTAAGGCTAACTCCTGCAACAGGAAATTGCTGTTCAACATCACTATATGACTGCATGTAGTCATTCCTTGTGAAGACTGTCTCGTGTTCCAGAGGCTATATTATTTTTTCCTGGTTTCCTGAGACCTCCGTGTATACTATTCTGTGTGTCTCACAGCTGCACCTCAGTGCAAGCTCTCCCAGTGATTACAAGTTCATCCTGCATGTCTCACTGTGCATTCTATCCCTGCGATTACAAGTTTATACTGCATGTCTTACAGCTGCACCACTGTGCAATCTGAATCTGTGTTTACAAGCTGCAAGAATATCCTGTGTGTCTCTAAGTTGCACCGCTCCTTATTCAGTTCCTGTTATAAGTTCCTCCTGTCTGTCCCCGGTGTTCCATGCTGTGCGTCCCCAGTGCTCCTGTGGTCGATACCAGCTACTGATTCATCCTGCGTATCTCAGGGTGTTTAAATCACCGAGTCAGCTGTCAGTGCGGCTAGAGCCGCACCTCTGTGTACAAATACCCCTCCCTGTGTATAAATCCTGTTTCCATTCCTCGGCGCTATTCTCAGTGTTCCCTGTGTCAGTTATATTCTGTATATTATTCTACTCTTCTGTCTCTCCCAGGTACCTGTCCAGATGGCCACGACCTGCTCACTTGGTGCAGTGAAAACCATATCCCGATTGGAGGGGTCACTGTAGAAAACCACCAAGTGGGTTAGATTCCGTGCCTCTGGGCAGGTCTCGCCAAACCTGGGTTTGACCGCACTTGGGAGACTTAGTTCGTCACTTTCACCATTTTCCCCCTACGGATATCCAAACTCTGGTTTCCAACCTCATCAGAGGTAGCCCTAGTGCCCAGTCGTGACAGTTTGAACAACCAACATGCAAGTCGCCCGGTTTTAGAATCCATCCAATCTTCATGAATTACGTTCCCGTATAGAATCTCACAAGACCACTCTACAATTCATGAGTCAGCAATTGCACACATTTTCTGGCCAAATAAAAAATAAAAAATAAATTCTGTTTTCACTTCACTATCTCCAAGTGCCTTACAAGACCCATCTGCAAAAACCACCTGTGAATCTCGAGTTGCTTCTATGTTCATGGCAGAAAATTCTCTTAATACTTCTCATCTCCCTTCACCTCCCTGCTTTCTGATACCAGTGACGTAAGACACTTTGCAATTGCACCAGTAGTTGGGAAAAAGTTGAAATGTTTCTGGTGCCATGGCTGGGTTGACTACCACTCCGTCCATTCAAGTTGGAGAGAGGCATCGCAGTTTTCCACGTCCTAGACTTACTGAGGGTGAACGCCTGCGACGTCGTGAATTATGCCTTTGCCTGTACTGTGGTCATGAAGATCATTTTATTAAAGAGTGTGTTCGTCCACCAAGAAATGGTGAGAAAAGTGAAAGCGCCCAGGCCAATGCCGTTGGTTCTAGCCATCCGCCATCACAAGTATCTATATCCCTCAGTCCAGACAAGGAAGGGAGGTCCATCCAAGATAAGAAAATCCAAATTTACAATTAGGGTCTAGTTACAAGAAGTTACTACCCTCGTCAGGGAAGTCTAGGAAAGGTATTCTTCTCCACTACAGTCAAAAAGGCACGAGTTTCTAGTGGATCAAATCGGATAAAGTCCGTTCCATACCGTGTGAGAAGAACTCTTGTGATCCAGTAAGTTCTGGAGGGGCAACCAATTTGCTGTCCTCTGGTGGGAAGTCTGACGTTATTACGCCAAGAGCAATGATGCCTCCACCTTCTATGGAACTATCAGTTCCTACCTCTAACATTTCAAGTTTTCCACCCCAGGAAGGGGTTTCTGTTTTGAATTGTTTATCCCAGGAGGGGATTTCAAGTTTCGCACCCCAAGAAGGGGTCTTAAGTCTCAAACCAAAGGAGGGGATTATAAGTTTCACGCCCATGGAGGAGCCCTTCGCTATGAGTTTCATGCCCCAAGATGAAATTTCAAGTGCCATGCCCTAAGAGGCGGTTTCATGTGTTATTCCCCAGGATGGGGTTCCCAGTGTTATGCCTCAGGAGGGGATTTCAAGTTTCACGCCCCAGGAGAGGGTCTTCGTTTCAAGTTCTTCACCCCAGAAGGAGATTACTAGTTTCTCGCCTCAGGATGAAGTCTCCAATTCGAGTTATATACCCCAGGAGGGGGTCTCTAATCTATATTCCCAAGACAGGGGTTCAAGGGAGGTACCCCAACAGGGGTTTTCTGATGTTATACCTCAATAGGGGGTTTCTAATGCCATACCCCAAGAAGGGGCCTTGGATTCCACACCCCAGGAGGGGGGTTTCAAGCCTGGCACCTCAAGAGGGGGTTTCAAGTCCATCACCCTAGGAGGAGGTTTTAAGCATCGTACCTCCAGAGGAGGTTTCTAGTTGTATACCCCAGCAGGGATTTTCCAGTGTTACACCCCAAGAGGGGGTTTCAAGTCTCTCCCCCTGAAAGGAGGTTTCTAGTGACGTGCCTTTTTCAGTTGCTTTTTCTCCTAAAAACAGGACTAATTTTACAGGATTTCGATGACAAGCAGAATTCCCTAAGCACAAGTAAACCTTTGGGAGGTCTGATGTTTGCATTTACCGGAGTGTTGGAATCCATAACCAAGAATGAGGCAAAGGCAATGATAGAAGAGTTTGGAGGCAAAGTCTTCGAAAATATCAGTACTAAAATTAATTACTTAATCTCAGGACGTGATGGTGGAGAGTCCAAGAGGGAAAAAAAGCAAAGAATTTAGGGATTAAAATTATTGATGAAGATGGCCTTCGGGTGCTAATAAATACCAGCTCCAATTTTTTTGGAGTCTCTGAGTTCTTCTATCAGTTTGAAGGACGAACTTCAATCAAGTTTAGTTGTATCATCCAAGCCTCAGTCTATAGAATCTCTAATTGATGTTGCCGCCAAGGAAGATTCAGCAGCTCAAGAATCATCTAATACATCGATGCCCATAGTTTTTGATGGAGAGGTGCCTCAATACACTGCGTTGCTGAAACACTTTGGACACCCTAATTACAACTGATCCGTCTTGTGGTATCACTCCCCCAATCTTGTTAAGTTTCTCATTTTGAACTATAGGGGGGGTAGCTTTGGAGTGGGTGAATCCACTTTTGGAGTCCAAGGATCCAATTCTACTGGATGTGGGAGCATTCAGTACAGCTCTGATTAAAGAATTTACTCCTGTGGATCAGTCTTCAATTTCCTTTCCTTTTAGTTTGATTTCTCCACCTTCAAATATCAAACTCAGATGTACCACCTTACTCCCTTGTCAAGACAACACGGTTCAGGAGCCATCTGCATGGAAGAAGAAAACATCATTCCATACTATTTTTCTTATGGCAACAAGATTTTTTCTGAGTCAAATTTTTTGGATGTTTCAAGTAGAAATCTTTCAAAAGTTATAAAGTTTGCTCCTTGTGAAGATTCCTTCTTTTGAAGTTTTTGAAAAACCTTTTTATATTCATGGAATTTTTTCTGGAGTAGTCTTGTGCATGTTTTGGGTGTTTGATGTCCACCCTGAAAGGGGGAGGTACTGTCAGGATCCGGCCTGGGATCGGCCTTGGTGTCTTTAGGCTCCGAGACGTTCAGACATCAGTGGCAGTGGTGGGTTATGGCTGAGGATTCTCCCCAGGTCCGGTAGGGCTTTCATGTGTGCGTCCTGACTCCTGTGTTTGCAGACATGGGCGCAGCCATGTTGGTTCATCTCACCTGACCAGTTTCCTCCAATGGCAGTCCTGCTAGTGTCCCAGCTGATCTCAGGATCCAATGGCCAGCTGCCTGTGGGTATTTAAGACCGACTCCTGCAACAGGAAATTGCTGTTCAACATCACTATATGACTGCACGTAGTCTCGTGTTCTAGAGGCTATATTATTTTTCCTTGGTGTTCCTGGTTTCCTGAGACCTCAGTGTATACTATCCTGTGAGTCTCACAGCTGCACCTCAGTGCAAGCTCTCCCAGTGATTACAAGTTATAAGTTCATCCTGCATGTCTCACTGTGCATTCTATCCCTGTGATTACAAGCTACAAGTTCATCCTGCATGTCTTACAGCTGCACCACTGTGCAATCCGAACTGGTGTTTACAAGATGCAAGATTATCCTGTGTGTCTAACAGAGCCAGAAGCTCACTACTGAGGCCGCCCCCAAACGGCAGGAGTTCCTTCGGGAACGTCTCCGTTTGGCCAGCCACCCCCCCTGCCCGCATCCAAAATGGGGCGAGCTGTCAATCACAATCGACAGCCGCCCGGTTTTGGTGTGAGACCCGTAGCGGCGGAGTGCCAGTCGCTGGCCGGGTCTCGCGCATGCGCACGCTGGAGCCGGCTCCGGCGTGCACAGTGGGGGACCATCGAACTGCGCTCGCAAGCGGGTCTGAATCAGGCCTTTAGTCCATCACTTTCACCATTTTCCCTCTACGGATATCAAAACCCCCCCGGTTTCCAACCTCATTAGAGGTAGTCCTAGTGCCCGGTCATGACACCGTGCCCCTCTGGGGTAACGGAACAGGCACTATAACTTCAGCATAGAGTGCACACTTTCTGGAGTTCCAGGGCCTTGTCCTGATCTGACGGAAGGCCTGTTGTGAAAAACCGGCTGGGAGGCCTTCGCCGGAAGGAGAGGGCATACCCCTGAGAGACCACCTCTTGTACCCAAGTGTCCTTGGTAGTCTGGTACCAGCACTGGGTGAACTGAAGCAAGCGGCATCCCACTCTGGGGTCCCCCACGGGGAGACTCGTCCCGGAAGGCTGAAGGCTTATCGTCCGACTTGGGAGTAGGACGTCTTGTACTCCAAGCCTGCTTCTTTGGCTTGACAGATTTCCTGTTTCCTGACTGTCTTGGAAAGGACTGTATCTTGGATTTACCCTGGGCCCTATAAGGCCGAAGTACCAGACCATGATGGGACTGTAGCTGATGGCAAACACGCTGATTTAGCTGCTGCCAGTATGGCCACAATTTTGTCCAGATCAGGGCCAAACAGGACGTGTCCATTAAAGGGCAAGCATTCCAATCCCTTCTTGGAATCTGCATCCGCTTTCCAAGAGCGCAACCACAGGGAGCGGCGTGCCACTACTGCTGCCGAGGAGATTCTGGAAGTTAGGAGACCTATATCCAAGGCTGCCTCATTAATGTACGTGGCTAAGTCTCTGAGATTGCCAACTAACTCCACTTGCTCAGCTGAGGAGTCTGTATCCAGAGACGCCTCCAAGTTATCTGCCCAGCGCTCCATGGGTCTGGCCACCTAGCATACGGCCATAGCCGGTCTGGAAGCCCCTCCAGCAAGGGAATAAATGGACTTTAAACATATTTCCACCTTGCGATCCGTAACATGTTTTAAGGAGGACATGGGCAATGTAGCACTCCTCACTAGGCGTGTGACATGAGAATCCACCTATGGAGGTGTTTCCCATTTGGAAAAATAATTATCCGCAAATGGGTATGCAAAAGCAAAGCGTTTTTGAGGCTGGAACCGCTTATCCGGATTTGTCCACGCCTCCTCTAAATGATCCACTAACTTACCAGATAGGAGAAATAAAGTGGCATCTCCCTTAACTTCCTTAAAGAAGGCGTATTTAGATTTGGCCACGGGGAGGGGGGGGGATAGTCATCCTCAATAACCAAAGCCGCACGGACTGCCCAGATAAGGCCAGGTATATAGAATTTAGACTTAGACACCGCCTCCTTTGCACAAAAGGACTCTTGATCTGAAAAGTCAATAATTTCACCATCATTAGACGTCATGTCATCATCATCATACTGAGCCTTCAGAGACACTGAAGGCCGCAATGGTGACTCCCCCTATAAAACGTCCATCAGGTGCTGTACCGTAGTGGACAATAAATTCACCCACACAGAGACCTGGGGGGGGGGCGGCGAAACCGGGAGACCCTGAGGTATCATCAACTGGTGGGGAACCCCTGCATGGGTGATGAGACTACAGTCTGCTGCGATAACCACATCTGGGGAAATGCAGGGGTCGTCGCCAACTGGCCCACAAGGGTTGTAAGTGCCTTAGCAAAACAAGCCCAGGGCAGTTCCTGTACAGGCGCAGTGACAGAAATCGGGCGTGATATGAGATAACACGCCCTACATAACCCCTCAGTGTTCACATCTCCCTCCGCTAACAGTACATTACATGTGGTACATTTTAGCTGAAGAGGGTATTCCCGTTCACTCCCAGACATGAGTGTAAACAGAGCGTATGTGACTACCCACTGTTTACTGTGAGGCAATGAACACCCTGCAACACCGCACCACAAGGAGAACAGGGATAGTAAAATGGCTGACAGTCAGAAGTGAAAGTACAGTCAGACAGCACTAGCATATAGACACATACAATGCAGAAATAAATAGCCTGCACTACAAACACTGTGATGAACTACACAGACCAGAGCCTGGTAGGAAACAGCGTTCCACACTCTGACCTTATCGGAGGAGAGTTATGCGGGGGGACCCGGACCGCGATGCCACCTGTATCAAACTCCAGCAGTGTTTGCACAGTTCCTAGAAAATGCGGGGGAGAAGTACTGACACAGCCCGCCAGACCACTGTGGAAAGGCACCGTGCAGCAGGGGGAGGCGCCGGCTGTGAGACAGGGAAGGTGCGCTCCCCTGGCATGCTATTAACCCCTGGAACGCTGGAGCATATCCATACTGCTACAGCCCGCTGTCCCTTGTGGTCTAGTGGAAAGCGCAGGATCAGTACCTCCACGCAAAGCCTGTCCCCAGGGAGCCCCCAGACTGAGGACCAAATGACTGTGAATCGGCAGGTACCCTCCGCGGGACCCCACCGCTTACCTAACCCCCTTGAATCCGGCCACAGTCAGGGAAATTCTGGGGTCACCGCTAGCTGCGACCCCAGACTCCCACAAGCATCCCCAGATCAGTACTGGCATTCTGGTCCGGCGGGGTGAAGGAGCGACAGCATAGGCGTCTGAGCTGACTGTCTATGCTGTACAGCTCATCTTGTGCAGCAAAGCTGCCTTGGAAATAAACTTCAGGGGCTAACAGCCCCCTCTGAATATGGTGATCCGACTCAGAGTCAGGCACCTACGAAACTGAGATGCCTTGGCTCGGGGGCGGGGTATAGGAGAGGGACCTCAGTGCATCCTGGGAGGCTGAAAATTTTAACTCTGAGGTGCCCGATGTCTGCCACCATTACCTATACACCAAGGTATACTGTGGTTACCCTATGAACCCTGAAGTAGAAAGATATTTAGCATGCATATAAGGTACAGTGACACATAGTAAACGTGACATGGTAATCGCCTATCTCATTCATTACTCCTACTGTATAAGCAGCAGCATGGTCATGCAGCCAGACCCTGGGACATCACACACTTACCAAATACGGTGTGCCCATGGCTGCCGTCTCCTCTGTGTGCGGCTCTGTGTCACTACTCTGACATCACCGGGTCCCCCTGTACGGTGCACTGTAAGAAGTTGCTAAACAGATAGAAGACAGGAAGAGGCGGAGATCTGTACTACTGGCATGGCAAGGAGTCAGGACCATTCTGACAGCTACGGAAGCGTTGTGGGACAAACATTCATAGATAGAGCAATGTATATATCCGGGATGTACGGAAGCCGGAAAGGGCGGATTGGCTGCGCTGATTGCACGTGTCCGGCTTTCTGCTCTGAGCCGCTGCAGAGTCGGGTAGAGTTGCAGCAGGGAGGCAGCAGCACGTGCATAAACTGCTAAGGGGGTAGGGGCACGGAGAGGGTGGCATTACTACAATGGCAGATGCAGTGGGTGATACATCAGGAATCCGGGACCGGCTGGATTCGGTCCTGAGCGACCTGTACGATTTCGGTGAGTAACGGAGAAGACGCCCCTATCTGTAGAGTCACCGGAGAACTTGCGCTCCCACATTCACTCTGACCGCCTGCTCCTTACACTGTTTGTCCTGCTGTGTTTTAAATCGAAATAAGAATAGAAAATCAGATTCCCCCAGTGTACAGTGTACTTGTGTATTCGCAGTATATGGTTGACAGTGATGGTATATCTGTGCAATATAATGACAAACACACACACACACACACACACACACACACACTACAGATGTGTCATTATACACCTTTGTTGCAGTCGAGCTAAAAATCCCCTTCCGGCGTGCTCGGTCTCGTGAGACTCTGCTAGCTCTGAGCAATGTAATGTGACTAGGACGCACCAGTAGACTGTGCTGATTGATATGACACTTGTATATATGTGTGCCACTGAGTCTCTGTATCTGTATATTTAGTGCTAAAATATAGCGGCTGCAGCTTTTTTTCATTTCAAATTCCGTTGTGCTCCAAATAAGACTCATGTAGTCTCCCGCTGCCCCGCAAAGCTCTCCCAATACCTTGTAATCCCAAACCACCATCTTAAATCTGGACTGCACATGCGCGAACCCAGTGGCGACGGGGGCGGAGTTTGGCGTGACCATGCAAATAGGCTGGCCATGCACTGCAGGTCCGTGGGCAGCACTGGTCGTTCAACCCAGCTTTGCCTGTGGGTAGCCCAAGTAAGTGAAGGCATGGAGACCACAATGTGTCTCCTGCGGCATCGGATCCCTTCCCCTCTGCCTCCTGCACGTTTGCTGTAGCGGGGAGTGAGACATGCTGGCAGATCCCCCCCCTGCCCCCCACTGCACATTTGGAGCCGCGGGGACTGGGAGTGAGACATGAGGGCGGATCTCTCCCCCCTGCACGTTTGGAGCCTAGGGAGTGAGACATGGAGGAGGAGTGATGGGGGAGCTGGCCTGGTGCAGAGAGAAGCTCTTGTCTGACGTGGAGATTCCTGTTCAGTGGTGCCTGGGTCCTGGAGCTCAGTGGAGAGGCTGGAGGAGGAGAAGTGCATGGGAGCTCATTCAGACCCGTTCGCTATGATGTGAACGCTCGTAGCTGGCTGATAGGCGCTATCTGTGCATGCGTACGCATCGCAGTGCGCGATCCAATGCGAGAGATCGGGATGCGGTCTCTCGCTGCGTGTAGACTGCCCAGTAGAGTGAGTGACAGGAGAGGCCGTTTGCGGGTTGTGACAGGTGCTGACTACTGGAAACGGGGGAGTGGAGGTGCGAACGCAGGCGTCTCAATGCCATTTCAGAGGCGTGCATAATTAAAAGGCAGCGTCATAGTACACGTCACTTGGTGGGATTTCACTCTGAAGTGATCGCTGTGCTTGTGGTAGGGTATAGGCAACCTTAAGCGCGGCGATCGCATCCGATGGTGCTCGAAGTGCCAATGTCTAGAAGCATTGTCATGCCATCTAGAATCTCCCTGAAACTAGTTTCCAAAAGCAGGCAAGTATGACTCTGATGCACACAGACATACAAGTGTCACAAATCAAATTAGTGTATCCTAGTCCCATTTCGTTGACGCTAGCGGAGTAGCACAAGACTTGGTGGCTTACTCATGCCAGGAAAGTCGCGCTGCATGGGCTATTGAGGCTAGATGTATGAGGACACATCTGTAGCTGCAGTACCCTGCTCCGCTCAGGTGGCAGTCTGTGTGATCTGTTTCTCTCTAGGCAGCCGGCTCCTCAGTGGGCTGCACTCCTGGTGATCTCTGCCACTTGGACACTAGCTCTGTTGTACTGACTGAGCTGTGCCTCCTACACAGGAACCACCTCTAAGGATTTGTACTGAGCCAGCTCCTCTGTTCACTTCAGTGACTGCCCTCTGGTATTCTCGTCACTGAGGACAGCGCTGCTGCCTCCCCAGACGACAGGGAGCTCCACCGATCACCACACCTAACGCAGGGCTTTACAAATTTTTCGAAAATCTAGGAGCCAGGATGAAAGTGTAGGAGCCAGACCACTGCCATAAAAAAAAAAAAAATTAGAGGAGTGAGTGAGGGAGCACAGCTCTGTGTGTTATACAACTGTTATACACATTATAATAGTCCACAAAATGGTCACAGTTGAATGGATATAGTAACATGGAGGCCCCCTCACTGCTCTGCACAGCTCCCTTGCTCCACCCTTTAGTAATAACAGACCACATTTCACATAAAACAATGGTGCCAGAAAGTACAACGGTACACCCCTCCCCCTCGTGGTCATACCACTATCCCTCTGAAGCCGCTCAGCAATCCCTGGCCACGCATAGACCCTATTACTAGGGAGCTCTATGCAGCCAGAGATAGGAGACTACAAACAGCCGAGACGTACAGGAGGATCAGCGTAGACTGAGACAGACAGCAGGGATCAGAGCAGGCCAGGATGGAGAGCAGTCATCAACGCATGCTGGGATGGAGAGGGGGAGTCAGCCCAGGCCGGGATGGAGAGGAGGAGTCAGCGCAGGATGGGTCGGACAGGAGGAGTCAGTGCAGGCCGGGACGGACACAGGCACAGCAGTCACCACAGGCAACACTCAGCACATGTACTCCTGTGCATGAAATGAAAGGCGCAATACTATAGGCACGAATCTCCACCGTAGCTGATGAGGATCTGCTTCCGCCCTCACTGCAAAATCTGGTAGCCAGGCAGCAAAATCTAGTAGCCATGGCGACCTGGCCCCTGGGATTTGTCAAGCCCTGACCTAACGGGTCCCTGAACTGCAGGTAAACTAGCTCTTCTGTAATGAGTCTCCTCCGGTGTCGGCTGCCCTATTTACTGCAGGCTCTGGACCTCTCTCACAGCAGAAGCTCATCTTGGTTATATAGGGCTAAACATAATTTACTATTGCTCCGAAATAGTCGTGGTACTTGGCATTCTGTATCGTGCATGCTGCAGCAATACAGATTGTTGTACCTCTACAACAGGGGTTCCCAACCACGGTCCTCAAGGCACACTAACGGTCCAGGTTTTAAGGATAGCCATAATTGAGCACAAGTGTCTTAATTAGTACCTCAGTTCTTTTGATTTAACCATCTGTGCGTAAGCATGGATATTACTAAAACCTGGACTGTTAGTGTGCCTTGAGGACCGCGGTTGGGAAACCCTGCTCTACATCTTACAAATTAGATGAAGCTGGATAGGACCTATGTAAAGCCATGAAATAGCCTTTGCCGCTAGCTTAAAGCGCTGGTGAAAGGTTCCATGGCAATCCTTCCATGCGCGAGGGCTAAAGTATAGGGTTTCCATGCACGAGGGCTAAAATATTCACAGTATATTTTAAGAAGACTCTGCACAGTGATGGAAATGTAATTGTTTTTGATCAATTGCACCACTTCACAGTCGCTATAGTATGTGGTGTGATCCATTTATGAAGCATTTTCTTCGTGAGATGGCGTTACCTATTGGCTGGCAGAGGGGGACCTGCCAGGTGCCCATCTAATGATGGCGTGAGCGTTAGCGACAAACTGCGGTAATCTTAGAGTTACAGCTGTTTGTTAAACATTGAAAGGATGACATAACCCCTTTAGCGAATACTGAAGGGGTTATGTATCATTGTTAAATGGGGCCCTAAATAACTTTTAGGCAATTGTCTAATGTTATACTACCAATGTCTTATCTAATGTTACCTTAATTAAATGTCTCGGACACTACATGACTTGAGAACACTACCCAGAACACTTGAACGTAGACAACTCGTGTCACCTTGGGGAGCTCTGTGACACAGTTGGATCCTTTAAACAAAAATGTATGTATAACGTGAATATTTACTGTAATTAAGACTGTTGCAGCTCTGTTTAAGAAAGACAATGGCCCTAACATCAGAGATGGTTCAGGTACCACTTTATAGGCATACCACAGTTTTATATTAGATGGCCTCCTCCATGGTGCATGTGACAAATGGGTGTTTTGGTAAAATGAAAGAGTCCTGGGAGTATATTTACTAAAGACGGATTTTTATTTTTTTTTAATCAATTTCAAATCAATCAACATTGATTATGATGTCTCTGGGGCTAAATCACACATGTACCAACAGACAATTTTTTATTTGTTTTTTTAAGTGTTAGTAATTGCATGTTTAGCCCCAGAAACACACCATTGATGTGGATAGATTGAAATCGACCTTTAGTAAATATACACCCCATCGAGCACTGCTTAAACACATAACCAGTTATCTAAGTGGGAATTTAGAGGTGGGGGTATGGAATTTTGAATCAACCCCCCATAATAACTAGGTCATCCATTAGTGATAACCAAAATCAGTAAGCAGGCTGATAGGTGGTAAATAAAATCATAAGTCAGTCACAAAACATTTATACACAGACAGGATCAATGGTACTCTCTCCATTCTGGTTTTAAATATGTATCAAAGATCCATTTGCATATCTGTAACTTCCCCTATGGGTGCTAAGCTCAAATCCATGATTTACTGGTTAGTGCTACACTCCTTGGCTGTATTCAGCTGGGAAAGACGGCCAGACTTATGCTAGCTGCACACTAACTGCACACTAACTACATCAATAACGGCACTTGGGACAGCCCCTTCTGACAGCTGCAGTGCTTTCCTGTAAACCCAGTGTCATGCATGAGAGGTACAGTCTTCAACCAAAGATCCACCTCTCTTGAAGCTCTGCCTCTCATATATTTCCTCCTGATGCACTGTGACTTTCCCCTCACAACTGTATCCGGTTGTCTGATTGAACTCAGTTAGATTGACAATACACACATCGACAACCGTACATCCATCGAGGTCAACAAACTATAGATCGACCGCACCTCTATATCGACAAACAGGAGATCGACACGGACATTAGTAGTCATTTGTTTTGTTTCTGGCCTAATATCGCTATGGCTGGTAGGGATACATAACATACCTCACAATGGTCCAATTTTACAAATGGGGACACTTGAAATAATGGTGTGGTAACATTCCCTGGGGTGTACCTTGCCATTCTGAAGTGCTAAGCCTCCCTATGCATTGCTGAACGCACCACTGTTAGCTGGATATACCTTTAAACATTCCCAGCATTTGGGACAAAAGTCCAGACTGTCAGTGTGACCTGAGTGTCTATCTATTAATTCAGACCTGTTGGGAAGCCTGTCACAACCTTTTTTTGGTCTGAGGGCCACATAGGAATTACTGTCCGTCTCTGAATCAGGCCCTGAGTGTCTGTTAAATCAGACCTGTTGATAAGCATGTCCCAACCTTTTTTGGTCTGAGGACCACATCGGAAGATTGCATTAATTTGAAGGTAAATAAAATTTTCACCTCCTTGAATGCTTTATACAGTGTTCATTTTAGCACCCTGCACCTGTCACAACCCGAAGAGTTCCTATTTCCTACCTGGGGTGTGTGTCTGATCTGGTGCTTCTAGCACACTCTGGTCTGGAACTCAGCCGTTTTTTGCATCAGGTGAATGTGCAAGAAGCACCAGAGCAAAGAGCGACACCTCAGACAGGAAAGAGGTTGTGACAGGTGCAGAGTGCTAGAATGTACACTATTATACTATACTATATTTTGTTTGTTCTGTGCCTTACATATTCCATTATGTTTATTATTCTTAATTTCATTGTATTGAATTTGTTGCTTGAATGTTCTGCATTTTTCTTTAATAGTTCTGTATTTTGCTTCAAAGTATTGATTACTATGTGCCTTTTTTCCTCGCTGTACAGTGATGTATATGTTTGGTGTCATATATAGTGTTCAATCTAGCACACTGCACCCATCACAACCTGTGCAGTTCCTCTGTCCTGCCTGGGGTGTCTCTCTCTGCTCTGGTGCTTCTAGCACACTTTGGTCTGTATCTCTTGATTTGTTGCATTAGCTGAGTGTGCTAGAAGCACCAGAGCAGAGAGCGATATCCCAGGCAGGAAAGAGGAACTGCACTGGTTGTGACAGGTGCAGGATGCTAGAATGAAGATTAGTCATATAATTACTCTACTTGTAATTTGTCTTTTAAATGTCACAGGTGATGATTTTGTAACTTCCAAAACAAACATATGTGAAAATCAGTCACATGATGGACATACAGTGGAAAAGGAAACTGAAAAAATGAATGACTCTGAGGAAGAGCAACCCCCTGCTGTGTGCACCAAACGCGGGAAGAAACATGTATCCCTGTTCTTTGATTCCATCAAAGATGAACTGCGTAACCAGCCAAAGTGTACAGAATTTCCCAGTAGTTCTGCATCAATACGTCAAGTTGAAGTAGTGACATTTGTCAGACGGAAGAAGCAAACAAAGGCAAAGGAAATAAAAGGCAGGGATTCTGAGGTAACCGTAAATCCATGTACTAGCGAAATCTATCCATTCCCATAGTAATGGTTATACAGTGCTGTTAATGTATTCCTGCAGCAGCCAAATGTGCAGCTTTGTAAGGGACAGTACCAGGAAAATGCATTAGGAATGCCTGCAGTTTCAATTGTCTTAAAGGCATTGTCTCCCTGTAGACCCCAACCCTTTCACATTTCAAACTAAAACTCCTTTTGTAATGCAGCAAGTATAATCTTCTCATGTAGTAATTAAAATAGCAAAAACTTAAGTGCAAAATTCGCACACACAATCATTTAATGTGTGCACAATTAACAAAGAAAGTGTTTATTGGTTTCAGAGGTGAATTTGCAAGTGCTAGTGACTCCTAATCAGCGGGTGATTACGTAGGTGATCAGGCTGCCAAAACTGATATGGCTACTGACAACCATACAGTGCAGGTCTTTCTCTGTTCTCCATGACACAGTGACGTCCTTAATGTACTCAGGCTCTGATTCAGAGATGGACACAAATATCATAGCAGGTCTCCAGATAAGCAGAGTGCTCTCCTGCAGTGAGCAAGAACGTTGGCTCCCCCAAACGCTGACTACATGTCACCTACTCTGCGTGAGTTTATCATCTGTGTGAGCGTATTTCGCTCTGTTTACATAAATATCTGCATTGCGTCTATCTCTAAATCAGGCCCTCAGTTTTCAATTGCACTCCCATTCCCGGAACACATCTAAAATCCACACGCAGTTGTATGCCTTTATTGTGAGCATGCACAGTACATGACACACTAAGGAAATGGTGTACAGTGTATGCCCAACTCTGCTGAGCCCTATTGTTCATGTATGTAATTTCAAGTCAGAACTATGGGCCTGATTCAGACCCACTCGCAAGTGCATAGCGCCTGCAAGCAGGTTGATGTTTGACCCATGCGCCGCATCCAGCGTGCGTGAGCCCCAGTGAGCGATTTAAGTTCAGTCACTCCGGGGCTCGCTACAAGACGGGGCGGCTGTCGATGTTGATTGACAGTTCGCCCCATTTTGTAGGTGGGGAGGGGGGTTGGCTGCACAAAGTCAGGCGTTCCCTCGTGATGTCAGTAGTGGACTTCCTGCTCTATTAGAGCAGGAAGTACACTCGAGCCTGCGGGAGCCGAGACCCTACCACAGGGTCAAGGCGATAATAGCGACCATCGCCAGGCCGCTTGCACAAGCTGTGGGTGGTCACCCACAGCTTTGCGAGCAGCCTGGAGGCGGAGAAAAAAAAAAGGCCCTGATTCAGAGCGCTCGCCAGCAGCGAGCGCCTCTGAATCAGGCCCCATGTCACTTCATATTTATGGCATTTTGTTTGTTTTTTACAGATGGATGTTGGTGCAACAGAGGAAGTTAATAGTGAAACATTTAATTTTGAAAAGGTATATACCATTTTTTTTTTCCCTCCTTTAGTGATTTAACAGATGGTACATATTTGATGTCCACAAAAGTTGTTGAAACAAGTAAGGATTGTCAGTATGTTAATACAATGTATAGATTATGAAAATGGTGATGTTTTACATTACAGTTGCTTATAAAGTGGGTCTAATACAGAAAAGCAATGCTTGTCACAACTTTATCTGTTTAATCAGTACTGTACCAAAACTTGCATAATGGGTTAACTTTAGATAAAAAATAATGTGCCTTCAGATAAACATTTGAATGCATGGATTAATAGAATGTTTTAATACATAGTTAGCTAATCTAAAATAGGCACATTGAAGAGTGCTAAAACACAAATCAAAACTATAGTTTGAAAGAAGGTGACGTGTTTTTTTTGTAAAAAACAAACAATTTTTTTTTAGTAATAATTGTACTGGTCACTGCTGCTGACATCAGGTCGCATACTAGACACCAAGCTTTGAGGAAAGTGCTATCATCTATTAGTCGCAGTGCTAACCAATGATATAAAATAGTGGTTGCTTAGATCAACTTAATGGTCTTCCACAGGTGCTTGAAAGGGAGGGGTTTAATCTAGACTAGAAACAAAGAAAAAAAAAATTTTCCCCAGCAAACAGCCCAGCATTAAGATTTGAATACTACATGATAATAAAAATCCATAGATCTTTGCTGCATATATTTGCAAAGATATGTTTAAGTACCGAGGTGGTGCTTAAACCTATTTCTCTGTACCGGTGTCCCTAAAGCTACATGATAATAGCACACTTGTAATAGTGATCTGATGCTAGCTATTATTATACCACTATTCCATTACTTCATACCCCTTTCACACCAAAATCTCAGGTCCATCCAGGGGTTTTGAGCATGTCAGTCCCTCATGAGACCCGGCTCAGACCCCGTTCACACTGCATCTCCGACCCAGGTTATTCCTGGGTAGGCCCCATTTGCACTGAACCTGGGTCAGCCCTGAAAAACCTATAGGTGTCATAAAAAATGTTCTTTTTCAGGCCAATGTACAGTACCCTGAAGTGCCCACCAGTCCAATTGTTTCTGCGACCTATGATGGGGACTATAGCTGTATTGCAGAACACATCCGGGCCACTCTTGCACGCAGTGTGGGACCACACAAGTTTTGTTTTTCAAATAAAAATGTTTTTTCTACAGGGTTCGTAGGCTCCACAGGAAGACCTTGGGGTGTAAGTTGGATCTGGATCCCGGGCACCATGCAGTTAAAGCTTTGCTTCCAAGATGCACTGGTCCATCCTCCCTATACCCCGCCCCAGAGCCAGAGGCTCCTCCGTTTACGTTGGTGCCCGGCCGGAGTCGGGTCACTGTTATCGCATGGGGGCTGTTTAGCAGCCCCAAAGCTAATTTTATCTTTATTATTTAGATAGACAAGAAAAAAACTATCAGAGCGCACAGCAGCAGACTGTCCATATGACATCTGCACTGCCGCTCCGTCACCCCGCTGGCGCCGCAACGCCAGTACAGATCTGGGGATCTCAGTGGGACCCCAGGGTCTGTGCTAGCCGTGCCCCGCGGGACATCCTGGACTGCGGCCGGACGCACGGGGACAGGTAAGGGCTTATCACCGCTTGCGGTGATCTGCGTATTAGCAGTCCAAACCTCCGGTCTCTGGGTCTCCAAACCTCCGGTCTCTGGGTGACAGACCAGAGGTGCTGGCTGTGGAGGCAGGAACACAATACTTTTAGTTAGTGAGGGAGCCAGCATCCCGGGGGTTAATTGCCGGCCTGTTTAGCGGCTCCTCCCCTCAGCTCAGCACGCCTTTCCGCTGAGGTCTAGCTTTGCTGAACTGGTTCCTCCTGCAGCCACGCCCCCTCTGAGGTCTACGGCGGCCATTTTCTCTGGATGGTACATCGCAGATCTCTCAGGACAGCGTGTGGTCCAGTCCCCCTGTATACCTCTCCCTTGGGTTAGTGTATACAGCACTATAGCCTTCCCAGACGCTGAATCTGGGCAGTTTATTGTACTGCCAATTTGCAGTATGTGATTTATATCTGCATTATATGTGACTTATGCTAGCGCTGACTGTCTGTCTTATTTCTGATTAGTCAGTTTATATATATCACTTTCCTTTACTACCAGCCCTAACGTGTAATGTAGTTAGGGTGGTACTTTGACCTCACATATATAGATACAAGTATTTGTGAAGTCTGTTACATATGGTTGTGTGCTGCACGGTGCCATATTGTTGGACCAGTGAGTTGCATACCTTGTGAGTGGGGTCTGACCGCTATTCTTAGCGTTAGTCAGGACCAGTGTAGCGCTTTCTGATTTTCCATAAATTATATAACTTGTCAGACATGTCTGACAAGGAGGTCGAGTGCAATGCTGCACCCACTCTGCTCTCCTGCAGGCTATGTGTTGCAGGGGTGAGTAAGGAGGATTTAACTCAGGATGGGTTATCTGTGAGGTGCTAACAGTTGCCTGGCCCCTCAAATCCCCCAACAACGGGACAGGATACCCCTTGGGCGTTTTTTTTTTCTCAGGTCCTGGCCTCTATTGTGGGTCGCCTGGCGGTCCCGGCTGTTTTATCCCATATGGGGTTACCTCAACAAACCATTCTTCCCTCTCAGAGTAATCCCGCATTGTTTGCAGTCTACTCCTGTTCCACAGTCTTACTCCCTACAAGGGATTACTGCAGTATATACAATCCCCTTCGGTATCACAACAGTCTGTCAGTCCCTTCCAGGGACTAACACAAGCTGCACAGCCACCCTGGGTGGATGTTTTCTACAGTTCAGTCAGAGTTTGGCAGCTTTCTCTACGGCCTTTCAGACCATGTTGCGGAATGAAAGCGCTAAGAAGGCATCTAAACGCCCTGTATTGTCTTCCCAGTCTACACAACTAGCAGACACAGAAGTGTCGTCGGATGATGGGGAAGTGGATGAGGCATCTGATTCCCCTTCACAGGAGGTGGAGCCTAAATCAGGTATTAATTTTCCGGCTTTGGTGCGAGCGGTCTGATCCATACTAGATATAGAGGATGACGTTCCTGCCCCTAAATCCAAATACCCTCAGTTTAAACAGATAAAGGTGACTTTGGCAGTTTTTCTACTCTCTGACCAGCTGGTAGATCATATGGCGGAGCCTTGGCAAGCACCTAGTAAGAGGTAACAGCCGCAAAAGCGTTTGGCCTCATGTTATCCATTCCCTGTGGGACACCAAGAAGTGGGAATCGCCTCCTGTGGTGGATTCTCATGTTACTCACTTAATAAAAAGTGCCACGCTGCCCATGCCTTCCATTTCTTCCTTGAAGGACTCTACGGATAGGAAGATTGAGACGTGCCTGAAATCAATTTTCTCTCAGGAGCAGTTACCCGTCCGTCCATGGCTATCTCATGGGTTGCTAAGGCGATAGAAGGTTGGGCAAATGTTCTGGAGGACACTTTGCCCGAGGAGGCTCATGAGACTCAGGTCTTTGGTGGGCCGCATTAGAGATGTGGCTGCTTATATTGGTGAGGCTTCTTTGGATGCCAGTCTACTGACCTCCAGAGTCGGCCGCGGCAGTGTCTGCTCGCCGCTTTCTGTTGTTGCGCTCCTGGAGGGCGGACGCTGATTATAGAAAGGGCCTGAAGGCATTTCCCTACAATGGGGAGATATTGTTTGGCCCGGACTTGGACAAAATTGTAGACACACTGGCAAAATCTAAATACGCATTTCTGCCATCAGCATCTGCACCTTCCAAGGCTAGAACCTCTTCCTTTTGGTACTTTCGTCCTCAAGGCAAGCCCAAAGGACAGTCTTTACTTAGATAATAGCGAAAAAAAATACCACCAAGCCTAAGAAACAGGCCTGGAGCGCAAGACACCCTGCTTCCAAGTCTGAGGATAAACCCTCAGTCTGATGGGACGGGCCTCCCTCTGGGGGATCCCAGAGTGGGAGGCCGACTTCTTCAGTACGCCCAGTGCTGGTGTCAAACCACCAAGGATGCTTGGGTAAAAGAAGTGGTCTCTCAGGGGTACGCTCTCTCATTCCAGCGAAGTCAAAGAACAAGGCCTTGCAGGTCCAGGGAGCCATATAGTCCTTGATGAAAAGCAGCGGGAATTGTACCAGTCCCACTATCTCAAAGAAGGACTCATTGTCATTCTACTCTTTCATCGGCCTATCCTCAACCTCAAATCTATGAACAAGTTCCTCAGGGTGCCCAAGTTCAGGATGGAAAATACGTTCCATCATACTGGCTATGGAACCTGGGGATTACATGGTAACCCGGGACATTCGGTATGCTTACCTGCATATCTCCATAACGTCTTCTCACCAGTGTTATCTACGGTTTGCTATTCTGCACCAACACTTTCAGTTTCGGGCGCTGCCCTTTGGTCTATCCAAGGCTTCAAGGGTCTTTACAAAAGTTATGGCTGTCATGGCAGCCCATCTGCGGAGTCAGGGTGTACGACTTTTCCCATACCTGGACGAATTCCTCTTGCTGGCGGTTTCTCCAGAGGTGCTTCACCACCACCTACTCCTGACGATCGCTTGTCTACAAGTGCACGGGTGGCTAATAAATTGGAAAAAGTCCTCCCTAATTTGCTCCACAAAGGATGGTTCATTTGGGAGCCTTTCTGGATTCTCACCAGCAGCGAATCTTCCTAACTCCAGAAAAGATCTCCTCACTGCGAGTGCGCAGATTCCTCTGCAGTCATCGGGTGTCCATACAATCGACGATGCATGGGTCCATGGTGTATGCTCAGCTTCATTCAAGGCCCCTGCAGGGGCTGATCCTCTCCAGATGGAACGGCTTAGCCCACCGGGTCAAGGCTCAGATGATGGTGTTCTCTCCGGAGGTGCGCCTGTCTCTGTCTTGGTGGTTACTGACACCTCATCTCACCAACGGTCGCCCCTTTTGGATCCCGGACTGGGTACTCCTCACGATGGATGCCAGTCTCTGGGGCTGGGGCGCAGTGACCGGTCTCCACTCCTTTTCAGGGCCGTTGGACAGCAGTCGAAGCAGCCCTCCCCATCAACATATTGGAACTTCAGGCCGTGTACAGACCCCTCAGGATGACAAGTCACATTCTGCACGGAAAGCCCGTGCAGGTTCAGTCCAACACCACCACCACAGTGGCTTACATCAACCATCAAGGAGGCACTCAGTCGGGCAGCAGTGGGTGGAATGATATGGGCCTAATGCCACCTCCCGGCAATTTCGGCAGTGTTCATTCCAGGAGTTCTCAATTGGGAAGCGGACTTCCTCAGCCGTCACAACGTGCATCCAGGAGAATGGTCTCTTCACCAAGAGGTGTTTCAACTCCTAGTGGACAAATGGGGCCTCCCGGAGGTGGACCTCATGGCCTCCCGACACAATCACAAGTTACCAGTGTACAGGTCCAGAACAAGGGATGCTGTTTCAAGCTTGGTGGATGCTCTGCCAGTAAGGTGGACCTTCCATGTTGCGTACCTCTTTCCTCCGGTATCCCTGCTTTTTCGGGTTCTTCGGAAGTTCAAGCAAGACGGGGGCACTGTCCTGCTGGTGGCTCTAGCTTGGACCAGACATCATTGCTACTCAGCTCTTCGGAGTCTCTCCATCGACACTCCGTTCCTGCTGCCGGACCTGTTGTCTCTGGGTCCTTGCCTTTACCCAGACCTGGATCGTCTGTCTTTGACGGCGTGGCTCTTGAGACATCCATCCTAAGGTCCAAGGGATTCTCTAGCTCAGTCATCGGCACGATGCTCCGAGGACGTAAACCTGCTTCGGACAGGATATACCACAGGGTGTGGCATACAGATTTCCAGTGATGTCGCTCTCTGGATTACGACCCTCAGGTGTTTCGTAATTGCAGGATTCTGGCATTCCTTCAAGCAGGATTGGACCTCGGCCTTCGTCTGGCCTCGTTGAAAGTACACGTCTCTGCACTGTCAATGTGGTTCCAATGAAGGATAGCTCCGCTCCCGGATATCCCCACCTTTCTACAGGGTGCTCTCCGGATTCCGCCTCCCTTTGTCTAACACCCACCCCCCTTGCGGGTCCGTGCTCTCTGGATTTATGTTGACCGGACCAGTTCCCTTCGGAAAGCAGAATCCTTATTTGTGCTCTATGGATTTCACAAGAAAGGATGGCCAGCCAATAAACAAACATTGGCCAGATGGCTTCGTATGACTATCTCTGAGGCTTTCACACAGTCAGGCTTGCCTGTTCAGGCTTATGTTACTGCTCATTCTACTTGGTCTGTGGGCCCTTCGTGGGCAGCTCGCCATGGCGTCACGGCTGTTCAGCTTTGTAAGGTGGCCGATTGGTCTTCCATTCAGACCTTTTCTAAGGTTCTATGCATTTGATTCCTTCGCCTCTCAGGATGCTTTCTTTGGGCGCCGGATTCTCTTCTCAGTGCAGGAGCGTCCCCACCCTTAAAAGGACTGCTTTGGGACATCCCCAAGGTCTCCCTATAGAGCATATGTGTCACGGCCAGGGTATTTCTGCATGGCGCTAGGCGAGTGTTACCTGTGAGGTCATTGTGGCGGAGCTGGTGTCTGGCGGGGGCTTTGGCTGCGCGCGTTGTTGTGCGGGCCTGTTGTCACTCTGCGCTGGTAAGGCCTGGCGGCGTCTCCATTCCGTTTGGCATGGGCGCCGCCATCTTGCCTTCTGGCCATGTGATGCGGCTGGCCAATCCTGGTGAGTCACATGTTCCCTCCGGCCAGTAACGGCAATGCATGGGGTATTTAGGAAGGGTCAGTGCCTTCCTTCTTTGCCAGTGCAACGTGTATCTCAGCCTAGCTGTGAGGGAGATCTCTGTGCTTATCCTGTTCCTGTGAATTCGCTGTCTGCCAGCCTGCCTGTCAGCTCCTAGCTCCCACTGGACTACCCCGCTTCCTCCATCACCCTTGCCCATACCTGAGTGCCTGAGCCTGCTGACATCCTGCGCTTCAGTTCACTACCTGCATACCTGGCTTGATTATTTTCAGTTCACTACCTGCATACCTGGCTTGATTATTTTCAGTTTCACTACCTGCACACCTGGACAGCTCTAATTGTTTCTTTCTATTTGGACATTAACCCTTTTACTCCCACCACAGAACTCTTGTGCACATTTATATATTCCTGGACTTTTATTTACTGCCACATTATATGTCTATTCAAGCACTTATTAAAAATCCTAGTTTTATTTTCAAATCTGCTTCTGTGATCGCTCCTGCTACCACCCTGGGTCCACAAACAACCCAGAACATAACAATATGGACCCTGAAGAGTAACATGAGTTATGGTAAGAACTTACCTTGGTTAACTTTCTTCAAAGTCCATAGGGTCCACAGGGCATCCGCCCTGACGCACCTGGCTTCATATGGCCTATGTTGCTGGTCACCGGTTTCCCGTCTCCTCTGTGAGTGTGATTCTCGAGTGTTCCAGTCTTCCTTCTCTTTTCCTCCTTTTGGCTACTTACCTACTGAGGTGCCTCTGGCTCGGGGGCGGGGTATAGGGAAGATGGACTAGTGCATCCTGGGATCAAAGCTTTAACTGCGTGGTGCCCTGGATTCAGATCCAACCTACACCCCCAAGGTCTCCCTGTGGACCCTATGGACTTCGAAAAAAGAGAGTTAACCAAGATAAGTTCATACCATAACCCTCATTTTTTATTATTTTCAACTAATGTTCCTGTTGAAATGTTTAACATTTGCCACACATTATCAACATTTGTTAATATTTTTAGATAGTGCTTTTTCGTACATTTTTCCCTATACACAATGTAAAAAACACAATTTTGGTATATTTAAAAAAAAAACAAAAACAAAAAAAAACCCTATCACGTACTAGTCACTGTAGGTAAAGGGTGCTGATCTGTATTTTTCAATCAGAAAATAGCACATATAAAGCTAACTTACCAGTACATCACCTCCTACAATTAGGCCCATTTAAATTAAAATATCACCTCACATATCGGCACCCTTTACCTAGAATGAACAGTAGCAAGAACGCACAAGCAGTATCCCTGTATACGCTTTTTATAAAACAGTACACCGTATATATTGTAAAATAAAACAAGTGTGTACTATCAAAATATGCACGCAGGCAACATATAAGCAATAAAACATATACCAAAAAAGGCTTACTATAAGCCATACATAATTATATGTATAATTTGTATACAAATAAAGAACTTGTATAAAAATATAAATAGCATACAAATATTAAACAAAACAATGTGTCTGTGTCAGTATATAGAGCCGGACCAATCGCATATTTGACATGATTCAGAGCCGCTCGCTAGATGCGATCACTCGCCCCCAGCGCATGCAAATGTGGCTAAGTGACGGCCTGGCAGGCGCTAGCTTGGAAAGGCATAAGCACGCCCACTTTGTCTTGGTGAGCGATCACTTTGTGTATGCAGACGCACATTAGCTGATGTAGAGACGCCCACTAGCGCACGTCATCTCCAGGAAGTGTATTTAAACATTGGTACATCAAGGACCATCGGAAGGACTTGCAGCGCTTGTGGTTGCCTTACTGCAAGCACTGCGAGGATTTGAGTGTGTGAAAAAAAAGCTGGCGACGTGTACCATGACGCTGTCTGTTAATTATGTACGCCTTAGAAACGGCGTTGCAACACTCAGGCCTGCCTGCGTTCGCACCTCCACTCCCCCGTTAAGTGTCCTGCCCCTCTTTCCATCCACAAACTGCCTCTCCTGTCACTCATTACACTGGGCTGTCTTTGCTTGGCGAGTGAGTGGATTCCAATCGCACTGAGTAGTTTGCGCACGCGCAGTGCGAAGCGTGCGCATTCGCAGTTGCTTAACATCAGCCGCGTATGAGTGAGTGGCCGTTTGCAAACGGGTCTGAGTGAGCTTCATTGTGCACAGTGCTGCTATACTCACTTCTTAATACTCCTCACTATCAGAACTAGCCGGGAACTGTTTCTATAGCTCGGCTTTACCAAGGAGATCTTCTAACCTGTCAGGTGGCTCCAAGTTGTGCGGATGTGCCACTTACTAGAGATCCCATGTACTTATTCTTGCAGAGACATTTCACACAGTTTTGTCATCTGTGTCTGGATTGGTGACAATAACCTCTTTCATCATTTAATAGAGATGTACATTATCCAAATGCTGCTTGGGAGCTTTCAGTGAATTTTTAAGATCTGTTTCTACTTCAGGGTCCATAGGGGTCCACAGGATTGACCTTTGGGTATAGCTGGATCTGGATCCACGGGCACCACGCAGTTAAAGCTTTAGCTGCTCCCAGGATGCACTTGGGTCCATCCTCCTCTATAGCCCGCCCCCGAGCCACAGGCACCCCAGTTTTAGTTGGTGCCCGGCCGGAGTCGGGTCACCTTGCACAGTGGGGTTGCAGGAGCAGCCCCCAAAAGCTTTTTTTTTTTTCTTTTTGGAGCCAATTTATTTTACTAGCCTCTATAGAGTGGCAATGACTGTCTATACAGACGTCCAAGCTGCCGCTCCTACTCCCCGCTGGCAATGCGACGCCAGTGCCTATCTGGGGATCGCGGCGGGACCCCAAAGCCTGTACTAGCAGGGCTCTGGGGCTTTCCCTGGACTGCTGCCGGAGATGCCGGGGAGAATAAGGTAAGCTGTGAGTCTCTGATTAGCGGCGGCTCGCGGGTTCCTCTAAATGCAGTCCGATGCCCCCGGTTCTGGGGGACACACCGGGGGTGCTAGCGGTGGCGGCGGGCACCCCCTCCTTGGAGGCATACCTCGTGAGACCACTAGACCGCCAGGGTAAAATACGCGGCAAGCGGCAAGCCGGCGACCCTGGGGTTAATAGCTAGCCAGGGGAGGAAGCCTTCCCTGTTTAGCGGCTCCTCCCCTCCCCGACTTTCAGCACGCAGTCTGGCGTCCCTGAGCTACAGATTACTTGGCCACTCCTCCACACCTATTTTCTCTAGGTGGCTACGCTGATCTCTCAGGGAGCATGCGGACCGGTCCCCCTGTGTACCTCTCCCCCGCTAAAGGACAGTGTACACAGCGCTATAGCCCTCCCAGACACTGAATCTGGGCGGTTGAGTGTAGTGAAAGGTGCAGTGAGTATTATCTTCCTGCATGGTATGTGACTTTTGCTAGTGCTGCCTGTCTGTGCTTATTCCACTTACTGTCAGCTTATACCTATCCCTTTCCTTCTCCTATAAGGCCCTACAGGTTTGTGGGGGAAGGGCGTTTTTCTACAAACCTCACCTTTATAAATCAAGTATTAGTGTGGTCAGTCACATACAGTTGTGTGTTACACATTGCCATATTGTGAGCTGTTGTTTAGCACACAGGTAAGTGCGCCGGTGTGGCACTATTCCCTCAAAACCCCCTATGTCGCAGGAACCACCATGGGCGATGTTTTCTCAAGTGCTGGTGTCTATTTGGGACCGTCTTGTCGGTTCCGACTGCTATCCCTACCAGGGAGTTGCCCCAGCCTACCATCCCCCATTCCCCGTGTATCCCGCAATTATTGCAGTCTCCCCCTGCGTCTCAGGCTGTTGATCATTATGCTGGGTTACCTATGTATATACAGTCTACCCCTGTGATGCAGCAGTCTGTGGTGCCTTTTCAGGCCCCTCCATGGGTGGATGTGCTCTCCAACTCGGTCCAGAGTTTGGCGGCCACGTCTTCGGCTTTTTAGTCGATGCTGCAGAGTGACATCCCTTCAAGGAAGTCTAAACGCACTATAATGGCACAAGCCGCATATTTCACGGACACCGAGGTGTCCTCAGATGATGGGGAGGTACATGACGACACCGACTCGGACGTCTCGGTCCAGGAGGTGGATACTAAGTCCTCCATCAATGTGCGGGCTCTGGTTAGGGTGGTGCGAGCCATTCTTCAAATAGAAGATGAGGCACCAGCCCCTAAGTCTAACTACCCTAGTTTTTAAAAAGGCTAAGGTGACTTCTGCGGTGTTTCCGCTGTCTGATCAATTAACGGATCATATGGCGGTGGCTTGGCAGGCACCCAGTAAGAGATTCCAGCCACAGAAGCGGTTGGCGTCTAATTATCCATTTCCTGAGGCGCATTATAAAACATGGGAAAACCCACTGGCGGTGGATTCCCATGTCACTCGCTTAATCAGGAGTTCTACGCTGCCATTACCGTCTATATCCTCGCTGAAGGATCCCACGGACAGGAAGGTTGAAACTTGCCTAAAGTCCATTTACTCTCTCTCGGGGGCAGTAGCCCGGCCGTCCATGGCCATCTCCTGGGTGGCAAAGGCCATTGAGGGTTGGGCCAATGCATTAGAGGATACCTTTCCATACGATGCTCCGGATGTCCAGAGAGCGTTGTTGGGACAGATGAGAGATGCTGCTTCCTACATTGGAGAAGCCTCTTTAGATGCTAGTCTGCAGACTTCTAGGGTTTCAGCTGCAGCAGTGTCTGCTCGCCGATCCTTGTGGTTGAATCAGCGTCTGCCCTCCAAGACCTCAAAGAAAGGCCTGGAGGCCTTACCCTTTGATGTAGAATTACTATTTGGTCCGGACTCGGACAAGATAGTAGATACCCTGGCTAAATCCAAATCAGCCTTCATCCCTTTCGGCTTCAGCACCTGTTAAGGTGCGGAGCTCCGCTTTTGGGTCCTTTCGGGTTCAGGGCAAGGCCAAAGGTCAGTCCTTCCCGAGGCAGTCGGCGACCAAGACCACCTCTAAGCCCAAGAAGCAGGCCTGGAGTGCCAGGCGCACTTCTTCCAAACAGGAAGATAAACCTTCTACCTGATGGGACGGGCCTCCCTCTGGGAGACCCCAGAGTAGGAGGATGACTTCTTCAGTTTGCCCAGTGGTGGCACAATGCCACCACGGATGCTTTGGTTCGAGAAGTGGTCTCTCTGTCTTTTCGGCACAGACCACCCCACCAGTTTTTCTGCACGAGTCCTTCTCAGGACAAAACCAAGGCTTTGCAGATTCAGGAAGCTATAGAGTCCTTGTTGAAAGCAGGGGTCATTGTTCCCGTTCCTCAATCACAACGAGGGACGGCGTACTACTCTACTCTGTTTCTGGTGCAGAAACCCAATGGTTCTCATCGCCCTATCCTCAATTTGAAGTCTCTGAACAAATTCCTCAGAGTTCCCAAATTCAGGATGGAAACGTTATGTTCCATCATTCTAGCGATGGAACCTGGGGATTACATGGTCTCCATGGATATCCAGGACGCCTACCTCCATGTTCCGATAACACCTTTGCACCAGCGGTCTGAGGTTCGCTATCCTGCAGCATCACTATCAGTTTCGGGCGCTACCCTTTGGCCTCTCCACGCACCAAGGGTATTCACCAAAGTGATGGCGATCATGGCCGCACATCTTTGGAGCCAGGATGTACGGCTGCTGCCGTATCTAGACTACCTCCTTTTGCTGGCGAGCTCTCCGGAGGTACTGCTTCAACATCTCCACCTGACGATCGCTTGTCTGCAAGCGCACGGGTAGTTGATAAATTGGAGAAAGTCCTCCCTGATTCCATCACAGCGGATGGTTCATTTGGGAGCCCTGCTAGATTCTCGTCAGCAAAGGATCTTCCTGACTCCGGAAAAGGTCTCCTCCCTACAGCTGCGGATACACAGTTGCCTGAGCAGTTGCCGCCTGTCGGTCCATTTGGCAATGAGAGTTCTGGGGTCCATGGTGTCTGCATTCGACATGGTGGAATTTGCCCACTTCCATTCACGGCCCCTGTAGGGGCTGATTCTATCAGAATGGAACGGGTTACCTCACCGGATCCGCTGTCAGATGCTGGTGTTGTCCCCGGAGGTTTGGCAGTCTTTGGCTTGGTGGCTTCAGATAACTCATCTGGTCGAGGGGCGCCCCTTTTGGATCCCGGACTGGGTCCTGCTCACAACAGATGCCAGTCTCCGGAGTTGGGGAGCAGTGACAGGCTCGTTGTCACTTTAGGGACGTTGGACTGCGGAAGAAGCTCTTCTCCCCATCAACATCCTGGAACTGCGGGCGGTGTACAGGGCCCTGCAGTCGTCCGGCACCGCTCTTCAAGGAAGGGCGGTTCAAAATCAGTCCGACAACGCCACCACGGTGGCGTACATCAGCCACCAGGGAGAAACTCCCAGTCGGGCTGCGATGTCGGCGGTGTCTCGCATCCTTGCTTGGGCGGAGTGCCACATTCCAGCAATCTCGGCGGTCTTCATTCCCGGAGTCCTCAATTGGGAGGCGGACTTCCTCAGCCATCACGACGTGCATCCCGGGGAATGGTCTCTTCACCCAGAGGTGTTTCAGCTACTCGTGGACAGATGGGGACTGCTGGAGCTGGACTTGATGGCCTCTCGTCACAATTACAAGTTGCCCGTTTACAGGTCAAGGACAAGAGATGCAGGCGCATGTCTGGTAGACGCACTGTCGGTGAAATGGAGGTATCTGTATCCTCTATCACTGCTACCTCGGGACCTGTGGAAATTCAAGCAGGACGGCATCACGCTCATGCTGGTGGCTCTAGCGTGGCCCAGACGTCATTGGTACTCCGATCTGAGGAGCCTCTCCATCGATGCTCCGTACCTTCTTCCTCTGCATCAGGACCTATTGTCTCAAGGGCCCTTCCTTTACCCGGATCTGGGTCGGCTGTCTTTGACGGCGTGGCTCTTGAGACAGCCATCTTAAGGTCTCGGGGCTTCTCTGGTTCGGTTATTAGTACCATGCTCGGGGCACGCAAGCCTACTTCCGCACGGATTTACCACAGGGTGTGGCGCAGTTACTTTCAGTGGTGTGAGTCCAGAAACTATGATCCTCAGGTGTTCGGAGTCTCTAGGATCTTGGAATTTCTGCAATCAGGTTTGGACCTAGGCTTACGCCTTGCCTTCCTGAAGGTGCATGTGTCCGCGCTGTCCGTGTGGTTCCAACGAAGGATCGCTACACTGCCAGATGTTCACACTTTTTTCCAAGGTGTTCTCCGAATCCAGCCTCCCTTTGTGCCTCCTGTGGCTCCTTGGGACTTGGCGGTGGTTCTTCAGGATCCTGCAGTGTCCTCATTTTGAGCCTCTTGAGTCTGTGGAACTCAAGTGGTTAACGTTTAAGACTGTTTGTTTTTCTCCTGGCAATTGCTTCTGCCAGGAGTGTGTCCAGAATTGGGGGTGCTTTCCTGTTGTCCCCCTTTTCTGATTTTTCATCAGGACAGAGCGGTGCTTCGCACCCGTCCTGAGTTTTTGCCGAAAGTGGTTTCAAAGTTCCACATCAGTCAGGAACTTGTTGTGCCAGCTTTTCAGTCACCTGATCTTTCAGCTGGTGAGGCTTCCTTGGATCTAGTCCGTGATCTCAGAATTTATGTGGACCGGACTGTTTCTGTTAGGAAGTCTGATTCCTTGTTTGTCCTCTTTGGTTTTCACAGGAGGGCTTGGCCTGCCAACAAACAAACGTTAGCCCGTTGGCATTGTTCTGTTATTTGTGAGGCTTATGCACAGGAGGGTTTACCTGTGCCAGCCTCTGTTAAGGCTCATGTCTCTCGTTCTGTGGGTCCCTCGTGGGCTGCTAGACGTGGCGCCTCTGCTGTTCAGCTATGTAAGGCGGCCACCTGGTCTTCTATTCAGACGTTTTTGAGGTTCTATGCGTTTGACACCTTTGCCTCTCCGGATGCATCCTTCGGGCGCCGGGTTCTCCTTTCTGCACAGAAGCGTCCCCGCCCTTAGTTGAACTGCTTTGGGACACCCCCCCCCCCCCCCCCCCCCCCAAGGTCAACCCTGTGGACCCCCTATGGACCCTGAAGTAGAAAACAAGAGATATGGTAAGAACTTACCTTTGTTATCTCTTTCTACGAAGTCCATAGGGTTCACAGGGCACCCGCCCTGACGCACCTGGCTTCATATGGGCTGTGTGGCTGGTCACCGGTTTTCCGTCTCCCATTTCTGTGAGTATGGTTTCTTGTGTGTTCCAGTCTTCCTTCTCTCTGTGTTTAGTCTCCTCCTCCGGCCGTGGCTGCTTACCAACTGGGGTGCCTGTGGCTCGGGGGCGGCGTATAGAGGCGGATGGACCCAAGTGCATCCTGGGAGCAGCTAAAGCTTTAAATGCGTGGTGCCCGTGGATCCAGATCCAGCTATACCCCAGGGTCAACCCCTATGGACCCTAAGTTCTTACCATATCTCTTGTTTTTTGCAATGTATTGAGGCAGTTATTGTAGTGCATCGAGAAATTATTCACAACGCTTCACTTTTTCCACATTTTGTTATGTTACAGCCTTATTCCAACATGGAATAAATACATTTTTGTCCTCAAAATTCTACACACATTACCCCATAATGAGCACGTGTTAAAAAGTTATTTAGAGATTTTTGCAAATTGAATTAAAAAAAAAAACCTCTAAAGAAATCACATGTACACCCACCGGCCTAGGGTGCCGATGATAGCCCCAGGCTATCAGCCTAGGCCAGGGGTTCCCTGGAGAGGGGTACCCCTTTATTGGAGGGGTACATGACTCCCCAGGGATCCCTGTCCTGGGCTGACTAGCAGTCATGGTTGATGCTGGGGGGCCCGGTGAAATGGCTCCCCTGACTGTGGCATCAGTCCCCCGCTAGAAAGGGTCCAGGGGCTGGTTTTAAATATACGGAGAACCTCACGCCATTTTTTTTCTCTGTATATTTAAAACTAGGTCTGTCCTTGCTGCCTGTTGCTGGTTCGTAATTTACAGTGGAACTCCACATTTTTTTTTTCCCTGTAAATTAAGAACCAGGTCAGGCTGGCAAGCCACGGGGCTGCTTAGTGTTTTTGGGGGGGACCTCACGTAATTTTTTTTTTTTACAAATTAACCCTATTTTAACCATTTACACAAAGACACATACACAAATCACAATGATTTGTGTATGTTTCTGACCATCTCGCAGCTCAAGGGGTTGAGAGTTTGAAAAGTGATTTTGACAGAGAGTTTGCTCCTATCTCACCTGAGATTGTCATCCCGATTCTTGGTAAATTTGAGAGATGTATGTTTTAGGTGAAAAGCACTTCCGATTTGGGCCGATGGTGATTTGCTTCGAGATTGCTCTCTCACCCGAGTTTTACGAGTGAGATATGCGAAATCTCTCTCTAACTCACCCGACTTTACCTTTAGTAAATTTGCAGGGAAAAAATTAATAAATCACCCCAGAGAGTCATCTCGACCTAACTCGATTCTTAGTAAATTTACCCCTTAATATCAGCTTCTGGGAATCCTGAGTGTTTATACTGGCGCAGACACATTGTTTCTTTTTCTATTTGTTTCAGTTGAGGAAATAGAGAGAAGCCCTCATTTGTCAGCTGCAAGTATTTACACAGGATAGCATTTGTGTAAAAGCGCACCTAGTTTTGTATATCTACTAATTAAACATCTGAAAAGTGGTAAATCTAAATTTTTCACTATTTAAAAAAGGCACATTTATGGCTAATTATGGTCCACTATACAGTATACTCAGGGCTTTGTGGGTTTGCAGGACGTGTACTAAGGTCACAGTAAGGCCCTCTATTGTAGGAGATATAAGCGTGACCATGGTAGAATGGGCCCTGTTGGGGTGGCGGTTGTGTGAGAATACGCTTGATTGTGAGTGAACAAGTGCTCAAGGAACACAATTTGACACTCCTGAAACGCAATTTTCCGCTCATGTGCTTTCCTGCATGATTATGAGCTAGAACATGAAGGACTGTTTCCAGCTCAGCCTGTAAAACCTTTCCAGGCGTGTGTCCTCCTGGACCGCCATCCATGTCTGTTTCTCGACTAGGACAGATGTGTTTTAGCTTTGGCTGCCTGTTCGGTTTTATTACATTTGTTTTCTTCTTTGCAGTATTCAATGTTCCGCCAAGGAAGAAAAAAAACATTAGAATTGGCCCTGAACATATATAAACATACTAGTGTCATTGGCATACATGTGGTTGTGTCCTTCTCACGCCTGCACACTAGATGCACTCTGTGACAGATACCGTTTACTTTATGTGTATTATTTGCGTTCTTATAAAAAATGCTACTGTGTAGGGCTCATTTGTTGAAATACACGGCCGCAGAGGTCATAATTGAGCCACTGAATACTTGTCAAACTATTTTATTTTTTTTTTTATCAGGAATTTGGCTGGATTTTTTTTTTTAACCACTTTTTAATTTAATTTTTTCCACTTACTGTATTTGGGATATTTGTTTTACTGAAAAGAACACCTGCACCCATGATACAGTTGTGGTTGGGTATTTTTTGGTAGTGTACTTTTACCGGTTTATGGTTTTCATTTGTTTGTATTTTTAAATGAATGTAGTGTGTTGTGTGTATTAACATTTTTATACTCCCCATGTGACCGCAAAGCCGTGGTCTCCATACTCTGCGATGTCCCAGGGTCATCTTTGTGACCCATCCTCCTGGATGGTAGCGGAGACTCTATAGTCATGGGGGCTTTTCAACTCTTTTGTCACTTGAGTCGTCTGGGATTAGCACGAGTGAAGATGGGCAGCATTGGGTGCTTGGCGGCGTTGCTTGCGTGCTGCACTTGCTGCCTTCCCTGGCAGAGACCTGTGAAATGGCACACCTAGAGGAAGACAAGCTGACTGGGTTAGTTAAAGCCATGTTGCCAATAATTTTGTAGCACAGATAGAACAGCCACTCCATCTGCACTGCGCCTATTTTCCTCTTGTCATAGACCTTATTCACAACTTGTTGTTGACCTCTGAACCCTCCTTGAAGTCAGGATTGTTGAAATATTGCGCTAAAATGTGGCATCTTTAATGGTGCCAGTCATCAGGCACTGTATCTCCTCCTCTCCTTTTTATGCTCCGCAGCTCCCTGACCTCTTCCCGTACAGGTGGCCATGTTTTGCAATGTATGCTCGCTCGGCTCTGGTGACATTACCTGTCAGCGCCTAAGAAGGCTCCAGTCAGTAGCTTCTGTAGGTGACACGGGTTGGACTGTTTATACTGCCACGTAACCCAGACCGTTACCATGTTTAACCCTGGTTTCTACCCAGTTGGAAAGCCGTAGCTCTCGACCCAGGTTATTTTTCAAAGACACTTTAACATCAATCCGCGACCCGGGGCAAAGCGGCGATGTGAAAGGGGTGTTATTGTTACTGTAATAATATATTTGCAGCAATTCTGACATGAATGTCATATAACCGATAACTGTAATAATTTTTACAGGCTCGTTTGGAAGTGCACAAGTTCGGGATTACTGGTTACAAGAAAGAAAAGCAAAGAAAATTTGAACAGGAACGAGCGATTATGCTGGGTGCAAAGGTAATGGTTTGTGTTGCTTTGAATACTGTAAAGCGCATATTGAAATCTGCAAAGTTTGGGAGGTATATGTAGTTGCAATGATGACACTTGACTTTTAAGTTATGAAAGTTAAACTGTTTGATTAATGCTAATGTTCAATTTATTTGATAACACTAAGGGGTAAATTTACTGAAGTGAGTTTTTAGAAGTAAGTTTTAGAAGAGCTGTTGCCCATAGCAACCAGTCAGATTCTACTTAACATTTAACTTGCAGCTTCTAGAAGATAATAGTCAGAATCTGATTGGTTGCCATGGGCAACATCTATTCTAAAACTCTCTTCTAAAAACTCTCCAGAAAATTTACTCCTAAGACCTCTTTAGGTCTGGCGTGACATGGTAATTCGGTCCCATCAAAGAGTAAACTTCCAACATACTATTGACATCCATAGGTTTGTATATTGAATTTAGAATTTTTTTTTTTATATATATATATTTCTAATTGAACCTATCGTTTATAGCTTCAAACTGTCTATAAAAGCTAAACAAAAAGGGACTTAAAACCCACCCTGATAGACCCTACAGTATATTCTCTTGTGCTGGGCCTTAGCACAACAGAACATAGCTATAATTTTGTCTCAGGCTCCCTGCCTCCAGAGTGAGGAACTCAATGCGGGGGAATTCAATTCACTATCCCCCGCACCAGCTTATAAACGCTGGCAACAGCATCAGAACTCACTCTTTCCTCGCGGCTTGAACTCAAGCTGGGCTTGAAGAAAACTCTGCGACTCCAGAGGTACTGTAAGTGCAGCATATAGCCGCACTTACTTGCGGGTGCGTTGTATTCGTGCCTAATTGAATTCCCCCCAATGTGTTTTTAAGTTGTACTGGAACATTTAACCACTTTGTATATCAGCTAAGTTTAAATTATTTAATCAGAAATTACCTTAAAATGCTGAGGTGCATGAGGATTCTATAAACAAGCCACCAACCTACCAACAACCCTTACTCCCATCATGCATATACATACACTTGTATGTACAGATGACATACACATGGATGGATTGGATTTACAGTAATAGCATATCATAACGTTAACTGCTAACGTACATTCTTACTGTCCCTGCAATTTCATCATAGTCGAAAGTACAGATTCTGTAACTTTATATACATTTTGTGAATGCATATTTTGTGATACATTTCTGGTGTTGGTCTTGCTTATTTATTGTATATTTATTTTTGGGGGGCCTGGTAGGAGGGGAAAAAGATTATTTTTTTCCCTCATTGTACATAGACATTCCTGTATAAATAATTTATTCCACTGTGTTACCAAAAAACAGCCCAGTTGTTCCTAAGTAGTTTTTATGTTCTACCAGAAGTGGGATTGTAAACCGTTAATGAACATCCCTTTTACATTTGCAAATCTGTTACAATAACTAATAACTTTATTTTTTTAGCCTTCCAAACGAGAATATGTAAATTACAAAGTCTACCAAAAGAAAATCAAAGAACAGCTACAAACACAGAAGGAAAAGAGCTTAAAGGTTTGTAAAGTACACACGTTATTTTCCTTGCTTGCGTGGGTATGTGCGGTAACAGTGGCGGACCTAGCGAGTGATAGGCCTGCAGTGATCGTGCTGAGGAGCAAAATATGTGGGTCCCCGGTACTCGGCACTTTAATAAAAATGGGGTCTTACCTGACCATTTCTGGGTCCCATCATTTATTTATGCTTAAGAGCTCCCCATATGCCCCTCAGACCTCCCCACATGCCACCACACTTTCTCACATACCCCTAGAATGCCCCAATAGCAACAGTTTTGTGCATAGAGGTCAGACTCTAGTCCCCATTGACAATAATGGGGACTGCGGTCTGCTGCGGTAGTTAGCCTTCTGCAGGCGATTTCTGTGAAATCTTCTGCATTAGACTGTTCTTACATAGCAGTGATTACATAAAATTATGCAAAAACTGTAGTTTCTGTACTTTTTTCACTCTAGCTGTTTTAATTTGTTGCTGCTTTACCTGTCTCATAGGACAGTATTAAAATAAATTAATAAGTTATATTTTAAGATTATTTGTGCACCACTCTGGGCATTTCATTTCCTTCTCTTCTAGCCTTGTGGTTCTCACCGGGTATTGGACGTGGAAGGGTAGGCAGGAACAGGAGTAAGGGTAATTTTATTTCCCCTTCATCCTAAGAAACTGGACGTGATGTGGAGTGAGGACAATGCAATTCCAGGCCCTCACAGTGATGATACATTGTCTCAGCTGGAGTATCTGGCCACCGATAGTAGAGATTTGTACCCTTTCATGCTCACTTTACTCGCCACAGGCTTCTATTTGGTTACAGCTAGATCCCTTCAGTTTCTGTACCCTGACGTCATCAGCTACTCTTAAATGTCATTCCCTACCATCCAAGTGGGCATAGAGGGGGAATACTATTTTGTGGCGAGCCTGAGAGGGGACAAGTTTCTTTTTTATTGAACTCTGTGGGCAGGGAACCGCACTTCCGCCCTCACCCAAGTCACTTCCAGGTACAAATACAGAAGGGGAAATATACCTTTCCGTTTCTATTCCCCCTCTATGCCAACGTGGCTAGTAACTGATGACATCAGGGTTGCTGGGTGCCACCGGGTATTAGAGGGGAGAGGAGCTGCAGACAGGAGGTGGAGGGGGTAGACAGGGACTAGAGAAGGGGCTGAGTGCCACTGGGTATTAGAGAGGGAAAGGAGCTGCAGACAGGAGGAGGTGGAGGGGTAGGCAGGGCCAAGATAAGGGTCTGGGTGCCACTGGGTATTAGAGGGGGAGAGGAGCTGCAGACAAGAGGAGGTGGAGGGATAGCCAGGTGCAGGAGAAGGGGCTGGGTGCCACTGGGTATTAGAGGGGAGAGGAGCTGCAGACAGGATGAGGTGGAGAGGAGCTGGGGACCAGGAGTAAGCAGGGACAGGGGCTGCTTGCCACCGGGTGGAGGGGAGGCAGGGATTAGGGACAGCTGGGGCCAGGCGCACTGCTGTACTCTACTTCCACATTCACAGCAGGTGTCCAGCTGGCTATTGACTGAAACTGTCACTGAATGAATGTCCCCAGACTGCAGGCAGGGGGGGAGGGGTCAGGGCCTAGCGTCTGCATGCACTTCTAGCCGGGCATCGGTACATCTGTTACCCTTCCTTCCTCCCCCCGCCCCACACAACACCAAGCCCACCTGCAGACACAGCAACAGTGCACATAGCATACAACTCTGAATCAGGCTATATATTCCCTATCACATAGACACACATACCCACTAGGGTTATTTTTTTGTAAGGAGCCTATTAACATACCAATATGCATTTGGAATGTGGGCGGAAACCGGACAAGTCTGGTCCATTGTGATGCATTCTGGAGAGATGACTGGGGCTGTCAGAGATTTGGGTGCTGAGATGGCTGGGGCTGTCAGAGATTGAGCATTGTGAAAATAGTGTTGGGAGTAACTGGCACAAGTGTACTGTTCTCTTTTAATACAATATAGCTGGTATTTAAGTCCCAAAATTAGGTCAGTGAGTTAGGGGTTTAATGTATAATCTATAAATTAAATAGAAGCTTAAAAAAAAAGTCCATAAAAACTGCAAAACCAGCTGCCATTAAGGTATTCCCATCTTAGTACCTGTCTCTCTCCAAGCCTGGTAACAAGTGATACTCCCTGCCTGTCTCCGGCGCCGCGGCCTGAGCTAAATGAAGAGGCAGGTCCCAGAACAAAAGGTGGCCACCTCGGGCGATTTGTAGCAGCAGGGGGTGCCGGACCAGGACGCACTGACAGTGTTGTCACCGGCGCCGCACTCGACCGTGGGAATCCTGGACAGTGCTGCCAGAGGAATCTCGGCTAGGGTTAACACTGGTAACCATATCTGCGCTAGGCTGGGCTCCTTCTGGCCCAAGCGACACAGCTGTCAGCAGACCCACCAAGGCCTTTCATCACCGTGGAGCCTTGAGCAGTGCACAATTTGCACAGCCAGTAGTTCTTCCCCTATGCGGTAATGTAATTAGGGAACCATGTAAACAATCCTCCACCCCTGACCCCACTACTCTTATTTTTCTTGTAGCAGCAGCGTTGAGCACAAGTTCCAGCTGGGTTCCTGTTGCTATAAGTATATTCAAGCCATAATGGGAGGCACAGTGTTTAGTAATGCTGCGACATAGTATTTGGTCCATGGTCAGGGGCAAAAGGATTTGCGGGGGGGTCCATAAATCCTATGTGTGTGTATGTGTGTATATATAACAGGATTTTGGTACTTACCGTTAAATCCCTTTCTCCGATTCCACAGGGGGCACTGGAGTCTCAGTACAGTGGGTATAGATGTGGGATAACCGGGAGCTGGCACCTAATTAAATTTGAATAGTAGCTAGCTCCTCCCCATCTATACCCCCCTACAGGTCAGTCTAAATAAACTGAGCCCAAAGAGAGCTGGAAATAGAATAACAGAGGAGACGAGAACTAGAACATACTTAAACAACAAGCAAATATGAAAACAAATCAAGCAGACCTTGAAGAAAAAACTGACTGTCCAAACCTGGCAGAACAATAACAAATGCAGGTGGAACAGCGCCGGGTGGGCATCCAGTGTCCCCTGTGGAATCGGAGAAAGGAATATAACGGTAAGTACCAAAATCCTGTTTTCTCCTTCATCCACTAGGGGACACTGGAGTCTCAGTACAGTGGGGACATCCCAGAGCTCACATCCCGGGCGGGAGAGCGCTGAGAACCCTGCAAAACAGCACGGCCATACTGTGAAGCAGAAGCCGCAAATGTGTCAAAACAGTAAAACTTTGTAAAAAGTATACCGGCCCGTCCAAGTGGCCGCTCGACAAAGCTGGGTCAGGGAAACCCCGCTGGCAGCCGCCCACGAAGGACCCACCGAGCGCGTAGAATGCGCTGTGATTGAAGTAGGTGGTTGCTTTGATGCAGCCAGATAGGCTTGTCTGATTGTCAGATGAATCCATCTAGAAATAAGTAGCCTTAGAAGCCGGCCAGCCTGGCCGCGCCATATCATATCGAACAAACAGCGTATCCAATTTCCGGAGGGATGCTGTCCTATCAACATAAATCCGAAGAGCCCGGACAACATCTAGGGATCTGGAAGCCGAAGAATCCTCTTTAAACACCGGAACTACGATCGGTTGTGGATGTGAAACGCCGACACTACCTTAGGCAAAAAGGATAACTGCGTACGTAGCTTAGCCCTATTCTCATGAAAAATGAGGTAAGGCAGACGACAAGAAAGCACCCCTAGCTCAGACACACGCCTAGCAGAGGCGAGCGCCAACAGGAGAACCACTTTCCATGATAAAGATTTTAATTCCACTGTTCGCAAAGGTTCAAATAGGGAAGATTGGAGAAAAGAGAGGACCTAATCCAAATCCCATGGGGACGTAGGAGGTACAAACAGGTTGTAATCTGACAACCCCTTGTAGAAAAGTCTGGACATCAGGTAATAATGCTAGTCGCTTTTGAAAGAAAATCGACAAAGCCGATACTCGAACTTTTAAAGATCCCAGATGAATGACTTGCTGCTAAACCAGCCTGTAGAAAAAGAAGCAGCCTGGCTAAGTTGAATTCTGACGGTGGCGCACCCTTGCGTTCACACCAAGCGACATATGCCTTCCATATACAATGATAGTGCTTAGAGGTAACTTCCTTTCTATCGCTTTACATAGTAGGAATCACCCTGGAAAGGATACCCTTCTTTCTTAAGATAGCCCATTCAACAGCCACGCCGTCAAACAAAACCGCTTTAAGACCTGATAAATAAACAGACCCTGTTGCAGTAGATCTTCTTGCAGAGGAAGAGGCCACGGGTAGTCTATATCTGGAGCCACCAACAGAACCTTTATCCCTTCTTGTTGATTCTTTGCAGCAGACGTAGAAGGAGTGGGAGTGGTGGAAACAGATAGACAAACTGAAACCGCCAAGGAACTGATAGAGCATCCACCGCCAATAGAATATTGGAAGGCCGATTTCCTCAGTCGACAGGACATTCATCCGGGAGAGTGGAAGCTCAATCCGCAGGTCTAGCAACAACTGATTCAGCGTTGGTGACTCCCTCAGGTAGATCTTATGGCATTGAGACTGAACCATCAACTGCCATGTTACTGCAGTTGATGGTTCAGTCTCAATGCCATAAGATCTACCTGAGGGAGTCACCAACGCTGAATCAGTTGTTGCTAGACCTGCGGATTGAGCTTCCACTCTCCCGGATGAATGTCCTGTCGACTGAGGAAATCGGCCTTCCAATATTCTACCCCTGGTATGAAAATTGCTGATATCGCTACCGCATATTCCTTTGCCCAGGGAAGAATGCGGCTAACCTCCCTCACAGCGGACCGACTCTTGGTACCGCCCTGTTTGATGTACGCCACAGCCGTGGCGTTGTTGGATTGCACTCTGATGGCATGGCCCTTCAACAGAGGATGTGCCACCTGAAGAGCATAGAACATGGCCCTTAGCTCCAGAATGTTTATGGGCAGTACTGCCTCCAGCCGAGTCCAGCAGCCCTGAAAGTTTCCTCCCTGAGTCACTGCCCCCCAGCCTCTCAGACTGGCTTCTTTGGTGAGGAGTGCAAACCTCTTGCCTGCCAATAGGTGAGAGGAATTCAGCCACCAAAGGAGAGATGTCTGAGTCCTGGGTGATGGTTGAACTCGCTGGTGAAGGAAGAGTGGGACCCTGACCACTGAGAGAGGAGGTCCAGTTGGAATGGACGGGCATGGAACCTCCTGTATTGGATGGACTCGAAAGACGCAACCATCTTTCACAGAAGGCGAATACACAGGCGCAGTATCAATCGCTCCATATGTTGGATGGAGGTGACTTTATGCTGCGGAAGACATACCTTCTGCTCCACTGCCTAGGAAAGGCAGACGCTGTGTAGGCTGCAGATGAGATTTTTGGTAATTCAGGATCCATCCTTGTTGCAACAGCAGACTGTGTTACCCGGATGTCCTGCAGTAATTGAGAGACTGACTGAGCCTTGAGGAGTAGGTCATCCAAGTAAGGGACGATAGTAACCTCTTGTATCCGAAAGAAGGGCCATCATTATTGCCATGACCTTCGTGAACACTCTTGGTGCTGATGAAAGACCAAAAGGTAAGGCCTGGAATTGAAAATGAGAGGCCCGCACTGCGAACTGAAGGAATGCCTGATGAGGAGGCCAACTGGGAATGTGGAGATAAGCATCCTTTATGTCTAAGGATACGAGAAACTCTCCCCTCTCTAGCCCTGCAATGACGGATTGCAGGGACTCCATCTTGAACTTGAAAGTCTGCAAATAAGGATTGAGATGTTTCAAGTTCAGAATGGGTCTCACCGAGCCGCCTGGTTTGGGAACCACAAACAAGCTGGGATAAAAACCCTGACGCTGCTGGTGGATAGGGACATGCACTATTACTCGAAGACAGTAGCTTTTGCATTGCTTCCTATATAACAACCCGTTTGTCCTCAGATGCTGGCAAACCGGTTGTGAAAAAACAAGGAGGTTGGTTGTGAAAATCCAACTTCAACACCTGAATAATGATGTCCCAGACCCACACGTCCTGGCAAGACTTGATCCAAACTTCCTTTAAGTTGCAAAGGCGAGCTACCACCCTGGGGTCCCCCAGGAGAGAAGGCAGCGCATCATGCTGGAGACTTAACTGAAGCCTTATCCTGCTGGGAGGAGGATGCAATGGCTCTACCCCTGCCTCTGGGACCCTGGGAGATAGCGGGAGCACCTTTGATATGGCCCTTAAATCTCCCTGGAATACGAAAGGACGGTCCGGAAAAGGACTGCCTGGGGGGAGGAGCAGCAGATGGGAGATAAGTGGACTTACCACTTGTGGCTTGAGATATCCACTTATCCAGTTCCGTTCCAAACAGAGCTTCTCCTGTGAATAGAAGCGCTTCCACGGCTCTCTTGGATTCCGCATCCGCCTGCCATTGTCGCAGCCACAGGGCTCTGTGGGCGGAGACAGCCAAGGCCGAGGATCTAGAGGAAAGACTACAAATATCCTTAGAAGCCTCTTCAAGAAAAGCAGCAGACTTTGCAATCTGCTCTGCTAGAGGAACCAGATCCTCCACCGGAGCCCCAGTCTTAATTCCCTCAGCGAGCTGCGTAGCCCATGCTTCCACCGCCTTGTTGACCCAACAGCTGACTAATGCGGGCCGAAGAGACACCCCTGCTACAGTGTACATTGACTTCAAGGTAGTTTCTAACTTCCTGTCAGAAGGCTCCTTTAAAGACACTGCCCCTGGAACAGGGAGCACTGTCTTTTTTTTGACAGATGTGACACTGAAGGGTCCACTGAAGGAGGTGTTTCTCATAAATGCCTGCTTTCTGCAGGAAAGTGATAGTATGATAAAAGCTTCCTTGAAATCTGAAACTTTTTATCAGGGTGTTTCCACACTGAGGTGGACACTGGAAAGGAGGCTGCCAGTCTTTGCTTTTTATTAAAAATAGACGGCCTAACCTCTACAGAATCCCTGTCCTCAACATGTAACACCTGGCGTATCTCTGCAATCAGCGCCTCTCTATAGGGTCCTGTACCTCCCCTTCCTCCATATCAGGCATGTCGTCCTCTTCCGGATCATTTCACATAAGAGAATTCGGTATTAGTCTCCTGGCAGGGACACTAGAGGACGATGCCATGGGAGGAACACGGGCTGACAATAACCCTTGTGAGCCCTTCCGCAGACTTGGCTAAAGACTGCGCCCAGTCTGGTTCAGAGAAGGCAGACCTCTGAGATCTTTCAACCTCTCTCTCCCTGCGAGAAGCTTCTTGCTCTGCAGACATTTGAGACATGACTGATGTAATTTGATCAGTCCATGAATTCTGTGGGGATGCTGCAGTCTGTCTCTGAAACACACTTCTGACACAACAGGCAACTTTTATGATAGTTCCGGTGTAAACTTCTCTGCACAATGCTTACAAGAGAGTTTTTTTTCGTGCAGCCTTAGACCATTCTAAGTCATTCTACCACTTCACTGTACACAGCACACTGAGAAAAGTGATAAACAAACACACATGCAGAGAGACTGTTTGAAGAAGAGATAGGGGCATAGAGGGGGATTATGCTATCAACCCCGCCCAACCAGCTCTGCTTCAGAGACCAGTGCTATTAACACAATATAATGCTGTAATCACTGTATAAACACAGTCCAACCTGATCTTCACAAGTCTATCTCCACTGTGCAGGCACAATCTGGGCAAGGGAAAAGACTGTTCTCTGCATGAGTCAGCAGCCTGTGTTTGTAAAATGGCCACCAGACTCCTTGTGGAAGCTCTGGGGCTGCTGGGAGGCAGGAGCAGAACTGTGTTAGGCTCTTTCCCCTCCATTCTTGCTGCTGTTGTTTTAATGCCCGCCTGTCATTTCCTCCTGGTCACCCTGCTACTCAGTGCCAGGAGTCACTAACCTTTCTGCTGCCAAATGCTGCCGGCGGCGCGCTGTGCTAATGGGGGAGCGCGACGAACGCCGCACGCAGTGCGTCTGGCTACCCCCCAGAGACAGTGGTCTCTGTAGCTGAAGACCCCAGCGCGCGCTGCAAGCAGCGGCGATGAGGTCTCTCGGCAGCTCCAACGAAGCAGACAGGCAGGGGCAGTGAGCTGCCTGTCTGATCCTCTTGCTGATCAAGGATCCATTGATTTTTAGAAGAGAGCTCTTGTATGTGACCAGCTCCCTTGGCACAAAATTTAGACTGACCTGTAGGGGGGGGGGAGCTAGATACTATTCAAATTTATTAAGGTGCCAGCTCCCGGTTATCCCACATCTATACACACTGTACTGAGATTCCAGTGTCCCCTAGTGGATGAAGGAGATATAATAATTTTTTTTGTGTGTATGTATATACACTGCTCAAAAAAATAGAGGGAAGACTAAAATAACACATCCTAGATCTGAATGAATGAAATATTCTTATTAAATACTTTGTTCTTTACATAGCTGAATGTGCTGACACCAAAATCACACAAAAATTGATTGGAAATCAAATTTATTAACCCATGGAGGTCTGGTTTTGGAGCCACACTCAAAATTAAAGTGGAAAAACACACTACACGCTGCTCCAACTTTGATATAATGTCCTTAAAACAAGTCAAACTGAGGCTCAGTAGTGTGTGTGGCCTCCACGTGCCTGTATGACCTCCCTACAACGCCTGGGCATGCTCCTGGTGAGGTGGCGGATGGACTCCTGAGGGATTTCTTTCCAGACCTGGACTAAAGCATCTGCCAACTCCTGGACAGTCTGTGGTGCAACGTGGCGTTGGTGGATGGAGCGAGACATGACGTCCCAGATGTGCTCAATTGGATTCAGGTCTGGGGAACGGGCGGGCCAGTCCATAGCATCAATGCCTTCGTCTTGCAGGAACTGCTCACACACTCGAGCCACATGAGGTCTAGCATTGTCTTGCATTAGGAGGAACCCAGGGCCAACCGCACCAGCATATGGTCTCACAAGGGGTCTGAGGATCGCATCTCGGTACCTAATGGCAGTCAGGTTACCTCTAGCGAGCACATGGAGGGCTGTGCGGCCCCCCAAAGAAATGCCACCCCACACCATTACTGACCCACTGCCAAACCGGTCATGCTGGAGGATGTTGCAGGCAGCAGAACGTTCTCCTTGACGTCTCCAGACTTTGTCACGTCTGTCACATGTGCTCAGTGTGAACCTGCTTTCATCTGTGAAGAGCACAGGGCGCCAGTGGCGAATTTGCCAATCTTGGTGTTCTCTGGCAAATGCCAAATGTCCTGCACGGTGTTGGGCTGTAAGCACAACCCCCACCTGTGGATGTCGGGCCCTCATACCACCCTCATGGAGTCTGTTTCTGACTGTTTGAGCAGACACATGCACATTTGTGGCCTGCTGGAGGTAATTTTGCAGGGCTCTGGCAGTGCTCCTCCTGTTCCTCCTTGCACAAAGGCGGAGGTAGCGGTCCTGCAGCTGGGTTGTTGCCCTCCTACGGCCTCCTCCACGTCTCCTGATGTACTGGCCTGTCTCTTGGTAGCGCCTCAATGCTCTGGACACTACGCTGACAGACACGGCAAAACTTCTTGCCACAGCTCCCATTGATGTGCCATCCTGGATGAGTTGCACTACCTGAGCCACTTGTGTGGGTTGTAGACGCCGTCTCATGCTACCACTAGAGTGAAAGCACCGCCGGCATTCAAAAGTGACCAAAACGTCAGCCAAAAAGCATAGGAACTGAGAAGTGGTCTGTGGTCACCACCTGCAGAACCACTCTTTTATTGGGGTGTATTGCTAATTGCCTATAATTTTCACCTGTTGTCTATTCCATTTGCACAACAGCATGTGAAATTGATTGTCAATCAATGTTGCTTCCTAAGTGGACAGTTTGATTTCACAGAAGTGTGAACGACTTGGAGTTACATTGTGTTGTTTGTGTTCCCTGTATTTTTTTGAGCAGTATGTATGTGTAATAAATATATATATATATATATAATAATATTTTCATTTTTCCTCACTGCTTCATGCAGTATATGCCTGGGTGCACACCGAACACGTGTAAATAACTTTCCAATGCGGGCGGCAATGACATTCTGTATCTTTGACACAGGTTTTACTAAACTGCAACGTTGGATTTTATTTTTTTTTGCAACATAATTGCATTGCGTACATTTATGAAGTCCTGTGAGTGCTGCCTGCAATTAGACTGCTGCAATTTCCATGCTCATTTCAACAGTAGTTTTTGCTGATTAAGAATGATGGCAAATATTTCTTGAAACCTAACCAAAAGCACCTAATTCCAATAAACTTTCGTTTCATTTTTCAAATCAGGAAAATGGCTTGGAACCAGTAAAGAGAAAAAGAAAGCCCGGTCAGAATGATAGGCAAGTATCCGGGGACCGTTGCATCATATCCTTATTTATTTCACAGGTCAAGCGCTCACACTGTCCGCCCATCTCACTCTGCTCTGGTGGTCAGAGCTCTGTCGGCGCAGACAACAGCTCTGTCCACGCAGACTCTTCAGAATGGCAGTGAGCTGCGCCGGGGACACAGGTAAGAGAGACTCCCCTTGCGGTACTTAGTGGCAGTCACCAGTGTGGGGACAACCTGGGAGGTGGGCCAGTGAGTTCCCAATTTGGTTAATTGACATTAACATGCCTCACAAGGGAAGTTCCAGAGCTGTCACAGAGAAGGGTGCTTCTGCTAAATCCCTTTCCTGTAAAAAGTGGCAAGATATTTTTTGTACCTTCTGTGCAGTACCATGGAGGCCTATGTGTCTTTCATCTATTATAAATTTGGGGGACGCTCCATTACTCTGGGTTATGCTTATTACCTATTGGAGTCTGGCAATGAAACAGTTAACTGCTGACTCCTCCTCCTACATTACCCCTCCCACTTCCGGCAGCCCCTATCTTGTCTTGTTTTAGTGCCTTGGAGCAAAGCCTGATGTTAAAGAGCTTAGTTTTTAGTTAGACTTGATTTGACTTTATTTTCTTTTTCAAAGTTGGGTGCTTAGCGCCTGGCTTCAGATGGCAAGCACTCTGGGGTCTCCTTAAGTCCTATTATGTCCAGCGCCTGGGTTTTTAAGGCTGTGGAACCTTGAATGGCTCTGGTGATTGAGGGATTCTAGACAGGGATCCATCTGAAGCGATTTCCTTGGCTGATCGAATTTCAGAGCTCTGGCCTCCGTGGGGGACTCATTATTAGATGCCATCCAGGTACAGTCTCGTATTTCAGCCTTGGCGGTTTCCACCAGATGTTCTTTGTGGCTTAGAACATGCAATGCGGATGCTGAATCCAAGAATACTTTGGAAGCAGTTCCATTTGAAGGCAATTTCTTGTTCGGTTCAGAACTCGTTAAGATTATATCCCAGGCTACAGGGGGCAAGATCCCTTACCTTCCAGTCTCAACCTCCAAATCCAAGTCTCCCAGGTTCCGGGCCTTTTGGTCACAAGGGAGAGGAATTTTTCAGGCCTTTAGAGGCACCCGTTTCCCGTAGAGGAACTTTCAGAGGATGGGGTAACCGCCGACACCAGAGAAACATTCCGCATGACGCTTTGGGAGCTCCGGTAAAAGTTCAGGTGGTGGCCCGTTTACTCAAGTTTTGGGAGGTCTGGATTCAATCCAGCCCAGAAGGTTGGGTGAGCGCAATCCAGAGGTTACATCCTAGATCTGAAAGCTCCAGTCCCAGATAATTTCTTCGTTACTCTTCTTCCTCAAGATCAGGGCCATCATTCAAGCTGTCTCTTCTCTTTTAGATTCTGGGGTAATTGTTTCGATTCCTGCAGACCAACAGGGCCGGGAATTTTATTCAAATCTTTTCTTGGTGGACAAACCGGATGGATCCTTTTTATCAAATTCTCAATCTGAAGTGGTTAAACCTTTACCTGTACCTGAAAAAGTTTAAGATGGAGTCAATACTATATACTGTACACTGTACCCTATTTGGACGATCTGTTGATCAAGGCTCCGTCAGTAACCCTTTTGCAGCAACATTTCAGTTAACGTTGAACACACTCCAGAATTTTGGATGGATGGTGAACTTTCCCAAATCCAACCTGAAAACTTTGCAAAGAATGGTGTTTCTGAGTCTCGTTTTCGATACTGTGTCAGAGGGTTTTTCTCCCACAAGAAAAGGTTCAGGATATCCAGTCAGGAGTGAGAACCCTTTTGTTACTCTGGCAGGTCTCGATTCTCAGTGCTATGCAGCTGCTGGGAAAGATGGTGGCGTCCTTCGTAGCAGCCCCGTTCGCCAGATTTCATGCCAGATCGCTGCAAAACCATCTGCTCGTCGTTGTTTGACGAGTTTGTGGTGACATCTGCCTGTCCAGTCAAACATCTGTCTTCAGTCACTTCTTCGGTGGCTCTGCAGCCCAAATTTGACCAGAAGATCTCTGCTCTCAACCTGGAATCGGGTGATTGTCATCACAAATACCAGCCTAGCCGACTTGGGCGTGGTGGTGCAGAACAAACTTCTGCAAGGGCGATGGTCGACACAGGAGTCCAACATTCCAGGGATAGACAACTGGGAGGCAGGTGCACCCAGGGGAATGAGAATTACACCTTTTTATCTAGATGTTGGTCACCAGACATCAACCTCATGGCTTCACTTTGAAACAGGAAGCTTCCTTGATATGGGGCTCTGTCAGGGGACCTGAGGGCATCTCCGGTGGATGCCATGACAGCCCCTTGGACTTTCCACCTGGGGTACATTTTTACGCCCCTGGCCATGCTTCCTCGTGTAATTCAGCGGATCCATCGGAAAGCTCGGCTAGTCATTCTCATAGCACCTTACTTGCCGTGCCGTCATCCTCTATGTCCAGATCTTCTTCATCAAGGTCCGTGCCTGCAACCGATTTGCATTGGTTGGCTTTGACAGCTTGGTTCTTGAAACCAAAATCCTGAGAGCTAAAGGGTTTTCACATCCTGTGGTTAAAACAATCATCCAGGCCCGGAAACCAGTTATTTCCCAGATTTATCATCGATTGTGGAAGTTCTATATATCCTTGAGCGGCAGCCAGAACTTTTTTGTCTCACGCATTTTCTTTTCTCCAGGAAGGCTTGTCTAGGGGTTTTCGCCTATCTTCTCTTCTCTTATCTGCCCTATCTATCTTTTTGCAAAGGAAGTTGGGTAACATTCAGGAAGTCCAAACTTTCTTCCAGGGTTTTCTTTGTATTCAACCACCTTAGGTCCCACCGGTCCCTCCTTTGGGACTTAAATTTAGTGTTGGAAGCATTAGAGAGGGCTCCTTTTAAGCCACTTGAATCTGTGGAATTTTGTTACCTCACTTTAAAGGTTGTGTTTCTTTTGGCTATTTCCTCTTCCAGAAGAGTTTCAGAGCTGGCGGCAATCTCCTGTAAGCCTCCACTGCACATACTTCCTTCGGATAGGGTGCTTTTATGCACAAAACCATATTTTCTTCCGTAGGTAGTGTCAAAATTTAATGTGAACCAGGACATTGTCCTTTCAGCATTTAGTCAGGATTTGGCTTCCGAGGATGGTTCATCCTCTGCACTTTTGGATTTGGTGCGTGGGGTTAATAGCATGCCAGGGAAGTGCGCCTTCCATGTCTAACAGCTGGCGCCTCCCAGTAAAAGTATTTTTCTGTGTGGGGAGTCACATACGCTCCGTTTACACTCATCTTGTCTGGGAGTGAACGTGAATATCCTCTTCAGCTAAAATGTACCTAATGTAATGTACAGTTAGCGGAGAGTGATGGGAACGCTGAGGGATTATGTAGGGCATGTTATCTCATATCACGCCCGATTTCTGTCACTGCGCCTGTACAGGAACCGCCCTGGGTTTGTTTTGCTAAGGCACTTACAACCCTTGTGGGCCAGTTGGCGACGCTCCCTGCGTTTCCCCAGATGGGGTTCTCTCAACAGGCAGTAGTCTCATCACCCATGCAGGGGTTCCCCAGGCAGTTGATGGTACCTCAGGGTCTCACGATTTCGCTACCCCAGATCTCGCAGGAGCCTGTATGGTTGTGAGATTATTGACTTTTCAGACCAAGAGCCCCTTCGTGCTAAGAAGGCAAAGTCTAAAGTCTATATACCAGGCCTTATACGGGCAGTCTGTGCGGCCTTGGTTATTGAAGATGAGGATCCCCCCGTGGCCAAATCCAAATACGCCTTCTTTAAGAATGTTAAGGGAGATGCCACTGTATTTCTGCTATGTGGTCAGTTAGTGGATAATTTAGAGGAGGCGTGGAAAAATCCGGGTAAGCGGTTCCAGCCTCAAAAACGCTTGGCCTTTGCTCTACCCCTTTGCAGATAATTCTTTTTCCAAATGGGAACCCCCCCCCCCACAAGTGGATTCTCATGTCACACGCCTAGTGAGCAGTGCAACATTGCCCATGCCCGCCATGTCCTCCTTAAAAGATGCTACGTACAGATCGCAGGGTGGAAATATGCCTAAAATTCATTTATTCCCTTGCTGGAGGGGCTTCCAGGCCGGCAATGGTCGTGTGCTGGGTGGCCAGAGCCTCTTGGATATGTCTCTGGACACTGACTTTCGCTGAGCAGGTGGAGTTAGTGGGCAATCTCAAAGACTCAGCCACGTACATTAATGAGGCAGCCTTGGATATAGGTCTCCTCACATGCAGAATCTCCTCGGCAGCAGTAGCGGCTCGCCGCTCCCTGTGGTTGCGCTCTTGGAAAGCGGATGCAGATTCCAAGAAGGGATTGGAATGCTTGCCCTTTAATGGACACGTTCTGTTTGGTCCTGATCTAGACAAAATTGTGGCCACACTGGCAGCAGCTAAATCAGCGTGTTTGCCATCTGCTACAGTCCAATCAGGGTCTAGTACTTCGTCCTTTCGGCCCTATAGGGCCCAGGGTAAGGTACCGTCCTTTCCAAGGCTATCAGGAACCAGGAAATCTGCCAAGCCAAAGAAACAGGCTTGGAGTACTAGACTAGACGTCCGACTCCCATGTCGGACGATAAGCCTTCAGCCTGACGGGACGGGCCTCCCCTTGGGGGACCCCAGAGTGGGAGGCCGACTTCTTCAGTTCGCTCCAGGCTGGAGTTATAGTGCCTGTTCCATTACCCGAGAGGGGCAAGGGATACTATTCCAATATCTTTCTGATACAAAAGCCCAATGGGTCTTACCCGGCCCATCCTCAACCTCAAGTCCCTAAACAAATGCTTGAGGGTTCCTCTGTTCAGGATGCAGACCCTACGTTCCATTATATTGGCAATGGAGCCTGGAGATTTCATGGTGTCGTTGGACATTCAGGATGCCTACCTGTATGTCCCTATTATCTTAGCGCACCAGCAATTCCTCAGGTTTGCAATACTCGACCACCAGTTCCAGGCACTGCCCTTTGGTCTAGCTACAGTGCCTCAAGTGTTTACCAAAGTCATGGCAGCCCACCTGCAGATGTAGGGGATCCGCTTGTTGCCTTATCTGGGCGACCTTCTGTTCTTAGCCGGGTCTCCAGAGATACTTCAGCGCCATCTGCAACTGCCAATATCTGTTGCAGAATCACGGCTGGTTGATAAACTGGAAGAAATTCTCCCTGGTTCCCTCACAGAGGATGCTCCATCTCTGAGCCCTGTTGGACTACCAACAACAGAGGATCTTTGTGACAGAGGAAAAGATCTCTGCATTACAGGCAAAGGTACGCTGTTGCCTTCAGAGCCGCCGAGTGTCTATTCACGCAGCGATGAGGTTACTGGGCTCCATGGTGTCAATGTTTGACATGGTGGAATATGCCCAGTTTCACTCCAGACCTCTGCAGAAATTGATCCTCTCCAGATAGAATGGGTTGCCCCATCGGATAAAGACAGACCATGGTGCTTTCTCCGGAGGTACGTCGGTCTCTGGCCTGGTGGCCACAGACGGCTCACCTAAACAGGGGACGCCCCTTTTGGGTGGCGAATGGGTCCTTTTGACAATGGATGCCAGTCTCCACGGCTGGGGAGCAGTGACTGGTTACAGGGCAGGTGGACACTAGCAGAATCTGCTCTTCCAATAAGCATCTTGGAACTTCGGGCAGTATTCAAAGGTCTTCAGCAAGCAAGACACTTTCCCCACGGAAAGCCCGTGCAGGTGCAGTCGGACAACGCCACCACGGTGGCTTGCATCAACCACCAAGGAGGGACAAGAAGTCAGGCGACACTGACAGAAGTGTCCCGCATTCTGGCCTGGGCGGAGGGCAATCTCCCTGCCATCTCCTGGCAGTGTTCATACCAGGAGTCCTCAACTGGGAAGCAGACTTTCTCAGCCGTCAAGACGTGCATCCAGGAGAATGGTCTCTTCACCAGGAGGTGTTTCAACTTCTGGTGAACAAGTGGGGTCTTCCGGAGATAGACCTCATGGCCTCCAGACACAACAACAAGCTGCCTGTGTATGGGTCAAGAACAAGAGACACGAAGGCTCTTCTGGTAGACGCTCTGTCGGTCCGTTGGACCTTCCAGTTTGCGTACCTCTTCCCTCCGTTCTCCCTTCTTCCTCAAGTGGTTCGAAAATTCAAGCAAGAAGGGGGCACGCTTCTGTTGATAGCTCCTGCGTGGCCCAGACGTCACTGGTACTCAGATCTTTGGAGTCTCTCCATAGACTCTCCGATGCTGTTGCCTCAATGTCTGGACCTGTTGTCCCAAGATCCTTGCCATTACCCGGACCTGGGTCGTCTGTCTTTGACAGCGTGGCTGTTGAAACAGCCCTCTTAAGGTCCAGGAGTTTTTCTAGCTCTGTAGTTAACACCATGCTCAGAGCTCGAAAGCCTGCTTCTGCAAGAATTTACCACAGAGTGTTGAATTGTGTTGACCTAGAGGCTATGATCCTCAGGTGTTCAGGATATCCAGGGTTTTGGCTTTCCTACAGGCGGGCTTAGATCACGGTCTTTGTCTTGCTTCCCTGACGGTGCAGGTTTCTGCTCTGTCAGTGTGATTTCAGCGTAAGATTGCTACCCTTCCTGATGTCCGCACCTTTATGCAAGGTGTACTTCGTATTCAGCCTCCCTTTGTTCCACCAGTGGCTCCTTGGGATTTGGCTGTGGTCCGGAGGGCTCTCCAAGGACCGCCTTTTGAACCATTGGGCTCAGTAGATTTGAAATGGCTTACAGCTAAGATTGTGTTTCTTCTGGTCATTGCTTCGGCCAGAAGGGTGTCAGATTTGGGGGCTCTCTCATGTCGACCTCCCTTTCTGATATTACATAGGGATAGGGCAGTGCTTGGCACTCGCCCTGGTTTCCTACCTAAGGTGGTATCAAGTTTCCACATTAATGAGGAAATTATAGTACCGGCCTTTAATTCCCCAGACCTCTCGGCTGGTGAGGCCTCCTTGGATGTGGTAGGTGCTCTAAGGATTCATGTTGACCGTACCAATTCATTTAGGGAGTCGGACTCCTTGTTTGTCCTCTATGGCTTCCATAAGAAGGGTTGGCCTGCCACTAAGCAAACTTTGACAGGATGGATTTGCATGGCGATTTCTGAGGCTTACATTCATGAAGGCCTTCCTGTACCATCCTCTGTTAAAGGTTATTCCACTAGGTCTGTGGGTCCTTCATGGGCAGCTCGCCGTGGTGCCTCTGCTGTTCAGCTTTGCAAGGCAGCCAAGTTGTCCTCTTTTGTGAGGTATTATGCATTTGATACCTCTCAGGATGCTTCCTTCGGGTGGCGGATTCTCCTTTCAGCACAGGAGCGTATCCACCCTTAAAGGATACTGCTTTGGGACAACCCCAAGGTATCCTGTGGATACCCTATGGACCCTGAAGTAGAAAATATGAGAGATGGTTAAAACTTACCCTTGTTATCTCTATTTCTACGAAGTCCATAGGGTATAGAAGAGGTTCCACAGTGCATCCTGGGAGGCTGAAAACTTAACTCTGTGGTGCCCGATGTCTGCTGCCATAACCTATACCCCAAGGTATCCTTTGGAACCCTATGGACTTCGCAGAGATAGTGATAACAAGGGTAAGTTCTTACCATATCTCGTATTTTGTGCTCCGGGTCCTGCCCTCATATTGGATGTGTTATGTGCCTTGTTTTCTGTCTCCCCTTCTCCCCTCTGTTTTTCGGTCTTTGCCAGATGAAAAATTACTGCAGTGGGTGGGGTATGGAGGAGGAGGAGGAGGCTGAGCTGCCTTGAAAGTTAACTCTAGTGCCCAGACTCCTCCATCACCAGCTATACTTCATGATTTCCTGTGTCCCCTGTGGCTTCAGAAAAACTGAGAATTATTTAAAAAAACAAGATTTTGGTTCTTACCTAATCTATCATTGTCACTGCAGAAGAGTTCAATGTCGATCCGATTGCAATGGGGTCCTTCTTTAGCTCATTCCACAGGTTTTCAAAGGGATTGAGATCTGGGCTCTGGCTGGACCATTCCAAGGTCAGTTTTCAAAGCTGATAATTCCCGACTCTTTTGAGGACTTGATCTAAAAAGACGAGGCTTGTTTTGTAGGTATCACTATTGCCCTTTTTAAATTCAGCCCTCAGTCTGCAGCTTTGAAAAACTGATCTTTAGTAAATATAGCCCCTTACTTTTTTCTTCAGGGTCCATAGGGCTCCACAGGGGAGACAATGGGGTGTAGGTGAGAGCTGAGAACCGGACACCAACAGCAAAGCTTTTCAATCCCAGGATGCTTCGGTCTTTCCCTCTATACAACCGCCCACACCCTGAGGGCAACTCAGTTTCGTTGGTGTCCGCCAGGGGCTGGATCACCATTTTTAACAGTGTGGCTGCTTTACGCAACCCATGCTTATTTATGATTCATTTCTTATTTCTAGTATTTTTTACTACTCAGTAGTAGCACGAGACAGTCCCTTGGATGTCTGCACTGCTGCTCCATCACCCCTCAGCTGTGCCGGACACCAGCCCTTGGCTAGGTACTCCCGACAGGGCTCTGAGGGGGACTAGCTAGCAGGCTCCCTGAACCCCTGACTGCAGCCGGAATCCAGGGGACAGGTAAGGTGGATCCATGCTTGCGGGGACTCGCTTCTTTGTGCAGCCTTGCCTCCGGTCTCAGGAAACAGACCGGAGGCGCTGATGTGCACACTGGTTCGCCCATGACTCCACTAGACCACCGGGGCATATAGAATACTGGCGCAAAGACACATTCTACAGGCCAGGGGACCCAGTGGTTAACATCCGCAAGGGGAATAAGGCACTCTCTCCAGCCCCTCCCCCAGCTCGGCGCTATTCCACTGCGATCTTGCTGTGCCCTGAGCTGCTCCTCCTTCACCCTTCGCTCCCTCAGAGACGCGCGGCAGCCATTTTCGGCAAGCAGAGCTCCAGGAATGCTGGGTCCAGTCTCCCTGTATACCTCTCCTAAGGGCCGGGTTATACAGCGCTATATCCTACCAGCCACTGCAGTCTGTGTAGTTGATTTAGTGCCCATTGCAGATACATAGTACTTTCCTGCGTTTGTATGTGACTTGTGCTAGCGCTGATCTTTACTTTCTGTACTGTCAAACTTATACATTTCCCTTTATTTTACTATAACCCTGGCATACTAAGGTATAGGGGTTCATTGTCCCTCACATCTCCCACAGATTTGGGAGGGCTATCACACACTATATAATGCAGTTGCTCACTAGACTGTGCCATATTTCACATACATCTGGGTTGCTCACTGCACTGTGTCAGATTGTATATTTTATTATCCCTGTGTCTATGGTTAGCAGAGGAAAGAATAGCAACCAGGCTGATGCTGCTGCTCCTACTCTGGTGTCTTGTAAGTCCTGCTCAGTGGGCTTAGCTCCAGAGGACCTCAGTCAGGATGGTCTTTGTACAAATTGCTATACCGCCCCGGGCCCCTCAGCCCCAATGTCTTCTCCTCAGGACCCACCCTGGGCTATCTTTTCACAGGTGCTGGCAAAAATTGCAGACCACCTAGTGGTCCCTGTGGTAACTTCCTCTATGGGAAGGCCACAACCGGTGATCCCTGCACATCTTTTGCCTCCCCCATGGGTAGACATACTTTCTACATCAGTACAGAGTTTGGCCAATACATCTACAGTTTTTCAGCAAAAGTAAACCTAAGCGTGCTGTTATCTTCCCAGTCCACCCAGCTAACAGTCTGATGTATCCTCTGGGGAGGCAGAAAACTCATACCTCTCACTCTGACTCCTTATTAGGAAACTAAGAGCCACCCTCTAAATTAAATATACCAGCACTGGTGAGAGCTGTAAAGTCTATTCTACAAATAGTAGAGGCGGAACCCGCTCCTAAGACGAAGCAGCCACTCTTTAACGACAAAAGGTAGTTTTACCAGAGTGTCCTCACTCTGACCAGCTATCTGATCACTTGAGTGAAGCTTGAAATATGCCTAGTGAAAAGGTTTCAGGTACCAAAACATTTAAGTTCCTTTTACCCTCTCCCCGCTGCTGATTGCACTAAATGGTAAGTTCCCCCAGCAGTGGATTCTCATGTAACTCGTCTGGTCAAGAATGCTACCTTACCAATACATACTGCAACCTCCTCGAAGGAAACTACAGAAGAATAGATGTTTGTCATAATAGTCATAATAGATGTTTGTCATAAATCTATATACTCTCTTACAGGAGCTATTACTGCTAGGGCTATGGCCTGGGTGGACATTTCCCCCTGATTTTTCGAGGTATCAGCTGTCCTACATATCTCACGTTAGACATGCAGCCTCCCATTTAGGTGAAGCATTTATGGATACGGCTCTCCTAACTTCCAAGGCATCTGCCACTTCTGTAGTGACCCACCGCATTGTTTGACTTCCGACTCTAAAAGGGCTCTGGAGTCTCTGCCTTATTGTAGGGATATCCTGTTTGGAACAGAATTGGAAAAAATTGTGACTACCTTGGTGGCTTCCAAGACTGTGGACCTTATTCAGAGGCGGCCGTACAGTCTACAACCGCACGGCCGCCTCGATGTTTGGCCAGTGCGCATGCGCACGAGGGAGCCGGCTCCCTCGTGCGCATGCGTGAGACCCGCTACGACCGACAGCGCCGGTCGTAGCGGGTCTCTTTCCAAAGGGGGCAAGCTGTCGATGTTGATTGACAGCTCGCCCCGTTTGGAAGGCGGGCCGGGGGGGTGGCAGCCCAAATGGAGGCGTTCCCATGGGAATGCCTACCGTTTGGGGGAGGCCTCACTGACATCACTAGTAATGTCAGTGGAGAGCTTCCGGCTCTGACAGAGCCAGAAGCTCTCCGGGGCTTGCGACAAGTGAGACCCTACCCTAGGGTCTCGTCGTAAGCCCCGATGGTCGCGATGGTCTCTGACCATCGCGACCATCACCCGAGCGGTCGTTAGAGCTGTGGGTGTAAACCCACAGCCTAACGAACGAAACAGAGGTGGGCGGTCAGGATGCAAGCGGCCGCCCAGTTTCTGAGCGACCGCTTGCATCCTCCGACCGCCTCTGAATGAGGGCCTGTGTTACTGCCCTCTGCATATACTGCAAAGCCTTAGATGGGGGCGGGGCTTAGCGATGGTTGGTTGGCACATGTCACGGTATTTTTTGCGAAAATACCGTGATAAGTGTGTGGGGGGGATTCACAAGGACAGAGCTTTATCGCAAGCGGATTTGTAGTAATTCCCGTCTGGTATTGCCTGAATTCGCAATGCAAATTCAGTCGGTAATATCACACTACAATCCGCATTACAAATGCGGATTGTGGTAAGTAGAGCCCTAAGGGAGAGCAGCCCAAGATCAGAAAAAAGGTGTACCCACTCCTAAATACACAAATCAATATAAAAGTATGGATCTAAGGACCTGATTCAGAGCCGGATGCTCTGACAAGAGCGCTCGCTCTGAATCAGGGCCCTCCTACCTAAAATTGGAGCGGCCTCCTGGCCACTCGCATAGCTGTGGGTAACCACCCACAGCTTATGCGAGCGGCCAAAAAGATGGTCGCGATGGTCAAGACCATCGCGACCATCGGGCTTGCGACGAGACCCTGCTGTAGGGTTTCGCTGCTGCAAGCCCAGGAGTGCTTTTGGCTCTATCAGAGCCAGAGCCAAAAGCACTCCCACTGACATCACTAGTGATGTCAGTGGGGCCGGCCCCAGACGGTAGGCCTCCGTCTGGGCATCAACGCCCCTGGCACGCCCACCAAAGGGGGCGTGCTGTCACTCACCATCGACAGCACGCCCCCTTTGGTGCGAGACCCATAGCGACTGCTTGGCCGTCGCTATGCGGGTCTCGCGCATGCGCACGACGGAGCTCCCTCCGTCATGAGCATGCGCACTAGGGCACCATCGAGCGCTCGCAAGCGGGTCTGAATCAGACCCTAATTTCAAGCGCTACCCTTAGTTGAAATATTCGAGTATCTCCTTACTGTGACGATATTGCACCATAAACACATGTCATCGGTCAATGTTAATATGCATAAATTTAATATATATCAACAGACTGAAAAATACAAGGTTTAAAAGATGAGTTGTTATCCACGATTATAGATATTCGAATAGCAGCAAATGGTCTCTCAATTAATAATTGTATAAAAACATAAATATTCAAATAGTAGCAGAATATCTCTGGATGAACGAATATGATAAAAATGTAGATGTGCTTTACCAGATCCAGGAGGCAAATGTGCAAGGTAAGTATGGTTGAATCCGGAATCCTTCTCTACCTCCCTGCCACGCCCCTCTGTCCTGGGTACAGCAGTCTGCCGCCTCCTCTCCTGCCAACGCACTTTGGGGCCACCTGTCCCTTTATCAAGGCATGGAGACTCTGTGTTCAATCCCTTCCTTAAAGTACCTAGCGCTGGTGATGTCACTTCCTGTTTCCGATTACTCGAAAACCGGAAGTCACGATGTGCACTTTGTTAATCCATTAGTTCGCAGTCCCTCCTGGGCTATCTCCTCTACTGTCCCCATCCTTAAACCAGAGGCCCTGGGGCTTGAATCAGCAGCTGTTGCTTCCAGTCACGAAAACCGGAAATGTCAGACTCCCAGACCGGAAGTCACGTCATCGAGTGGTCTAAGTCTATGAAACTATTGAGCTCATTCAGACCCAGTCGCTAAGCTGTGCTCTCTCACAGCTAAAAGGGGTCTGGTATGCAAATTATGCGATCGCACTGCCTGTTATAAGGACGCCCGCTATGTTTTAGAGAGCGATGACAGAGCGAACGCACGCCGGTATGAAGACAACCACTTTTTTCTCACTGAACACACATCATCTCCAGGAAGTATATGATTAATCGGCACCATCGAGAGCCATCGGAGCTGCACGCAGTGCTTGAGGTAGACCTTACCCCGCCGCAAGTACTGCGATCATTGCAAGCTGAAATACAACCAAGTGACGTGTACAATGACGCTACTTTGCTAGCTATGCACACCCATAAGACGCGTTTTTGATGGCCAGACACGCTTGCGTTCGCATCACCACTCCTCCGTTCACAAGCACCTTCCCCTGTTACCACCCACAAACAGCGCTATCTGTCACTCAAAGTAATGGCCAGTCTGTATGCTACGAGCGCTCGATTCCCGATCGCAGTAACTGGTTCGCACACGCGCATTGCGATGCATACGCAGTTAGCGACTATCGGCCAGCTACGAGCGTCCGCATCATAGCGAACGGGTCTGAATCGGGCCCAATGCCCGATACTTCTAGTTCCTTGTCATTCTGAGTTGTCTTTACTATCATTGATGGCTCATGGATGATGGGTTTCCCTCTATAAAAACATAAAACCAAAAAAAGGGGAGGACACCACCATTGTGTAGTATTGTTAATTTAAAATAGAAGGATGACCACATGTAAAAATGGGTAAAAAAAAATATCATATAAAAGAACACCTTAAAAGGATCACCATTTAAGATAAGATTAGAATATTTATAAAAAACATAAAAATTCTAATTAGAATATGAAGTATAAAAATATATATCACAAAAAAACATTTTAATTCGAAGTCCTGATTAAGACTGGATGGTGCTAGAGTATTCAATTTTTAAAATTAATTTAATTTCTTCCATTGACCGTCTTTATTCCACGTTCCTATTTCTCCAGTTGGACTTGATATATTTCATTCCGACAAATTGTTTATATGTTTTATATGTTTCGTGGAACAATTATGTGCAACCCTAAAATGTTCAGACAAATTATGTTTGTAATCCTCTCTTCACATTTCTGAGATGCTCCGCAATGCGGGTGTTTAAAGATCTTGTGGTTCTACCTATGTAGTGAAGTCCGCAATCACATTCTACCAGGTAGATCACATTGGTGGTGTGGCAAATTATAAAATCCTTAATTTTAAAGATTTCCTCTTTAATTTTCATTTCAGTGTACTTGGAAGGGAGTATTTACAATCTGCCTACATCCAAGGCACATTCCACATCTATGGAATCCCTCCATACGAATGGGATTCTTAATAGATAGCGGGAGTGCGCTTTCCCAAGAAATTCTTCACCGCCATCTGCAGGTAACCATTGCCTTTCTACAAACACACGGTTGGCTGATCAACTGGAAATAGTCTTCCCTGAAACCTTCTCAAAGAATGGTACATTTGGGAACCATCCTGGACTCTCAGGGTCAGAGAATCTTCCTAACAGCAGACAAGATGTCAATACTACAGCAATGAGTGCGCACAGACTGCTCCGCATTCGCCAATTGTCAATTCACTCTGCAATGCAGACCTTGGGAGCTTGCATCACTGGTCGTTTTGCAACATTTTCATGGCCGATTTGTGAACGGATAATGAACGATATATCGTTATCGTTCAATAGCTCATTTTAATTTGGGTAGTGGATACCCACCCACCTTAACTGCTAAGGGATTTTACAGCTGTGGTCCAGACCATGCTTAGAGTACGTACACCAGCCTCAGACAGAATTTACCATCGAAAATGGCATACATATTTCAAATGGTGTGCTCCTAGAAACGATGACCCTCAAGTTTTTAAGGTTTCTAGAATACTTGCCTTTCTGCAGGCTGGATTGGATCTAGGCCTCCGCCTAGCATCTCTGAAAGTACACGTCTCTGCTTTGTCAATCTGGTTCCAGCACAAAATTGCTCTACTACCGGATGTTCACACCTTCCTGCACGGTGTTCTACGTATACAACCTCCCTTTGTCCCTTTTGTGGCTCCATGGGATTTGTCAGTGGTTCTCCACGCACTTCAGGAACCTCCATTCAAACCCCATGAATCAGTGGATGTCAAGTGGCTCACTGCGAAGCCTGTTTCTTCTAGCTATAGCATCTGCCCGTAGGGTATCGGATTTAGGGGCACTTTCATGTTGCTCCCCCTTTTTAATCTTTCATCAGGACAGGGCTGTTCTTAGAACACGACCGGGCTTCCAACCCAAGGTGGTTTCTCTTTTCCACTTTAAGGAGGAAATTGTGGTTCCGGCCTATCAATCATCAATCACCAGACCTCTCAGCAGGTGAGGCCTCCTTGGATGTCATCCGTGCTCTGAAGATCTACTGGACCGTACTACTTCCATCAGGAAATCTAGCTCTCGCTTTGTCCTATATGGATTCCACAAGAAGGGATGGCCAGCTAACAAACACTCTGGCCAGATGGATTTGCATGACTATCTCACAAGCTTACATACACATTGGCCTTCCTGTGCCGGCTACATTATCTGCTCATTCTACTCGCTCTGTGGGTCCCTCGTGGGCAGCCCGGTGTGGCGCTTCTGCTGAACAGCTATGCAAGGCGACCACGTGGTCTTCTGTCCACACCTTTTTTTTTTTTTTTAGGTTTTATGCCTTTGATACATTTGCTTGTCAGGATGCTTCCTTCAGGCGTAGGGTTCTCCTCTCAGCTCAGGAGCGTTCCCGCTCTTGAACAACTGTTTTGGGACATCCCCGTTGTCTCCCCTGTGGAGCCCTATGGACCCTGAAGAAGAAAAGGAGTTATGGTCAAACTTACCCTTGTTAACTTTCTTCAAAGTCCATAGGGTACACACGCACCTGGCTGCTATGGGTTTCTTCTCTTGGTCACTTGTTTCCTTCTCCGTGTGAGTGTGATTCTTCAGTGTACCAGTCTTCCTTCTCTTCTATCCTGCTCCTGCCTTAGGTTTGTTAACAAAACTGAGTTGCCCTCAGGCTGTGGGTGGGGTATGGGGGGAAGGACCAGAGCATCCTGGGATTGAAAAGCTTTGCTGTTGGTGTCTGATCCTCCAGGTCCCACCTACACCCCATTGTCTCCCCTGTGGACCCTATGGACTTCGAAGAAAGAGTTAACAAGGGTAAGTTTTTTTTTTTTTTGTTTGTTTTTTTACCATAACCTATTTCTTGGTTGAGTTAAATATGTTTTTATCCTGTTGCAAAGTGAAATTCATCTTCAACTTTCTGACAGAAGCCAACAGGTTTCATGCCAAAATGTCTTCATATATGGAGCTGCTCATTATGTCCTTTAATCTGACTATAGCCTCTAGCCCAGCTGAGGAAAAACCGCCTCAAATTATCATTCTGCCACCGCCATGCATCACAGTAGGTAGGGTGTTCTTTAGGTGATGAGCTGTGGGCTACACATATTTTAGAATTAAGACCAAACCATTAAAGATCTTAACCCGCATCATTGAATGTTTTTTATTTTATGTTCTCTTTCGTTCATGGGCTTGTATGTACTTGTTCGAGGTGGCTTTTGTCTTTTCACTTTACCACATAGTCCAGATGTGCAGAATCCTGGAGTTTGTTGTTACAGTACATGTGGGAGTGACCAAATCTTGGCAGAATTTCCTGCAGCTCCTTTTATGCTGCCATAGACCTCTTGAGAAAAAGGGCAGACTAGATGGACCAAGTGGGTCTTCTCTGCCGTCAAATTCTATATTTGTAGGAGATTTCTTTATGTCCTGTCATAAGCTCTGGATGGACGTCCTGAGCTTGGCAATGTCCTGTTGTGCCACATTGATATCCTTCACAGTGTGTACTGCCTTTGAAATTCTTTTAGACCCTTCTCCATTTAACAATGAGATCCCTTAGAGCAGGAGCAGACTACCTGCGGCATTCCAGCTGCTGTAGCATTATACATGTCCTAACAGCAAAACTGTGGCAGGGAATGCTAGGACGTGTAGTTCCACAGTGGAATGCCACAGGTTGCCAACACTGGCCTCAGATGTTTTGGAAGCTACCTGGCTATCCCAGTAGGATGCAACCAAGAAAACAGCAAGGAAATCCTCCAAGAACAGCTAATCTTTATATTTGGGGTTAATTACAATAATTATCATTGCTGGCAGGTATATGTTAATTGCCTTTTGAACATGATTTTTGAATTTGGTTAACTGTGAACACAACTACAACCCCATTGTGAAAGGGTCTGGATATTTATGCTACCAGGGTATTCTAGGTTTTGTATTTCACTGCTATTTCATAAAAATTGTCGTCTTTCACTTGTGGTGGTTACAAAGTCACCATAAGAATGTACAACTTGTCATAGTCACTGTGACTTCACCTTTGCCACTACTGTAATTGTGTCTTGTCGTATTCCTTACATTCTGCAATGTAACAATCTACATTGCCGTGTTTGCTGACAAATGGAAAATACAACTTTATTTCCTTTCAGAAGCACAAGAAAACTGAAAGGATCAGCGGTGGTGCCATCCGGGCAGGTTGGAAGGTTCAGAAATGGGGCGTTAATTCTCAGTGGCAAAGACATTCAGAAGATAAAACAGTCCAGAGTTATTAAATAAGAATTACTGCAACATCCATGGTAACTGAAAGCCAAAGCTTGTGCACATAGTTCTAACCATGGTTCAGGAGTATCTTACTCAATGCCGCAGCAAGGTGAAGAGGACCTGTAATGCTTCTGTTTCAAGAAATTCTGTGCTTCCACTACTCAGTGCATATGACCTATCAGCATGCCACATTTTAAGGATTACATTTTTTCAACATTCTGAAATCAATTTGGTGAAATTGGTGCCCGCCAGGCGAATCCACCGAAGCCCAGGCGAGTTGGCCCCTGCCAGGCGAAGATATCTAAGTCCTGGGGTGGTGGCGGCCATGCAAAAGAGCTTAAAGGCTGCCGTCCCCCAATATTACAATATTAAAGTGTGTTGTTTTATTTTAATATTTTTGATTTTTTTTACAGGTGGCAGTGGGCCCTAATACCCAGCATGCTGGCACTTGTGGTTTTCCAAGTACCAGCATGCAGGGAGACGTGCTGGGACCTATAGTTCACCTGCAAAAGAAAATATTCTTTAAAATGCACCAGACAACACAATCAACCCAGCACCCGCCACCCAGGGGTGCTGGGCATAGCCCCGGACTATCAACCTGGGCCTGGGGTTCCCTGAGGAGGGGGACCCCTTTATTAGGGGGGGGGGGTGGGTCTCCAGCTCCTCGGGGATCCCCGACCTGGACTGACTAGCGGTCAGGGTTGATACTGTGGCTGGGGGGCCCAGTGAAAGGTCTCCCCTGGCTGTGGCATCAGCCCCCCGTTAGAAATAGTCCACTGCTGGTCCTGGAGAATACCGAGGGACCCTACTCATTTTTCCCCCCTGTATTTCCAGGACCGGATCAGATCCCCTACGTCAATTGTCCCCCGTATTTTGGCAACCAGGGCTGGTTCTGCCTAAATATGGGGGAACCCTATGTCATTTGTTCCCTGCATTTAAGCACAACCATGACTGGCTGCCTGTGTTTTAAAAAAATGGCGTGGCCCCACCCCCAAGAAAACAACCAGCCCCGGGCTTTAGAGCCCCAGTATTGGTTGTGCTAAATACAGGGGACAAACGACGTAGGGGTCCCCTGTATTAAGCACAACCAGCAGCAGGCTTTTGAGAACCTGTCCTGGTTGCCAAAATACGGGTGACAAATGACGTAGGGGTCCCCCGTATTTAGCGCAACTAGCACAGGGCTCTGAGCCGGTCCTGGTTCTGGAAATACAGGGGGAAAAATGCATAGGGCTCCCCCTGTATTTCCCAGAACCAGCACCGGACTCGTCTAGCGGGGGGGTGATACCACAGCCAGGGGAGCCCTTTCACCGGGTCCCACAGCCGCAGCATCATCCCTGACCGCTAGTCAGCCCAGGCCGGGGATCCGCCCCCCCAAAAGCCTGCTGCTGGTTGTGCTTAATACAGGGGGACCCATACGTCGTTTGTCCCCTGTATTTAGCACAACCAGTACTGGGGCTCCAAAGCCAGGGGCTGGTTGTTTTCTGTGGAGGGTGGCTACGCTTTTTTTTTTTTTACAAATTCACTTTTTTACATAAATGTGTAGATCTCACTGCTGCGTTCGTCCATCTGTGACTTATTGATTTGATTTTCTCAGGTGTATACACACTACCAGTGAGCCCTCTGTCACCCACTGATGCCCCTTTTGCACTGCACCGCTGCCACTGCTCTGCACCACTGCTACTGCCGCTACCCCATACGCCTTCAGCCGTCCTGCACTCTGCACCTCCCAAACCCATATATCCCAACATTTAAAGATGTTGAGGAGGTACAGGTCGCGCACCCAAAAAGTGGGCATGGTTGCTGTAAAAGGGGCGGATCCTTGCGGCTTCCCCCCGTTTTCGTCACTTTGGGGGCGTGCCCAGCACTCTCTGAGACGCTGGCCAGCCCCCAGGCTCTCCCTACACAAGAGAACAGATGCGCACTGCATGTTCTCCTCCTGCACACCCGCTGCTCTGCAGATCAGCGGTTTGTGCTCCTCCCAACTTCCCTGACACTGCGGCACGCAGGCGGGCCAGTCCCGGAAAAACGGGACTTGTTGGGAGGTATGCAAACCAACCTCCTGTGTGCGGTCCCCTCTTCCACCCTCTGTTGTCCACTGATGCACTGCACCACTGCTGCTGCCGCTACCCCACACGCATACAGCCGTCTCGCACTCTGCACCTCCCAAACCAACCTCCTGTGTGCTGTCCCCTCTTCCACCTGCATTAGTGTACCATTTTGTTGCCCTTCTCCCCTGCAGGTGGCCCGGTTTGCTCATCCAAACCCTGATGGTTAATAAATTTTAAAAAGCTATGATATTCCATAGACAAAAAACCTTAGTTTCACATGTCCCATTAAGACTGCTTAGACATGATCTGAAAATTCACAAAAACTATTGATTTTCTGCAACTCAAACCCCAAAAAGCAATGAAATTACGATCATTAAGGCTGACACCTTAATGGACGTGTTCCTTGCGCAATACAGATATGGTATGCCATGACACCATGTGCCTAACTGAAGATTCAGAACTCTCACAGAATGAGATTGCTGTCACTCACAAAATGGTGGAGCTGCTAATTCACAGAATTGTGTGCTCATTGGAATACACACATGCAGTCTATGCAACTGAGGTCAAAGCAGAAAATAGAGCTGTGCAGATGGGATAAAAGTGGTGTGGATTGGGTGAGGAGACAGCAGCGTGGATAGGTGAGACACAGGCGTGTAGAGGAGAGAAGGTTAAGCAGTACAGAGGGGGGGGTTGCCAAAGTAATGCAGATGGGTGGAAAACAGTGGTACGGATGGGGGGACAGCGACGTGGATGGGGAAGCAAGTGGCATGGACATGGGAAGACAGGCAAAGACAGATTGGTGCGGGTAAGGGAATACAGACTAGCACAAATAGGAGAACACACAACAGTAGGGATTGGGGAAGACAGAGTAGTGCAGTTGGGGGGGACAGTGGTGCAGATGGAGGGAAAAAAGAGTGCCACAGAGGAAAGGAAGACAGCGGCATGGCTTAGGGGAAGGCAGTGGTGCAGAAGGAGACAGAGTGGCACGGATGCAAGGCGGTACAGATGGAGAAAGACAGATTGGTACGGATGAGAGAACACAGACTACCATAGGAGACCACACAGCAGTAGGGATTGTGGAAGAGGGATTGGTGCGGATGGGGAGACAGAGTTGCACAGTTGAGGGACCAGAGTAGTGCAGTTGGAGGAAGAAAGAGTGGTATGGATGAGACAACACAGACCATCATAGTTCGGAGACCACACAGCAATAGGGATTGGGGAAGACAGATTGGTGTGGATGGGGAAGAAGACAGAGTGGTGCGGGTGTTGGGGGGAGACAGAGTTGCATGGTTGGGGGACCAGAGTAGTGCAGATGGAGGAAGAAAGAGTGCCACAGATGATAGAAAGACAGCAACGTGGCTGTGGAGAAGGCACGGGTGCAGGGCGGTGCGGCTGGGAAAAACATTGGTGCGGATGAGGGAACACAGACTATCACAGTTGGGAGACCACACAGCAGTAGGGATTGGAAAATATATAGCAGCATGGAGGCATCTAGGGGAATATAGTGTACATGCATAGACAGAGTATGATTTTTTTTAAAAATAAGGGAGATGAACGTGTATTCTAAATGAGATAAATGTATGAAGTGATAAAGATGTGGGAAGCCAATGAGATTGTTTTGGTGATCAAATGGGAAGATTGTGGGCATGCGGGAGCGACATAACTGCTCAGGGCCTGATTCAGAGCCGTACGCTATTTGCGGACCGTCGTTCTGAAAAAGGGGCTGGCTATTTAAATGAAGTGCTCGCTCTTTGCGGTCTGTTGACGCCTCTAAGTCTGAACGAGCGAACAAAACCTGCGGCCGCTATTTTGATAAAAACGCCCCCTGGCCACTCGCATCCTACGTCATCTCCGCTATTTATTTGATTAATCGAGTACATCGAAAGGCGTCTGAACTGCTCGCAGTGCTTGTGGTTGGATTTTCCTACCGTAATCATGCGAGCAGTTCAGGCTAAGAAACAACCAAGTGACGTGGTCGATGACGCTGCTTTGTTAATTATGCACATCCTTAAAACGCCCGTTTTGGCACGCCTGCGTTCGGATCTCCACTCCCCGCTTTCAAGCACCTTCCCCTGTTACCACCCACAAACGCCTCATTCTGTCACTCAAATTATCAGGCATTCGCTATTTTGCGAGCACATGAATTTCGACCGCACTGACTGGTTCGCGCATGCGTATTACGAGCCGTACGCATGCGCAGTTGTGCGAACATCACTCGGAAGGAACAAGCGGCCGCTTACGAGCTCTGAATCAGGCCCTCAGTTGCATAGACTGCATGTGTGTATTCCAATGAGCACACAATTCTGTGAATTAGCAGCTCCACCATTTTGTGAGTGATAGCAATCTCACTCTGTGAAAGTGCTGAATCTGCCGTTAACCACAGGGGGTCATGGCATACCATATCTGGATTGCGCAAGGAACACGTCCATTAAGGCGTCAGCCTTAATGATCGTAATTTCATTGATTTTTGGAGTTTGAGTTGCAGAAAATCAATAGGTTCTGTGAATTTTCAGATCATGTCTAAGCAGCCTTAATAGGACATATGAAACCGTAAGGTTTTTTGTCTGGAATATATATATATATATTTTGTGTAAATTATTCATTTTATTTTTTGTTGATACCAATATAATCTCTGCATACAGTTGAAGCTTGCTGAGTGACAATGTTAAATTGGATAATACCACCTAGCGTTATTCAACGTGGCCCAGCTGCTGTGGAACTACACATCCCAGCATGACCTGCCACAGTTTTGCTGTTGGGGTATGCTAAAACTGTGGCAGGGTATGCTGGGGTGTGTAGTTTCATAACAGCTGGAGGGCTGCTTTGGATGTTGAATTCCCCTGCTTTCCACAGATACAAACAGACTTGCCTTGACAGAACCGTAGCCTCCCTTGACACAAACTGACCATTGGAAGGAAGTCCTCCCCACCACTTTCACCTTTATTTCCTGCTGCTCTGCATGGACTCATGACACCACCATCTTCTGGACTCCTTTTACAATCATAGACAAAATGGAGTCTGAGGCTGTGCATAAGAGAGTTGCGATTTCCTTACAACACATTTTGCATACTTGGACTCGTTTGCTAGTACTGCAATTAAGAGTGTGTAAGGAAGGACTTAAATTGATCATTCAGGTTGGGAAAATTGAAGTGAATAATATAATATTTGCTCTATTTTAACAGATTTTTAAATATATCAATGGTAACTGACCCCCTAGTGGGTTGGAGGTGTTAATAACCTGCAGTGTAAGATGTACAAAGAAGTAAGAAAAAGAAATTGTCATGTGTATAATTATATTTTTCTTCATATTTCTTTTAAGCCAGGACAAAGAAGTATCTATACTAGTGCTCCACACTGACTTATCCTGTGCTTTGATATAAAGCAAAGAATAAAGGTCTTCAGTCTTTATTCTATGCTTTACAAGAGAGCACAGCGTTTAGAGTGGCTTCTGTGTCACATGATCTTTGTATAGTACGTGGAGGTCATGTACCTAGGGTCGGTCCTACCAATACGCAGGGTACGCTGCTGCGTTGGGAACTACCCTGTAGAGGGTGCCGCTGCCGTGAAGCAGACTGACATACACCATGTACAGTGAGTCACCATCACTCAACGCCTACTCCGGACAGACAGACTCCTTTGACAGGTGTACAGCTGTGCCGCTGTTCAGAGGAGGCTTGGTACTGACTGCTCCGGCAGAAGCGAGTGCAGTGCATTCTGTATTACTGTGCTGCTAACATCGTCTGCAGACTAACTGCTCCAGAATAGAGGTGAGCATTTTGATTAGCTCACTAGATTAACTAGAGAGGTAGGAGGTCTGAATGGCATGTCGGAGAGTTCTTGTTCATATGTTTGTTCTAAAGGCATGTTGGAATATTGCAAGTAATGCTGGCTACACACGGCACGGTCCATTGCGCACTCCCTACACACTGCACGATGTGTAGTTCCATGCTGCATTTAGCAGCATGGCGTCGTTCATTGCATCTTCCCATCTGCTGTGTTGTACAGCAGATGGGACGATGCGATGAACGACTTGTGGGCACACACACCATCTGGCAAACGCATTATGCGATCCACACAATATATTATTCCGATGTGTGTCTGAACGATATATCGTGCAATGGATTACTTAGCGTGTACCCAGCCTAATAGTTTTATTGCTTGTGTGGACTTTATTGAACTAAAGGATAATATGTGCAGCCTTTTATGAAGGTTAGAGGGCTAAATATGCAGTTCATGAAATGTCAGGTTACCCTTCGACTATATTATCTACGTAGTAATACAAAATTGCAACAATGCTGGCCAGCCTTTTTTTGCTGGATTTGTTTACTGTGGATTGCTAAGGGACCATTGCTACCTTACCAGAACAAAAGAGAGCACTTGATCCATTTCTGTGCTTTCTCATGTACTTAGTCACATTTTTTTTTAAAGATAATAGAAAGTGTGTGTTAAATGCCTCTTAATACTGTCTGTAGATGTGGGCCCTTATGATCTTATTCACTTCAGTGTTCAGTAGAAAAATGTGTCTTTTAAATATTTAGTTCAGAAAATGGGCACTTTGTTACTGTTTAAGGCAGTGGTTCTCAAACTAGATCCTCAGGAGCCCACAGAGGTCACGTTTTCCAGGTCACCCAGTAGGTGTATTCATTACTCAATGACACATTTTAAAAGATCCACAGGTGAAGCTAATTATTTTACTAGTGATTCTGTGAGGAGACATGGAAAACACGCACTATTTGGGGTCCTGAGGACCGAGTTTGAGAATCTGTGGTTTAGGAGAACGACACCTGCAAATGTGCTTGTTGAACATCTCATTTCAAAACTGGTTATTTAATATGCTGCTTTAACAGCTTTCAATCTCATGGGAAGGCTTTCCACTCCATTCAGCCACAAGATCATTAGTTAGGTTGTGCACTGGTGTTTGGCAATATGGCTTGGCTTGCAATCAGAGTTCCAATTCTGAGGCGTTTAATGGGATTAAGGTCAGGGCTCTGTGCAGACTAACCAATTACTTCCACACCAATCTTGGCAAACTATTATTTGATTGACCCTGCATTCTGCTTATATGTTGTAGCATTAAAGTTTTCCTTAACTTGGATTAGGGGGCCCAGTTCAAACCATTATTATTTACCCTTGGACAGAATAGGTTGCCTGGAATGTGCTAAACACAGATTCAGTGACCCATTTTATTGGTTACACCTAGTACTGGGAATATAGGGCTGTCTTGCCTTAGAATATATAATCTCTGTAGTGGTTTTTTCCATGGATCCAGCAAAGTACAAGCAGTAGTAAAATGGAATTTACCTATTAATCTAAAAGCCATCCAAAATTTTTGGGTATTCACCAACTATTAGAAATTAAATATAGTAACTTTTGGTTCTGGTGGCTCCTATTACTGCATTTACTAAGAAGAGTCCCGATCCTTCAAACTTGTCCCTCACTTCACAAAGCATTTGTTTCAGTCACTATTTTTCTACCAGATTCAGAGGTATATTATGTAATTAAAGTTGGCCCATCAGATGTCAAGGGAAATGCCATTCTGTCACAGTTTACAGGTATCTTGCTACTGATTCAAAGTTTTTATTGCGATGTGAACAATTGTGAATCTCTTGCAGTAAAATGCGCATTCAAAAACTGGACACTGTGACTGGAGGAAGTCAATGATACCATTACAATCTATGCTGATCACAAATTTCTGCAATGTATGAAGGCAGCAAATAGGTTGAGCCTTTGTCCGGTTTTATTCCTGGCTCTAAGAATAACCCCTTTGTTGAGGAAGATGAGTTTGCTCATCTTCCGTATGTACCTTTTATATACTCTGCAGCGAGGGGCTTAGAGAAAAGGTTTTTTTCATCAGCCCGCCAGTCCTGATGACTGGTGGGGACATCCCGCAGCTACTGGGCCAGATTAGGAAGCTACTCAGGTATGCACCTGCTCACCAACTTCTCTTTAGTAATAATAAAAGATAATGCATGAAAAAGATGGGGGAAGTCTGTCTCCTCCACTATACAAGATAGAAAGAGTCCCTTCTTTCAATCTATGTGCCCCATTTAAAGTTAAGGTATGATCACTGGGCATTAACCCCGTACACTACAGAAAAATTATACAATCCAGTGATGGAAAATTTCTCAGCAACTATCACCAGGCTATATCACCTAGTGCTTCTGAAAATGTTTTCCACATATTGTGCCCTAACATCCCCCATACTGGCCCTGCACACACACATGGGGGCTTCCTTGTTTGAAAAACGGGAATCTCCTCTTTACTCTTCAGGGTCCAGGCTCCACAGGGAGACCTTGGGTATAGGTGATGCAGAGTCATCCGTGCACCTTATGCAGTAAATTTTTATCCCAGGATGCACTTGGGCTGCCCTCTATACCCTGCCCCCGGGCCAAAGGCACCTCAGTTTCATTAGTTGCCCGGCCGGAGTCGGGTCACTGCTACTCGGTGGGGCTGATTGACAACCCTGAAGAGTTTATTTAATTTTTTCTACTTCAGGGTCCATAGGGTATCCACAGGATACCTTGGGGTATAGGTGTGACGTCAGTCGCTGGGCACCATAGAGTTAAGCTTTTCAGCCTCCCAGGATGCACTAGGGTCCCCCTCCTATACCCCGCCCCCGAGCCAAGGCACCCCAGTTTAGTTTGGTGCCCGGTCGGCGTCGGGTGCACCTGTCGGAGTGGGGGCTAGAAGAGCCCCTGAAGCTTTCTTCAGTGCAGCTCGTGCTGCACATCTGGATGTACAGCATGGACAGTCAGTCCTGACGTCCATGCTGTCTTCCCTACACCCCCGCCGGTACCAGAACGCCGGTACCGATCCGGGGATGCTGGTGAGCATCTGGGGTCACAGCTAGCGGTGACCCCAGATGTTCCGGACCATGGCCGGATCCAAGGGGGACAAAGGTAAGCAGCGGGGTCCCGCGGTGGGTCCCCGCTGGTCACATGGTCCTAAGTCCCCAGGCCCCCTGGGGACTGGCTGCAGCGTGGAGCCAGGCGACCAACCTGCGCTTTCCACTACCCCCTGGGACAGCGGACCGCAGCAGAGCGGTAGCGCTGCGGCGTCCCAGGGGTTAAATGCATGTCAGGGGAGCGCGCCTTCCCTGTCTCACAGCCGGCGCCTCCCCCACTGCACACAGCCCTCTCTGCATGCTGCCGACTGGTCCTGTGGCAGCGCTCCTCCCCCAGGCCAGCCTCCTCTCTGCTTCTCGGCGGCCATCTTCTCCAGAACGCATGGTGAACGCTGCTGGAAGCGCTGGACGGAAGCATCGTGGTCTGGGTCCCCCCGCATACATCTCCTCCGCTGTGGTCAGGTCTGTGTATGCAGCGCTGTGTCCTACCAGGCCCTGTGTCTGCGTAGTTGAGTGATCAGCGCTGTTAGTGCAGGAATTGATTTTCTTTGCATTGTATGTGACTGTGCTAGCGCTGCTGCCTGTAACTTTTCTCTAAACTGTCAGCTTTATTACTGTCCCTGTTCTTTCTGCTAAGCCCTTGCGGTGCGGTGCTGCAGGGTGGTCTCTTGCCTATTTAAGTTATAATTGGTGAGAGAGGTCACATACGTGGTGCCATCATGTCCGAAAGTGATTTTCCCCTCCGGCTACAGTGTACTACGTGTAAAGTACCGTTAGCGGAGGGGGAGGGTAGCGCGGAGGGCCTCTGCCGGCAGTGTTTGTCCATGGCGCGGCCTCTTACGGTTACAGCATCGGTACAGGAGCCGCCCTGGGCTTGTTTCACTCAGGCGCTTACAGCCTTAGTGGGCCAGTTAGCTCCGCAGCCCGCGTTTACACCGATGGGTTTATCCCAGCAGTCAGTGGTGTCGTCACCCATGCAGGGTTTCCCACGACAATTGGTGGTACCCCACAGTCTCCCTATTTCCCCGCTCACGGTTTCTAAGGAGCCAGCGTGGGTTAACTCCCTGACGAGTTCTGTACAGCACTTGTCGGATGTGTTGCAAGGGGAGTCTGTGATGCGGCCGCATAAACGGCCGGTGGCGTCTCTGTCGGCTCCTTATGAGGATGACGAGGGGACGTCTGATGATGGGGAGATTCTGGATCCTTACGATCAGGAACCTCTCCATACTAAGGACGCTGATGCTAAGTCCAAGGTATATATTCCTGGACTTATTCGGGTGGTCCACACAGCCTTTTTCAAGGATGTGAAGGGCGATGCCACAGTCTTTCCTCTTTCGGGTCAGTTGGTGGACCATTTAGAGGAGGCGTGGAAACAGCCTGGCAAAAGATACCAGCCGCAGAGACGCCTGGCGGTGGCTTATCCATTCGCGGATAATTATTTTGCAAAGTGGGAATCCCCTCCACAGGTGGATTCTCACGTGACCCGTCTTGTCCGTAGTGCCACATTGCCGATGCCATCCAAAGTCCTCCCTTAAGGATGCTATGGACCGCAAGGTGGAAATCTGCCTGAAGTCCGCTTATTCCCTTGCGGGGGGGGGCAGCACGGCCGGCTATGGCCATTTGCTGGGTTGCCAGAGCGATGGAGCGCTGGGCGGATTCATTAGAGGCTTCTTTTGATTCCGGCCGAACAGGCAGAGTTGATTGGCAATCTCCGTGATTCGGCCACCTACATCAACGAGGCAGCCCTAGACATTAGTACTCTGGTGTCTAGGATTTCTTCAGCAGCGGTAGCTGCTCGTCGCACCTTGTGGCTGCGATCCTGGAAGGCGGACGCAGATTCCAAAAAGGGTCTGGAGGCGTTGCCGTTTACCGGAGAAGTTCTCTTCGGTCCGGATCTGGATAAGATTGTGGCCACGCTGGCGGCAGCCAAATCGGCTTGTCTCCCGTCGGCCGCTGTTCCTTCTGGTTCTGGACCATCATCCTTTCGGTCATCTAGGGCCCAGGGCAGGCCCAAACCACAGTCGTTTCCTCGACAGGCTGGTCCTAAGAAATCGGCCAAGCCCCGGAAGCAGGCATGGAGTACCAGACGTCTGGCCCCCAAGCCAGATGACAAGCCTGTGGCCTGACAGTCCGGGCCTCCCTTTGGGGGATCCCAGGGTGGGAGGCCGCCTGCTACAGTTCGCCCAGTGTTGGTCGACCACTACGACAGACACTTGGGTTCTGGAGGTGGTTTCCCACGGATACGCCCTCTCCTTCCGGCACAGACCCCCGGCTTGATTCTTCACCACGGGTCTACCATCAGACCCGAACAAGGCTACGGAGCTGTGGAAGGTATTGCACACTATGCTCCAGGCTGGAGTTATAGTGCCTGTTCCATTCTCCCAGAGGGGCCAGGGTTTCTATTCAAATCTATTTTTGGTACAGAAACCCAATGGGTCATATCGTCCGATTCTCATCCTCAAAGCACTCAACAAGTTTTTGCGGGTCCCGAAGTTTCGGATGGAGACCCTACGGTCCATCATTCTGGCGCTGGAACCTGGGGACTACATGGTGTCATTGGACGTACAGGACGCTATGGCGGTCATGACGGCTTCTCTGCGGCTGCAGGGAGTCCGCATGTTGCCGTATTTGGACGACCTGTTATTGGTGGCAGGATCTCCAGAGCTCCTGTTACGCCACTTGGACCTGACCATTGCACTGCTGCAACGGCACGGCTGGCTAATCAACTGGCAGAAGTCCACTCTAATCCCGTCTCGGAGGATTCTGCATCTTGGAGCCTTATTGGCCTCGGGACAGCAAAGGATCTTTGTGACGGAGGACAAGATCTCTGCTTTACAGTCAAGGGTGCGCAGTTGTCTGCACAGCCGCCGGGTGTCCTTGCACTCGGCGATGAGGTTACTGGGCTCCATGGTGTCGGTGTTCGACATGGTGGAATACGCCCAGTTTCACTCCAGACCTCTGCAGCACCTGATCCTGTTCAAGTGGAACGGGCTGCCTCAGTCTCTGAAGTCCCAGACGATTGTGCTCACCCCGGAGGTTCGCCTGTCCCTTGCGTGGTGGTTACAGACGACCCACCTCAACAAGGGACGTCCGTTCTGGGTTCCAAATTGGGTCCTGTTGACAACGGACGCCAGTCTTCGGGGCTGGGGAGCAGTTTCGGGTCCACACTTGTTCCAGGGCAGGTGGATGCCGACAGAAGCGGAGCTTCCAATAAATATCTTGGAACTCCGTGCGGTCTTCAATGCTCTCCAGCAGGCACAGCGGTTTCTCCAGGGTCACCCGGTGCAGGTCCAGTCGGACAACGCTACCACCGTGGCCTACATAAACAGGCAAGGAGGAACTCGCAGTCGGGCGGCTCTCGTAGAGGTCTCTCGGATCCTGGTTTGGGCGGAGCGCAATCTTCCGGCCATATCAGCGGTCTTCATCCAGGGAGTGCTAAATTGGGAGGCGGACTTTCTAAGTCGCCAGGACGTTCATCCGGGGGAATGGTCCCTGCACCCGGACGTTTTTCAACTACTAGTGGACAGGTGGGGTCTTCCAGAAATCGACCTCATGGCGTCCCGGCACAACAACAAGTTGCCGGTGTACGGGTCTCGCACAAGAGACGAAGGGGCGTCTCTGGTGGATGCTCTGTCCGTCCGGTGGACGTTCCGGTTCGCATACCTGTTCCCTCCGGTCTCCCTTCTTCCACGGGTAATCCGGAAATTCAAACCGGAAGGAGGGACGCTCCTGTTGATAGCTCCCGTGTGGCCCAGACGGCACTGGTTCTCAGACCTTCAGAGGTCTGTCCGTGGACAGTCCTCTGCGGTTGCCGCTACGACCGGACCTTCTGTCTCAGGGTCCTTGCCTTCACCCGGACCTGACTCGGCTGTCTTTGACGGCGTGGCTGTTGAGACGGCCATGCTGAGGTCCCGGGGGTTTTCCAGCTCTGTGGTGCATACCATGTTACGAGCTCGGAAACCGTCTTCCGCGAGGATATACCATCGCGTGTGGCATACGTTCTTCCAGTGGTGTCGACCGAGAGGTTATGCACCGCGGGAGTTTCGTCTGTCTCGGATTCTCGCCTTCCTGCATGCGGGACTAGATCATGGGCTTCGCCTTGCTTCTTTGAAGGTACAGGTTTTGGCCCTATCTGTCTGGTTTCACCGTAGGATTGCTACAATCCCGGATGTGCGCACCTTTATGCAAGGTGTTCTCCGCATTCAGCCGCCCTTTGTTCCACCTGTGGCGCCTTGGGATTTGGCTGTGGTCCTGAGGGCTCTCCAAGGACCGCCGTTTGAACCACTGGGCTCAGTGGATCTTAAATGGCTAACAGCTAAGACTGTTTTCCTTCTGGCCATTGCTTCGGCCAGACGTGTTTCTGAGTTAGGGGCTCTTTCTTGTAGACCCCCTTTCTTGGTTTTTCATGGGAACAGGGCAGTGCTCCGCACTTGGCCCGAGTTTCTTCCCAAAGTTGTTTCCCAGTTTCATGTTAACGAGGAAATAGTTGTTCCGGCCTTTAACTCACCGGGTCTTTCTGTGGGTGAGGCCTCTTTGGATGTTGTGCGGGCCTTAAAGACTTATCTTGACCGCACTTCTTCGTTTAGGAAGTCGGACGCTTTGTTTGTCCTCTATGGCTTCCGTAAAAAGGGTTGGCCTGCTTCAAAGCAAACTTTGGCAGCCTGGATCCGTATGGCTATTTCTGAAGCTTATTTTCATGAAGGCCTGCCGGTCCCTCCTTCTCTGAAGGCTCATTCCACTAGGTCTGTGGGTCCTTCGTGGGCAGCTCGACGTGGTGCCTCTGCAGTTCAGATCTGCAAGGCTGCTACGTGGTCCTCTGTCCATACCTTCGTGAGGTATTACAGGTTTGACACCTTCGCCTCTCAGGATGCTTCCTTCGGGCGGCGGATTCTCCTTTCTGCACAGGAGCGTCCCCACCCTTAAAGGATACTGCTTTGGGACATCCCCAAGGTATCCTGTGGATACCCTATGGACCCTGAAGTAGAAAATATGAGATATGGTAAGAACTTACCCTTGTTATCTCTATTTCTACGAAGTCCATAGGGTTCCACAGGACTCCCGCCCTGTCGCACCTGTGCTGCAGATGGGCTTTGCTCTGGTCACCGGTTTTCCGTCTCCCTCTGGTGAGAATGTGATTCTTGTATGTGTCCAGATCTTTTTTCTCTCTCTTCCTTCTCCTCCGGCCTATGGCTTGATAACTAACTGAGGTGCCTTGGCTCGGGGGCGGGGTATAGGAGGGGGACCCTAGTGCATCCTGGGAGGCTGAAAAGCTTAACTCTATGGTGCCCAGCGACTGACGTCACACCTATACCCCAAGGTATCCTGTGGAACCCTATGGACTTCGTAGAAATAGAGATAACAAGGGTAAGTTCTTACCATATCTCATATTTTTTCAAAGATCTGCATGAGCGGACAGTCCAGGGGACGTCTGAGCTGCTGTTGGCGCCGAGACGCCGGTACGGATCCGGGAATCGCGGCGGGAGCCCGGGGTCTGTGCTAGCCAGACCCCGGAGGACTCCCAGAACTGCAGCCGGATTTATGGGGAAGTCTGGTAAGCTGCCGATCACCACCTGCTGTGATCCGCTCGTTGCAGTCCTTTTTTCCGGGATCTCTGGGGACGGACTGGGGAATGACTGGTGGAGCCAGGCCATAGACACCTGCACTTCCACTTAGACCTGCCTGAGGAAACGAGGGGCGCAATGCTTGGGAAACATTGCACTTCCAGCGCCCCACGTGTTAATCACCGGCCAGGGGAGGTTGCCTTTCCTGTTCACAGCCGGCTCCTCCCCTCTGCACAGTGCGCCTTCCACTGTGGTCTGGCTTAGCTGCAGTAGCTCTCCTCCCTCAGGAACGCCTTTTCCAGGATCTCTGGCGGCCATTTTCTCCTTGGCAAAGTCGCAGATTTCTACATACCTCTTCCCAGTGTATTGTCAGCGTATGTAGCACTATAGCCTACCAGACACTAAATTTGTGTAGTTGAATAGTAGTGCCATTTGTGCAGGTATTTTTATTCTGCATTGTATGTGACTTTATGCTAGCGCTGTCTGCCTATGTTTCTGTTTTCTTCTGTCAGCCATTTTACTTTCCCTGTGCTTTTTCTCACTGAGCTCTTACAAGTGTTGTCAGGGTGTGTATTTAGCCTCACAGTTTTTCTTCTGTGTGGTAGGTCACCTACAGTGTACACGATATCCTATACATTATGTCTGGTAGTGAGGATGACCTGCAAACCTCGGCTCCTGTCCTGCAGTCATGTAAAAAGTGTTCTGCAGGATTAGGTGTAGGAGACTTACTACTTGATGGGTTATGTGCTAGATGTTATGCTCGCCCAGGCCCTTCTACTGTCTCAGCCACCTCACAGGAGCCTCCCTGGGCGTGCTTTGCTCAAGCACTGATGGCTATTGCGGGATGCTTGGCAGTCCCTCCTGGGGTTTCCACAGCAGCCGATTGTGCCCTCTCAGAGCCTGCTTCAGCCGGCTGCACCCATACAGGTTGTTTCTAATCCTCCATGGGTGAATATGTTTTCTACTACAGTGCAGAACCTTACAGATATGCTACAGGGGGATGCACCCCAAATTAGACCGACTAAAATACAATTGCCGTCATCTCAGTCTACACCATATGATGACGTGACGTCTGACTGTGAGCTTCCAGATGATTCTGACTGAGTTCTCTGCACGAGAGGTGAAGCCTAAGTCAAAAAATTTATATTCCAGCCCTTATACGGGCTGTCCGGGCAGCCTTGGTCATAGAGGAGAACGGTCCTCCAGCTCCCAAGTCCAAACATGCCTATTTTAAGGACATAAAGGTGGCCACTGCCATATTTCCTTTATCTGATCAGCTGGTAGACCACCTGGAAGTGACATGGAAAACACCTGGAAAGCGTTACCAGCCTCAAAGATGCCTGGCCTATGCATATCCTTTTGCTGAGGACTATTTTACCAAACGGGAAACTTCACCAGCGGTGGATTCTCATGTGACGCGCTTGGTTAAAAGTGCGACCCTACCTATGCCATCCATGTCGTCCTTAAAGGATACTACGGATAGGAAGGTGGAGGTTTGTTTGAAATGATATATTCTCTTTCAGGGGCAGCCTGCAGGCCGGCCATGGCTATCTGCTGGGTAGCCAGGGCTATGGAGGTCTGGGCGAACTCCCTTGATGGGTCCTTGTCTTTGGATGCTACCAGTAAGCAGGTGACTCTAGTGGGCAACATCCGAGATTCAGCTACATATTATAACGAGGCTGCTCTGGTTGTCCGCTTCTTGAATTCCAGAATTTTGACTGCAGCGATTGCAGCTCGTTCTCCCTGTGGCTACGTTCTTGGAGAGCGGATGCGGATTCCAAGAAGGGTTTACAATGTTTACCTTATAACAGTAAGGTTTTGTTTGGTCCTGACTTGGATAAAATTGTGGATACGTTGGCAGCAGCTAAGTCTGTGTCTGCCTTCTGCTCCTACTCCCTCTGGATCTAGGACCACGTCCTTTTGGACCTATCGGCCCCAAGGTAAGCCTAATGGTCAGTCCTTTCCTAGGCCGTCAGTCTCCAAGAAGACTGCCAAGCCCAAGAAGCAAGCTTGGAGTGCGAGACGTCCGGCTGCCAAGCCTGACGACAAACCCTCAGCCTGACAAGACGGGCCTCCCCTTGGGGGATCCCAGGGTGGGAGGCCGACTTCTTCAGTTCGCCCAGTACTGGTGTCAGACCACCGCAGACACCAGGGTAAGATAAGTGGTCTCTCAAGGGTACACCCTCCTTCTGCAGAAGGCCTCCCCATCAGTTTTTCTGCACAGGTCTTCAGTCAGAAAAAGACAAAACTTTACAAATCCAGAAGGCCGTACAATCCTTGCTTCACGCGGGGTCATAGTACCTTCTCCCGTTGCCCCAATCTTGTTTTGGTGCAAAACAAATTCCTCAGGGTACCCCGGTTCAGGATGGAAACCCTACATTCAATTATACTGGCTATGGAACCTGGGGATTTTATGGTGTCACTGGATATTCAGGATGCATACCTGCATATTCCAATTACTTTGGCTCACCAGCGTTTTCTCAGATTTGCTGTTCTGCAACAACATTTCCAGTTTTGGGCTCTGCCATTTGGCCTCTCTACTGCACCTCGGGTGTTTACCAAAATTATGGCGGTAATGGCAGCCCATCTGTGGCTGCAGGGGGTCTGCCTGTTACCCTACCTGGACGACCTGTTACGGTTTGCAGGGTCTCCAGAGGTACTTCACCACCACCTACAGCTGACAATATCTGTGCTTCGGCACAGATTACCCCATCGGATAAAGGCACAAACGATGGTGCTCTCTCCGGAGGTGCGTCCTGTCTTTTGCTTCTTGGCTGCAGACGAACCACCTCACCAGGAGGCGCCCCTTTTTATATTCCGGACTGGGTCCTCCTGACGACTGACGCCAGCCTCCTGGGTTGGGGCGCAATGACAGGTCCACATTAGGATCAGGGACGGTGGTCAGCAGAGGAGTCTGCCCGCTGCCAATCAACATATTGGAACTTTGGGCGGTCTTCAGGGCCCTGTAATACGCCAGACTCCTAATTCACGAAAAGCCCGTGCAAGTTCAGTCAGACAACTCCACAACCGTGGCTTACATCGACCATCAAGGAGGAACTGTAAGTCAGGCGGCAATGACAGAGGTGTCAGGCATTCTGACATGGGCGGAAGGTCATCTCCCAGCCATATCGGCAGTGTTCATTCCAGAAATTCTCAATTGGGAAGCAGACTACCTCAGCCATCAAAACAACGTGCTTCCTGGGGAATGGTCTCTTCACCAAGAAGTGTTTCAGCTCCTAGTGGAAAAGTGGGGCCTTTCAGACGTGGACGTCATGGCTTCCCGACACAATCACAAACTGCCAGTGTACGGGTCCAGGACAAGAGTCGCCAAGGCTCTCTTGGTAGACACTCTGTCAGTCAAGCGGACCTTCCAGTTTGTATACCTGTTTCTCCCTTCTCCCTCGAGTACTTCGGAAGTTCAAACAAGTAGGAGGCACTGTCCTGCTGGTGGCTCCAGCGTGGCCCAGACGTAACTGGTACTAAGATCTTCGGAGTCTCTACATGGACACTCCACTGCTGTTGCCTCAACGTCCGGACCTTTTGTCTCAAGGTCCTAGCCTTTACTCGGACCTGGGTCGTTTGTATTTGGCGGCGTGGCTCTTGAGACATCCCTCTTAAGGTCCAAGGTTTTTTTTTGGCTCTGTGGTTTACACCATGCACAGAGCACGTAAACCGGCCTCTGACAGAATTTTCCACAGGGTGTGGCACACCTACTTTCAATGGTGTCGTCCCAAAGGTTACAATCCCCAGGTGTTTCGGATATCCAGAGTTTTGGCTTTCCTGCAGGGGGGTTTGGATCTTGGTCTCCGCCTTGCCTCGCTGAAGGTGCATGTGTCTGCTCTTTCAGTGTGGTTCCAGCGAAGGATTGCTCCTCTTCCTGATATCCGCACTTTCCTCCAGGGTGTACTTCACATTCAGCCTCCCTTTCCCCCTCCTGTGGCGCCTTGGGATTGGGCTGTTGTCCATTTGAACCCTTGGACTCAGTGGATTTCAACTGGCTTACAGCTAAGTTTGTTTTTCTTCTGGCTATTGCTTCGGCCAGAAGAGTGTCAGACTTGGGGGCTCTCTTGACGTTCCCCATTTCTGGTTTTTCACCAGGACAGGGCGGTGCTTCGGACTCACCCTGGGTTCCTTCCTAAGGTGGTTTCTAGTTTCCACATCCATGAGGAAATTATTGTACCGGCATTTAATTCTCCAGACTTCTCGGCAATGGTGCGTACCCTCAGGATTTATGTGGACCATACCAGTTCCTTTCGGAAGTCAGCCTCCTTGTTTGTCGTCTACGGTTTCCACAAGAAGGGATGGCCAGCCAATAAACAAACTTTGGCTAGGTGGATTCGCTTGACGATCTCTGAGGCTTACACTCATGAGGGCCTTCCAGTGCCACCCTCTGTTCCTGCTCATTCTACTCTGTCTGTGGGTCCTTCATGGGTAGGTCTGCTGTACAGCTTTGTAAGGCGGCCACGTGGTCTTCTGTCCAGAACTTTCTGAAGTATTATGCATTTGATACCTTTGCCTCTCAGGATGCTTCCTTTGGGCGGCGGATTCTCCTCTATGCACAGGAGCGTCCCCACCCTTAAAGAGACTGCTCTAGGACATCCCCAAGGTCTCCCTGTTGAGCCTAGGGACCCTGAAGAGGAAAATTAGAGAGATGGTAAGAACTTACCTCTTGTTATCTCTTTGCTCAAAGTCCACAGGGCACCCACCCTGACGCACCTGTGCGGCAGATGGGCTTCGCTCTGGTCACTGGTTTTCCATCTCCTTCGGTGTGAGAATGTGATTCTTGAGTGTTCCAGACTGACTTCTATCTTTTTCTCCTCCGCTGGCCTTTGGCTTGCTACGAAACTGAGGTGCCTTTGGCCTGGGGGCAGGGTATAGAGGGAGACCCAAGTGCATTCTGGGAGAAAAATTTACTGCGTAAGGTGCCCAGATGACTCTGCATCACCTATACCCAAGGTCTCCCTGTGGGCCCTATGGACTTCGAGGAAAGAGAGATAGCAAAGGTGAGTTCTTACCATATCTCTCATTTTCAAACCATGTGTCCCCTTAGTAGTTATTGGTGTTCACCAGCCAATGACTTAAACAGCATGCGCACTCAAAAAAAAACATCACACATGGGGGATCTAAAGCCCAGATTAATGTGTCAAACTAAAAAAATAGGGTTACCTAATTTAATCCAGTAGGTTCCTGCAATGTTATTCCTACACAAAGTTAGCATTTAGATTGAGATGGTGAAAATTTGCCAGAAAAACTAATCAAAACAATATTTTCAAGTGCAGATTTTTTTGTGTGAAAATCTTCACATAGAATCCTGCTGTTTGCAATTATGGAACGGTGACTTGTAATGCCGACTCGAGTATTTATTTGTTGAAATTTTAATTAAGAAACAATATAAGGAAAAACGAACACTTGTCCATTTTGGTTACATTTTTTTTTGCTACTAAGGGACGAATTCAATTGGCCATGAAAAGTGCCGTCTGGCGAAAAGCAGAATGAATTGGCCTCATTCGTCTGTTTTGCAGCAATGTTTTCTCCGTGCGCATCCATGCTTTTCACTCTATTCAATTGTAAAACACTCAAACGCGGGTAGGCGAATGTCTAACAAAGCAAAACTAACGAAAAGGAAATCTTTTTTTGAGGAAATCAGTCCTGTACCCCATAAAAAGCTTCAGTGACCCTGGGAATCAATATAGAATAGTACTAGTATCCCTAATAAAGGTATTTTGTATTTAGTTTTTTTTGGGTGCAAAAGGCTGTTATATGCATTTTTGCCGAAAAATTATAGAAAGCAATGTTTTTTTCTGAAAACTAAATACCTCGGTTAAATTTGGGGTACCTGAAAATGGGTACTAATATAGTTTGATGTCTCTAAAATTAAGATTTATAAAAAAAAATACACCTACTGCAGCCTCGTGCAATCCTAAAAACACCTGTCCCAACCATAGCCCCCCAAAGTACCAGGCCTCCCACTTTTTTTTTTTTTTTTCCAATTTCCAACACTTTTTTTAATTTTCGTCCCAAAAATCACGTCTATTTTGGGGTGAATTATTCCCCCCCCCCCATTAGCCGTTAGGGGGGTTGTCCAAAGCGTTCTGAACCAAGTCCCCACATTTGTACCCCAAAATATGGATTTGGCATTTCTTTTGTCCTGCCTTTTGTTGGAGAAACTTTTCCGCCTGCTTGCCTATGGAGTTTTCGCATAGGCGAAAACTCTGTGGAATTGAATATGGAGATACTTTGAAAACAATCAAAGTGGAAATCGGAGAAAACTATTCTCCAAACTGCACTTTTTGCGGCTAATTGAATACGGCCCTTAGATTGAACAAAAACACTAATGGTATTTTCTACGAGATGCACAGCCAGTGCAACCTGCCCTCTGTAAAGTATGTATTCACAATTTAGACAGTCAAAACATAGACTATTAAAATGTCGTCTGAAATTTGACAGGGACAAAAAAAAATCGCAAGTTAAAATAAGCCACTGCTAAAAGCGGGCTGGTGGTTCAGACGCTGCTAACAGGTGATGTGTCAGATGCCTGTGAGAGCCAGTTTTCATGATGCTAGGAGCATCATAGTTAAACATTTTTTTTTTTTTTTTTTAAATAACATTAACCAACCCCAAACTGGTCAGCCCAGGGAAGAAATACCTCCTAAAATAATGCAAGTTACATGGCTGTTATTCCAATTGGATAATTTCTACAAACCATAGTTTCTGTGGCCAAAAAGGTAGGGTCACAGTTATTTTCACGGTATGCAGTCATATAATGGCAACATGATTTGAACGTTTATATTTTTGAATGTCAACATGTTATGTCGACTCATTATTTTAGGATTAGGTTTACAATTTAAATCTCATTGTGGACATTACATTCAAAATGTCAACATTCTGGCAATGTTGACATTGTCAGTGCTGACAATATACAGCAACCTATCTTCACATTGGCAATTAGAGCAAAATATTAAAAACATGTTTTGCTTTATTGTTATTTGAACCCTAATAATTCATAATAGTGCATAACATTTAATTAGGTGAGATTTTATGTGGGAACACAACCCCCCTCTTTTCTATTTGTGGAATACTCCTCTATGGTCTCAATTTTCACAAAAATCATTTAGTTCAAGGACCATTCCTTTTTGTGTGCTGTATATAATAAGTCAGAATGATCATGTGTCAATTGCAATAATGGTCACTGATGACTGATGTTTGCCACTTCTGCACAGTTGTCTGAATGAGCTCTCTGGCATGACTTTCCAAGACCATTTCAAGGAGCTGGAGATAAGCTTTGAACACCATAAACATTTTTCAGACATTTGATGGAGACCTGCATTCTTCCCACAAACCTTAAGATCTCCGATAACGACCAATTTGTGCAACTCATGCAATCTAGTAATGATAATCCATTTGTCTCTTTGCTAGTGACATTTCTACAGTTAGTGTATCTTATTTTGTCCACCATAATTTGATGCAGCCATTGAGCATTTTAGTTTCAAACTAAGAGGAAGCAATTTTGCAGGTAACACATTTGAAATCCCTCACGTCCGTGGCATCAAGGATATACTGCAGGCACACAATCTTTAACTTTCTGTTTTATATATACTTGTATTTGTTAAGGTGCCATGAATCACACTATAGCCTCCTCTGTGGTTTATATTATAAAAAAACCTGGAATGCAAAGCTGTGTTTCTTTCATGGACAGGTACGCTGATGATTACGTCCTGGTACACAACACCTGCAGACTGTCCAACATGAGAGCTCTTTTCTGTGATGCCCATGGAGCTGGGAAAATTATAGTGACAGTGTTTGTTTGTTGGATATCTCTTGAATGTCAGTCCATAACCTCTCCCTTTGGGCTTGATTTGTTGCAATGACCCTGAGGATCTTATTCATTAAGCAGATGTAAGAAGCTTTGGAGCAGTTTTGGCCACAACAACCATTCCGCTTCTAATTCTCATTTCAAAGACTATACAAGATAAATGACAGAAGCTGTTCGGCACGGTCCGCATATCTACTACTTGCCGTTTGTGTCATCTAGGCGGCACGGTCTGCATACCATCTCTCTGCTGTTTGTGTCATCCAGGCGGCACAGACAGCACTGTGTCCAGAGTGCGCAGCCCAGCGTCCAACTGTTTGTGTCAGCCCGGCGACACAGGCCGCAATCCAGCGTGCCACCGCTTGTGTCAACCCGGCAGCACAGGTCGCAATCCAGCGTCCCACCGCAAGTCAGCCTGGCGGCACAGGCCGCAATCCAGCGTACCACTGCTTGTGTCAACCTGGCAGCACAGTTCGCAATCCCGTGTACCACCGCCTGTGTCAACCCAGCGGCACAGACCTCACATCAGGCCACAGCTTACCAAGGCTTGTCAGCCCTCAAGGCTGCTGCACGGCCCAAAGGCCGCATCTTGCTCTACAGCCCACAGGCCACAGCTTGCCAAGGCTTACCAGCCCTCAAGGCTGGTGCATGGCCCAAAGGCCGCATCTTGTTCTGCGGCCAACAACCTGCCAAGGTTACCAGCTGTCAAGGCTGCTGCACAGCCCAAAGGCCGCATCTTGTTCTATGGCCCACAGCCTGCCAAGGTTATCAACCGTCAAGGCTGCTGCACAGCCCAAAGGCTGCATCAACTTATTCAGCCCCCAGGCCACAACTAGTCAAAATTTTCCAACCCTCAAGGCTGCTCCATGGCCGCAATTAGCCAAGTGTTTCAGCTCTCAAGTCTTTTGCTGGACTCTCTCTCAAAGATATACCCGAATCCTAACACATATAACATTGTTCACAAAATTCTGGTATATTACCCAGTGGATAGGTCCACAATCGACATCACTTGGTAAGGACTCCTCGCAACATTGAGTTGATGACAATGGATGGTAGGACCGGGTGAAATTTTTTTTTTTTTTGTAAACTGGTCCGGAATAGATGTATGGGATAATCTAGGTAAGTTTGGAAACAGGAGCAAGTGGTCCGATAATTCTGGCTCAACATGTTTCTGTATGGAACATCCCCATACCTTCCTCAGGAGCAAATGAATAAATCCATTAAGGGATGGCCAGTATTTATGCCACACTTAGCAAATTATCAATTAACCAAGCCGTGTACATTCAATACATAAGATCTTATGAATAGTTCATATAATAGGAGACAATCGTACAAAAAAATTGTGCAATAGTTTTCAAACAAAAACGTATAATACCTCAGCCGATGGTCCTGTTGTTCCGATCACATGAGCACTCGATCACGTGGGCAGTCCCGATCACGTGATCTGTGACACATCGGCTGTAACTTTATATTTATTGGTGGATCGAGTCATGCAGCTAGTGTTGACATCACGTGCCTGTAATATGCTAATTAAAGAAAAGGTAAATAACTGAAAAGACTGGAGCCATTAGTCGGGGACAAACAGTGAGTATATTAACTATTAAAACCTCCGATGAAAGCTTTCATATGTCACATTAAAGTCATATATTAAAATGTGGTGTGCTTATTTCTAATTACATCTAGACATGCGATGTAAGTATTGGCCATGTCACATTTTTTTATTTAACCACATTACTCCTAATACTCATACATTTACTCTAAACTAATTTATAGATATTTGAAAAGAATTGTAATTGTATAGTTATATAAGGGAGGAGTCAAAAATAAAAACATGAAACTAATAGTAATAGTGCTGATCCAGTATCATGTCAGAAAATATTAAATAATGCTGATAATACTGTCACTTACTTATAGACAAGATAAAATATACTAAACAGTAGCACATATATCACTACACATAGGGATATTTGATCAGTATAAGCTATAGTGATATCCAGTCAATAATAGAGTAAATCATCCAATCACAATTGAAGGGCATAATAATAATGGTGATAAGAATATTAAATAGTATTAATATTAATAACCAGATAAGTATATGTTTATCACATATTGATCTATCCTGAAGTAAAATATCAGGTGATGGGGACCTTATCTACCTGGCAATAAACAGGAATAAATCCAGTCTTAAATTATACAGTTCAATTCAATGAATTCATTCAGGTCTTCTGGATGAAGGGTGTTCAACTTGAACATCCAGAAAACCTTTTGATGGCAAAGATTTTTATATCTATCGTATCCACCTGGTGTAATGGGGATGTGTTCAAGACCTAAAATGGTTAAACTTTTAGGATCACCGTCATGAAACCTCATGAAATGGTTGGAGACACTTCTCTTCTTTAATATCCTTGTGGTGTGTCCAACATATTTGAGACCGCACCCACAGGTAAGGAGATAGATAGTATAAGTAGAATCACAATTTATAAAGCTTTTAATGAGAAACAATTCTCCATCTAAATCAAGCTTTAAATCAGTAGATCTTCTAGGGATGTGTGTGCACATTGTACATGTACTTTTCCCACATCTAAAAAACCCTAGTGGTCTAATCGGTAACCATTGCTCAGATTGAACTTTAAAAGAAAATCCACATATTTCACCTACAGTCTTCAAATGACTAAGAACTAAATGGTAATAGTAGCCCGCCCCCGAGCCAAGGCATCTCAGTTTCGTGTGGTGCCCGGCTGGAGTCGGATGCACCTGCTAGAGGGGGGCTTTGAAGAGCCCCTGAAGTTTTCTTCTTTGCAGCTGTGGCTGCACATCTGGAAGTACAGCATGGACTGTCAGTACTGACGTCCATGCTGTCTTCCCTACACCCCCGCTGGTACCAGAACGCTGGTACCGATCCGGGGATGCTGGTAAGCATCTGGAGTCACAGCTAGCGGCGACCCCAGATGTTCTGGGCCATGGCCGGATTTAAGGGGGATTACAGGTAAGCAGCAGTGGTCCCGCGGTGGGACCCTGCTGAACATGGCCCTAAGTTCCCAGGCAGGGGGCTCCCTGGGGACTGGCTGCAGCGTGGAGCCAGGTATTAACCTGCGCTTCCACTACCCTTCTGGGACAGTGGACCGCGGCAGAGCGGTAGCGCTGCGGGGTCCCAGGGGTTAAATGCATGTCAGGGGAGCGCGCCTTCCCTGTCTCACAGCCGGCGCCTCCCCCGCTGCACACAGCCCTCTCTGCACACGCCGACTGGCCCTGTGGCAGTGCTCCTCCCCCAGGCCAGCCTTCTCTATGCTCCTCGGTGGCCATCTTCAGAACGCATGGTGAACGCTGCTGGAAGCCTATGAATGGAGGCATCATGGTCTGGGTCCCCCCGCATACCTCTCCTCCGCTGTGGTCAGGTCTGTGTATGCAGCGCTGTGTCCTACCAGACTCTGTGTCTGTGTAGTTGAGTATCAGCGCTGATAGTACAGGAATTCGTTTTTCTGTGCATTGTATGTGACTGTGCTAGCGCTGCTGCCTGTACTTTTAATTTCTTACTGTCAGCCTTATCACTGTCCCTGTTCTTTCTGCTAAAGCCCTTGCGGTGCTTGCAGGGTGGTCTCTCGCTATACTAGCAAGTATTGGTGAGAGAGGTCACATACTTACCATCTGAGAGTGACTTTCCTCTCCAGCTTCAGTGTACTACGTGTAAAGTACCTATAGCGGAGGAGGAGGGTAGCGCGGAGGGGCTATGCCGGCAGTGTTTTTTATTGGCGCGGCCAATTACGGTCACAGCCTCGGTACAGGAGCCGCCCTGGGCTTGTTTCGCTAAGGCGCTTACAACCTTGGTGGGCCAGTTAGCTCCGCAGCCCGCATTCTCACAGATGGGATTGTCCCAGCAATCAGTGGTGTCACCCATGCAGGGTTTCCTGAGGCAATTGATGGTACCCCACAGTCTCCCTATTTCCCCTCCCCCGGTCTCTCAGGAGCCTGCGTGGGTTAATTCCCTGACTAGTTCTGTACAGCACTTGTTGGATGTGTTACAAGGGGAGTCTGTGTTGCGGCCGGTGGCGTCTCTGTCTGCTCCTTATGAGGATGACAAAGTGACGTTTGATGATGGGGAGATTCTGAATCTTTCTGACCAGGAAGCTCTCCGTTCTAAGGAGGCGGACGCTAGGTCCAGGGTGTATATTCCTGTACTTACTCGGGCAGTCCGCACAGCTTTGGTGATTGAGGACGAAGATCCTCTGGTGTCCAAATTTAAATATGCCTTTTTTAAGGATATTAAGGGTGACACCACAGTGTTTCCTCTTTCGGGTCAGTTGGTAGACCATTTAGAGGAGGCGTGGAAACAGCCTGGCAAACGATACCAGCCACGGAGGTGTTTGGCGGTGGCTTATCCATTCGTGGATAATTATTTTTCTAAGTGGGAATCCCCCCCCACAGGTGGATTCTCAAGTGACGCCTAGTCCGTAGTGCCACATTACCTATGCCATCCATGTCTTCCCTTAAGGATGCTACGGACCGCAAGGTGGAGATCTGCCTAAAGTCCGTTTATTCCCTTGTGGGGGGGGGGGGCAGCTAGGCCGGCTATGGCCATTTGGTGGGTTGCGAGGGCTATGGAGCGGTGGGCTGACACTTTGGAGGCATCCTTCGATTCCGACTGTTCGGCTGAACAGACGGAGTTGATCGGCAATCTCCGGGATTCGGCCACTTATATCAATGAAGCGGCCTTGGATATCAGTACCCTGGCGTCTCGCATTTCTTCGGCAGCTGTAGCTGCTCGTCGCACCTTATGGTTGCGATCTTGGAAGGCGGACGCTGATTCCAAAAAGGGCTTGGAAGCGTTGCCTTTTAACGGAGAAGTTCTATTTGGTCCGGACCTGGACAAAATTGTAGCCACACTGGCGGCAGCCAAATCGGCATGTCTCCCGTCTGCTGCAGTTCCTTCAGGTTCGGGTACGTCGGCCTTATAGGGCCCAGGGTAGGCCTAAAGCACAATCCTTTCCCCAACAGGCTGGCCCCAAAAAATCGTCCAAGCCCCGGAAGCAGGCCTGGAGTACTAGGCGTCCGGCCCCTAAGCCAGATGACAAGCCTGCGGCCTGACTGTCCGGGCCTCCCTTTGGGGGATCCCAAAGTGGGAGGCCGCCTGCTGCAGTTCGCCCGGTGTTGGGTTCTCGAGGTGGTTTCTCACGGGTACGCCCTCTCCCTCCGGCACAGACCCCCGTCTCGATTCTTCACCATGGGTCTGCCATCAGACTGGAACAAAGCCTTGGGACTGCGGAAGGTTTTGCACACTATGCTCCAGGCTGGAGTTATAGTGCCTGTTCCATTCTCCCAGAGGGGCCAGGGTTTCTATTCCAATCTCTTTTTGGTGCAGAAACCCAATGGGTCGTATCGTCCGATACTCAACCTCAAAGCTCTCAACAAGTCTTTGCGGGTGCCGAAGTTTCGGATGGAGACCCTGCGGTTCATCATTCTGGCGCTGGAACCTTGGGACTACATGGTGTCGTTTTACATACAGGATGCTTACCTGCATGTCCCTATTCTTTTACGCCATCAGCAGTTCCTCAGGTTTGCAATCCGCAGCGACCACTTTCAGTTCTGGCCGTTGCCTTTTGGCCTGGCAACAGCACCATGTGATTTCACCATGGTGATGGCGGTCATGGCGGCTTCCCTGCGGCTGCAGGGAGTGCGCATGTTACCGTACTTGGACGACCTTCTCTTGGTGGCAGGATCTCCAGAGCTCCTTCTACGCCACTTGGACCTGACCATTGCGGTACTGCAACGGCACGGCTGGTTAATAAACTGGCAGAAGTCCACCCTGATCCCGTCTCAGCGGATTCTGCACCTCGGAGCCTTATTGGACTCCGGACAGCAAAGGATCTTTGTGACGGGGGAAAAGATCTCTGCCTTGCAGTTGAGGGTGCGCAGTTATCTGCAGAGCCGCCAGGTGTCTCTGCATTCGGCGATGAGGTTACTGGGCTCCATGGTGTCGGTATTCGACAGGGTGGAATATGCCCAGTTTCACTCCAGACCTCTGCAGCACCTGATCCTGTCCAAATAGAATGGGCTGCCTCAGTCTCTAAAATCCCAGACGATGGTGCTCACTCCGGAGGTTCGCCTGTCCTTGGCCTGGTGGTTGCAGACGACCCATCTCAACAAGGGTCATCTGTTCTGGGTGGCGAATTGGGTCCTGTTCACAACGGACGCCAGTCTTCGGGACTGGGGAGCATTCTTGGGTCCACACTTGTTCCAGGGCAGGTGGACTCAGGCAGAAACAGAGCTTCCAATAAACATTCTGGAGCTCCGCGCGGTGTTCAATGCCCTCCGGCAGGTTCTCCAAGGTCACCCAGTGCAGGTCCAGTCGGACAATGCTACCACCGTGGGCTACATAAATCCGCAAGGAGGAACCCGAAGTCGGGTGGCTCTCGTAGAGGTGTCCCGAATCCTGGTATGGGCGGAGCGCAATCTCCCGGCCATATCAGCAGTCTTCATCCCAGGAGTGCTAAACTGGGAGGCGGACTTTCTCAGTCGCCAGGACGTTCATCCGGGGGAATGGTCCCTGTACCCGGACGTTTTTCAACAGCTGGTCGACAGGTGGGGTCTTCCAGAGATCGACCTCATGGTGTCCCGGCACAATAACAAGTTGTCAGTGTACGGGTCTCGCACAAGAGACGAAGAGGCGTCTCTGGTGGATGCTCTGTCCGTCCGGTGGACGTTCCGGTTCGCTTACCTGTTTCCTCCGTTTTCCCTTCTTCCGTGGGTAATCCGGAAATTCAAACAGGAGGGAGGGACGCTCCTGTTGATAGCTCCCGCATGGCCCAGACGGCACTGGTTCTCAGACCTTCAGGGTCTGTCCGTGGACAGTCCTCTGCGGTTGCCGCTAGGACCGGACCTTCTGTCACAGGGTCTTTGTCTTCACCCGGACCTGACTCGGCTGTCTTTGACGGCGTGGCTGTTGAGACGGCCATGTTAAGGTCCAGGGGGTTTTCCAGCTCTGTAGTGCGAACCATGCTAAGAGCTCGGAAACCGTTTTCCGCGAGAATATACCTCGCGTGTGGCATATGTTCTTCCAGTGGTGTCGACCGAGAGGTTATGCACCTCGGGAGTTCATCTGTCTTGAGTGCTAGCCTTCCTACAAGCGGGACTAGACCATGGGCTTCGCCTTGCTTCTTTGAAGGTGCAGGTTTCTGCCCTGTCTGGTTTCATCGTAGGATTGCTACAATCCCTGATGTGCGCACCTTTATGCAAGGTGTTCTGCGAATTCAGCCGCCATTTGTCCCACCTGTGGCGCCTTGGGACTTGGCTGTGGTCCTGAGGGCTCTCCAGGGACCGCCGTTTGAACCACTGGGCTCAGTGGATCTTAAATGGCTAACAGCTAAGACTGTTTTCCTTCTGGCCATAGCTTCGGCCAGACGTGTTTCTGATTTAGGGGCTCTCTCTAGTAGACCCCCTTTCTTGATTTTTCATGGGAACAGGGCAGTGCTGCGCACTCGTCCTGAATTTCTTCCCAAAGTTGTTTCCTAGTTTCATGTTAACGAGGAAATAGTTGTACCGGCTTTTAACTCACCTGGCCTTTCAGTGGGTGAGGCCACTTTGGATGTTGTGCGGGCCTTAATGACTTATGTTGACCGCACTTCTTCGTTTAGGAAGTTGGACGCTTGTTTGTCCTCTATGGCTTCCGTAAAAAGGGTTGGCCTGCTTCAAAGCAAACTTTGGCAGCCTGGATCCATATGGCGATTTCAGAAGCATATCTTCATGAAGGCCTGCCGGTTCCTCCTTCTGTAAAGGCTCATTCCACTAGGTCTGTGGGTCCTTCGTGGGCAGCTCGACGTGGTGCCTCTGCAGTTCAGATCTGCAAGGCGGCCACGTGGTCCTCTGTCCACACCTTTGTGAGGTATTACGCGTTTGACACCTTTGCCTCTCAGGATGCTTCCTTCAGGCGGCGGATTCTCCTTTCAGCACAGGAGCGTCCCCACCCTTAAAGGATACTGCTTTGGGACATCCCCAAGGTATCCTGTGGATACCCTATGGACCCTGAAGTAGAAAATATGAGATATGGTAAGAACTTACCTTTATCTCTATTTCTACGAAGTCCATAGGGTTCCACAGGACTCCCGCCCTGTCGCACCTGTGCTACAGATGGGCTTTGCTCTGGTCACCGGTTTTTCCGTCTCCCTCTGGTGAGAATGTGATTCTTGCGTGTGTCCAGATCTTTTTTCTCTCTCTTCCTTCTCCTCTGGCCTCTGCCTTGGTACGTAACTGAGATGCCTTGGCCCGGGGTCACGGTATAGGAAGGGGACCCTAGTGCATCCTGGGAGGCTGAAAACTTAACTCTATGGTGCCCGATGCCTGACGTCATCACCTATACCCCAAGGTATCCTGTGGAACCCTATGGACTTCGTAGAAATAGAGATAACAAAGGTAAGTTCTTACCATGTCTCATATTTTCATGGACAAACCTCATCTTTCATGAACTATCTGAGACCCGATTTTTGGCGGGAAAAATCGGAATTTGGTGGGAAAATCCGAACTAATCCGAGCCTGCACATCCCTACTTTATTGTGACATATGAAAGCCCTCATTGGAGGTTAATAGTTAGTATACTCACTGTTTGTCCTCGACTAATGGCTCCAGTCTTTTTAGTTATTTACCTTTTCCTTAATTAGCATGTTGACAGGCACGTGATGTCAACGCTAGCTGCATGACTCGATCCACCAATAAAATATAAAGTTACAGCCGATGTGTCATAGATCACGTGATCGGGACTACTCACATGATGGGAACAACAGGACCATCGACTGAGGTATTTAGTTAATTACATAAATATATATTCTACGTTTTTGTTTGAAATCTAGTGCACAATGTTTAGTACGATTGCCCCTTATTACATGAACTATTCATAAGATTTTATGTATTGAATGTACACAGCTTGGTTAATTGTCAGATTACACCTGACGATAATTTGCTCATTAGTGTGGCATAACTACTGGCCATCCCTTCATGGATTTATTCGTTTGCTCCTGAGGAAGGTATGGGGATGTTCCATACAGAAACGCGTTGAGCCAGAATTAACGGACCACTTACGGTTTTCCAAATTTACCTGGATTATCCCATACATCTATTCCGGACCAGTTTACAAAGAAATTTTCACCCGGTCCTACCATCCATTGTTATTAACTCAATGTTGCGAGGAGTCCTTGCCAAGTGATGTCGATTGTGGACCTATCTCCATTGGGTAATACTCTTTTAATACTGGATAATATACCGGAATTTTGTGGACATTGGCCCTCATTCAGAGCCGTACGCTCTGAGCAGAGCGCACGCTCTGAATGAGGGCCGCCCTCCATAAAAATGGAGCGTCCTCCTGGACGCTCGTATAGCTGTGGGTCACCACCCACAGCCTATACGAGCGTGCAGTTTGATGGCCGCGATGGTCTTGACCATCGCAACTGCGAGCCGGAGCCTGCGGTTGAGGTTTTCAACCACAAGCCCTGGACTGATTTTGGCTCTATCAGAGCCAAAATCACTCCCACTGACATCACTAGTGATGTCAGTGGGCCGGCTTCTGACGGGAGGCGTTCCCGTGGGAACTCCCCCGTCAGGGAGGCACGCCCACCAAAGGGGGCGTGCTGTCAATCAACATCGACAGCACGCCCCCTTTGATCAGACACAACGAGCGCCGTCGTGCGCATGCGCAGAGCACAACATCGACCCACTTGCGAGCGGACAGCCGCTTGCGAGTGGGTCTGAATCAGGCCCATTGTTATATGGACTTTAAGAACTTTACAGGATTTGAATAGTGATCACTCAATTAAAAGTAATCTGCACATATAGCTGATTAATGCCACTTTTTTTATTGTGTCTGTTGAACATTTATATATTTTATTATCATTTGTTAGTACAGAGGTACTTATCTAAGAGTTTTTACTATATTAACCAAGTCGTGATTATGATTAATATTTGAACTGAATAGTTATCGGATACCTACTGGCGCTGTTTTCACTACTTTATATATTGTATATAATTTGGGAGGCTAACACTCTCCTACAAATAGCTGCTGATTGACGAGCACCATTCCTTTTTTCTTTTGTGATCACCTTTTAGATTAAGGTTAAGAGCCTTCCTGCTATAGCATTTGTAGAACTGGCATATCCACATGGGTGCAAGGTCTCTGGATCCAGGAGGGCCACATTAGCAAACTTGGCTCTCCGGAGTCCTGCATGGACTGGTTCTGCAGACTGAAATCACTGGGAAAATGGTGTGGAAGCCATTTTACTGTTGATATAAATGTTTTCAAGAGCATAGCACGGGCACCATGTTACCGGAGGCTTGTGCATGTGCAGTAGACTCTGGCACAAAGTCAGAGTCTTCTATGCTGCCGGAGAGGAGGGGGCCACCTCTCTTAAAATTCCCCTAGTTTGTAGATGATGGGCTTTAAGAATCTTTCTTCATAGCCCATCATGCATTAACCTACTAAGTTACCTTCTGTCTTTGTGATTTCAGATGTCTCACCAAAAACAAGTAACTAGACCAACATCCAACATCGGAGGTGATTGTTTTAAACCTAATTAACTGAAATAATCTTTTGAGATCTTCTCACCCAAACTGTGTAATTGGTGGCAATGTGTGCCAGGGTTGCTGGGTGTTTCCCAGAACCTGACTACATGGCAGATAATGCAACTGTTCTAAATTCATAGTCCCAGAGACAGGTGGACTTTTCTAGCTAATACTAAGATTCCCTAACATTACAACTTGCCTTTCATTAGAGCTTTCTCCGCATCATTTCTGTTTACATATTCTCCATGCTATGTTTGAGCAAACATCCAGAATATTACTCCATCTGATACACTTTTGGAGGGGTCTCTAATAATAACCAGGAGTCTATTTAATAAATAGATATAAGCCCTAAACCCAGATTTAACCAGCCCTCTCTTATAACTTCTGCAAGCACAGCAACATATTAATACTTTATTAATGGGAATTTTTTCTATTTTTGTAACATTTAATTTTTTTTCCCACCCATTCTGGATTTTAAGTCCACTGGCCATGCATGAACCTGACACACTGGCCTTGCCTGGGTCATGTGGTCATACCTTGATACTTGGCAAAGTGAAAGGGGAAGTTAGCACTGCTTAAGGCAGCGAAGTTGAAATTACCAAAGTTTTGCATATTGTTAAATGTATTATCTAGCCTTCATGTCACTATCTGTGCTGTCCTTTTTCTAGGTGAAGGTAGTTTTCCAGCCTACATAAATTTGGTTTTGATCATAGAATTAATTTAAGGCAAGAAATTGACAATATTGATTGTTGGCAGTATTATAAGAATTTTATTCAAAATCTGTTAAACTACATTGATGCAACATAGGTCACATTCCCACAACGTGAGAGGGGAACAGAGACAAATTCAGTTCTCTCCAAATCAGGACATACAAACATTGATGAAGCAGTACAAAATTAGAAAAGACATTGTTTTACTGTAATGGAGAGAAGGTCAAGGTAAACAATAAGCCATCTAATTGTAGTTGTATAATCTAAGAAAAAAAGAAAATGGGAAATATAAACAATACAGGAAGTTGATAAATCTAAAAAGCACCTAACACTGCAACTGAATAAGATTCAGGCCTATGTTTGTAAAATATGCTACTAAATAAGACATAGCACATCGTTCAGCAGTAAGTATTAGTGGAGAAAGTTGTCTTGACAAATAACATTGCAGAGTTATCATGGCCCCAAAATAACTTCTGCCCCAGCTGCTGCCAAATGTTCTAAATAATCCATGGCTATAAAGCAGACACACTTCAGATTGGACAAGTGCACTCGCTATGACCTATATGATTCAGTGTTAATTAGAACACCCTACAGCTGTTTACATGTAAAGTTAGACAACACATTTTACTGGTGCAAAGGGCAAAGAGTAGCAGGGTGTAGCGGTGGCATATTGAACAGGTCCACCTTAGTTTGATATCCCATAGATACCAGGTCAGGGCTGGTTATATTTTGGTTTCAAGTGTATTATTAGAAAAAGGAGATAAGCATCCTCTAGGAAAAAAACAACAATGTGTTGAGGGATAAATATAAGATTGAATAACTTTTCTTTTTTTTATAGTTTGCCAACGATTATGACCATCTTCCATGCTTTATAATCACTTGTACCAGAAAAGCATTACTAGAACATGCATTGTACTATGTGAACCCTGCATTTTACAAGAACCATACAAGGTGTCTTGTTTGCTCTATAATTCTGCAACAGGGCATTTCGATTTGTCACCTGGGATCTTGACATTGTTTAAAATGAGACAAGGAAACGTCGGTGGGTAATATGTACAGCTATGAAGCAGTTACAAAGCAATGACACAAGATACTTTACATATACTATTTGTCCTACAATTACAACACTAAAGGAAAGTTGTACTCCAACTTTGATGGTAAGGCGTTGACAGAGGTGCATCCCCGTTAAATGGGGGAGGGTTCTCATGCACGTAAAAAAAATATCACTCCTCTTTTTCATGCCTCACCAATTTGTAGAAAAAACAGGTTTATTAAAATAAAACAAATCAATTTTTGTTCTGATCTTTTAAACAGAAAGGCCACTTCTCATGCGGTAGTACAATAATCACAGAGAGGCCTCTTTATGTGTTTCAGACAAAAATATGTTTGTTTGTGACCCTTTAACTAAGTATTGAAGATAATGTATCTGGGAATATAAATGTATCACAGTGGTAAAAATGATATGTATTCCTTTGGTGAGGGCAACTCTGCAGTGCAGAATATATACAATTTTAAGTAGTAAGAATGAAGATTATGAATCATTTGAGAGCCTTGACTAATTTTCTTTTAATTGTTTTGCAAGTTACAGTGACTTTATGGCAGACCTTAGTTTTCAATACAGCGCTATTTGTGTTTGTGAAAAATTTATATTTTTCACTTTGCATCATATTTACATAATGCAACTCTTGGTTGAGCCATCTTTGAAATACATTTATGTTAATTCATATATATTTCACATGATGTTCTTAAGTTCAAAGGAAACAATAATGTGAAGGTACCATCTTGAACCTCATTTTTCGATGGTTGAAAAAAAATTTCAGCCAATAATTAGAAAAATTCTATCCTTTTTTTTTTTTTAATATCAGATTTTGGGTTAATAGTCAATATTAATTAGCATAATGAAAAAGTACACATTTTGCGTATCTAGTTAGGATGATTAACATTGTAACATAGTGCCAGTATACTCCGGTAGCACTTTACAACTGGTAACAAACACTAATAAAACAAGACTGATATTAAAAAACAGACAAACATGTAACAGACTCCTGCTCACAAGCTTACAATCTATAGGAAGTTTCAGAGATGTGTTTATAAGCCAGTAATTGCATATTGATTCCCTCTAAAATTATACCGTAAACCAAATGTTCTTACAATTAGGTGTCAATAGAGATAAAAATGTAGGACTTAAGGCCTTTTGGCTACTGTCACACTGAAATATATGACTCCCCTCTGAACAGTTGCAGGGTTTTACTGTGATATGTTTTATACTTATTTCTGATACTGGGTATAATCAGTATCAGAAATGTGTTTGGAGTTAATGGAGCCCAGGAGGTTTGCGGAGAAGCCTTATAGAAATGGTGTACCCCATATGCTATTTCTGCACCATTCAGTACATATTTATGGTTTATAATAGGACAATGGGCACTGCAAACAGGGAGAGTGAAGCCTAACCGCTGATGGGTAGTGCAAATGGTGCCCTTTACCTACCACACTCAAACTAACAAAAACCTTTTTGCACTAGAGTAGCTTATTCTCTAAAAGAACATTTTTTCTCTTATGAATCATTACAATTAGCCCCAAGGAAGAAAACACTAATTCAACAATATTCTGTAACAACAATAAAGATTTCCTATATTTTGCTGCCCCTCAAAAATTTCTACTTATGACAGACGCCTCAGTCTGCACCAGGCCCACCCCTGCCCAGACCACCAGAATAATATACAATAGAGATTATTACCATTAACGCATTTCTCTATTTGTCCATTTATTAGTAGATCCAAACCCTCCACTTCATGCCAGTAGGTGATGGTAGAAATACTCACTGCTACTGGAAAGTGTTCATATTTAATGCATTTTACATTTACAGAGCTTTTTAGTAATGTTTTTATCGTGACAGCTGATCTTTACTTTGCAGCCTTTTTTTCAATAGAAGTTATGGATTTAAGAAACATAATGTGGACATGCATCATCCCTGGTCAAAGTGTATGTATTATGCATACAATCTATTATCTTCTACTCTGCTATTACCCATCGGTAAATCAGACCACTCAATACTTGGCCAGTTACAACAAAGGTATTTTGGATCAATACATTGTAAAGGGACATAAGGAGATAACGGCAGAGCCACCTACATCTGTAGTATGAATTGGAGAGTTTACCAAATATCAATGACAACCATTAAGGAATAGTTCTAATAACAAGCTAACATTTTCATTTAAACAGCTTATAGTCTGTCATTTTCAATGTCATTGTTATCTAATTATTGCAGCAATTCTCCAAGCAACTGTTCTCCTTTCTATATAACATTGAAACTAAACTAAATTATAATTTTACCACAATCCACAATGCTCTTTTGGGAAAAATTATACTGACCGTATATACTCGAGTATAAGTCGACCCGAATATAAGCCGAGGCACCTAATTTTACCACAAAAAGCTGGGAAATCTTATTGACTTGATTATAAGCCTAGGGTGGGAAATGCAGCAGTAAAAATGATGAAAGGAAAAATATACTGCAAGCTCACATCCATCTGCTTACTGTGGTGCGCAGTGCCAGGGTTATGTCCTGTACACACTGGGCGACTGAGCTGAAAGCCACTCAAACTTGGTGTTTTGAGCGGCTTTCAGCTCAAAGCCGGCCAGTGTGTACGGCCCCGACAATGAGCAGTGTTGCGCGCTCCCACATCATCACCGGGAAAGCCGTTCATCTGCTGGTATTACCAGCAGATGAGTAGCTTTGTGGACGGCTTTGCATAGCGCTGTGCTATGGAAAGCCGACCGCCCCCCACTGACAGCGCCGGGCAAGGGGAAAGGTGCTCAGAGCAGGTCACCAGCGCAGTGGAATCAAGACAGGGCAGCGTACCCTGGGGATATCTCACACTGCTACCGCCGGCCACCTGAAGCAGGTACTTTTCATTGTGGTCCTGGAGTTCACTCGAGTATAAGCCGAGGGGGGGCTTTTTTAGCACAAAAAATGTGCTGAAAAACTCTGCTTATACTCAAGTATATATGGTAAGCTATTATGGCTAGGAAGTTGATGAACTTTCCTCCGCCATGTTACACAAAACTGAAGGGAATCTACACTACTCTTATTTAAATAACTTCAACATTGGTTGTATCATTTAATAACTCATATAATAATCATAAATAACTTCATATATGACAAGTTGCATCCATTTAAAGCACACTTCTAACTTATATCACTGGAGGAGGTCTGAAAGTTTTGGTCACCAATAGTAGAGGACAGATCAGACCTGGAGATATTGCTCCATTTATCATCACCTTAAGTCCTATTGGATTTTCCCATGAGGTCAATGTTATTTACAATTTATCTGTATCCCTTGAATGCAAGAAAACCTCATGCCGCTGGGAAGAAAGCACAGGCTACAGCAGAGTGGGGATTATTTGAAAACTATAGCTGGTTTAAGGAAATTTTAATGAGAAATGACTTCATCAACTTAGACCTAAGGTTCAGACTTTTAAGCTGGAAGCAGTGAAACATTCTGCTTGGGCATTGGTGACGTTGGGGGACACAAGTCGTCTACATGTACAAACATTTATGAAATAGCGTTCAACATAAATCTTCAGAGCACAGAAACATGGTCTATTAATGTGCGCTATGTAACACACTTAAACCATCCACAGACTTAGTGAAACAGAATATTAAAATACTGTATATATTTACAGACCCTATATTCTTAGCACTTGGGGGCTAAATTAAAGACAGTCATTACAACAATTCACCCCACTCACTGCTTTGAATCGTTCTTGAAAAGGTTGCAATAACCCTGTTAAGACTTACTTTGGTAAGTCACCCTGTATTCCATGATGCCTGTGAGTCAGTACAGGTCCTCCATAACCTGGAATCATTCCTTCTCCTTCAGGCAAAAGGTAAGACTGTAGTATAAGTACTCTCACAGAACAGTATAGCACCAAAGGCTGCAGTCAGATATTCATATGCAATACAGCAGCCTTTAAAGACATAACATTATATCACAAACTACGCAAAACATATGGTATACCAACCTAACACATTTTGCTCCTATACACACTTGTGTACTACCAACTACTCTAATGGCTAAGAAAATGGACATCATGGGAAATCTTATAAAGGAGGAATGGGTGAACATAATTCTTTGCTGTTATTGCCAGGACTGGATCAAAAATGATATTACTATACATATATGTGGCTAAAAAAAAGAATAATAGAACAAAGCACTGTGTGTTACAATATTTCAATGGTAAAAAAAAACAAAGAAAAGCCATACAGTAATAATAAAGAAAATCTAGTGACACAGAAGTAGTACTACAAAGTGTGATCCAGAGGTGGGAATAAGTGGCCAGGAAACGCTTGTTTTGACCTCTAAACTTAGTTCATCATTAGATACAAAACTCTGCTATTTTTCAGATTTCACATGTAAAACAACACACACTTCATATCTGCTCATGTCTTATTTTCAGAGAAAGGGAATAGTTGATGCACTGTGGAAAGTACAGTCCCTATTTTTTGCAATTATGTAAACCTTATCTCACACTATTTTCTGTGCTCCCAAATGAACAAAAAGAGTAACATTCTAAGGCGAATATATAAACATTGTGTGCACATGGGGCCACTGATGACAGGGATAACTCGTACACTTATAAAAGGGAAGCCTGTGAAAGTCTACACCAATTGAAATGGATCAGGTTCAGTTTAGTGACTTGTTCTGCCTGAGAATTGTTGGTACCTCCAGCCCCGTATGTAGAGTAACCTGTAAAGAAATAGAATATCAGAATAAATAATTTCAGACGAATCAGAAACATCTAATTGTATGCACATAGGACAATTACATTGCATCATAAACGTATACAACCTCAACTAGCTGAATTTCCAATGAACAAATATGACTATATTTGTTAATGATCAAAACTATTGTCAGAAGTAAATTACATTGGGCCTGATTCAGAGATGTATGCTAACCCGATAGTTTACGTACATCTCTGATGGTGTGAAATCTGCACATGCGCACAAGCCGCATTGTGCATGTGCAGATCTTGTTCTGCTCGATAGCACTCTGTGCCCACAAGCCGCAGCATGATTGATATGCTGCCAGCATTTGGGGGTATGGACGGAGTGCAACCTTCTCGAAAATGGGGGCGCGCCAAGTCCATTGTCTGCGTCTTTCGACACTACTTCACTCGTTCTGGTAGTGTGAAAATACCAGCCATCCTGAGTAACCTGATGGCCGATGTTCAGGCAGGATCTGATGCTGCATCTCCGAACACAGCAGCGGATCACAGAATCTGTCGGGAGGCGTCTATTTATACAACACGCCTCCTGCGGCATTAGCATACTATTGCACAGCTGCTGCATACAAAGTCGCAGCAGCTATGCAATAGCTGAAACAGGCCCATTGTTGGGGGAGATGGTTAAAGGTGATTAGATGATGTTTAGAGTCAGGAAGGTTGCCTCATAGTGGGGTTTTTCTCCCTTCCTCCAGATCATCACAAATAGAATTTAGAAAAAGTAGAAAATTGATTGGTTTGTATTTGTTTCCCAATTCTGAAACATAAGAGATCATTATCAACATGTACTGGCTATTTTCAGGAACACATTCTAACCGGGTAGCATTTTTCTATTACAGCTAAACTAATAGTATTTTGGGGAGCAGATTGCTATAGTTGTTTGTGTACATACCTGGCAACTAGCTCTGAAAATATGTGTGGGGTTGCAGCTGTGCCATAGATACCATGCCAAAGAATACTCAGCTACCAAGGCCAAATGTTACCTGTTCCAAACTGTATTAGAGCCTTAGGGCAAAATGTACTAAGTGGCATGTTCTAAACCCCGATGGTTTGGTGGCGGTAAAGCCGCATAACCGCCATCAAAGCACGCTTTAGAATATAATAGAATATATTATCAAAGCACCATCGATGTTTTAGACCAGGGATGAGAAACCTTTTTCTGCCAAGGGTCATTTGGATATATGTGACATAATTCGCAAGCCCTGTGCAGGCCACGCCCATTCTATGTGACATCACAAGGGGGCGGGGCCACAATCGCCAGTGATTACAGCAATGCCCGAAGCATCCTGAGGATGCTCTGGGGAGCTGTAAGGGCAGCGGTGTGACCGTCTAAAGCATCCTAAGGACGCTCCAGGTGGCACTGCTGCATAGATTCTGGCTGCAGGGTACCATTCTAGGCACACTGCTAGCAAGATGAGGCTAAAGTAAAAAGCTCAGAGGGCCAGACCAAATGATTCCACGGGCCTTATACGGCCCCCGGGCCTGAGGTTCCCCATCCCTGCTTTAGACCATTGAAGGAATAGAATAGAATCACGGATTTATCAAGCAGGGGTTTTGAAAACTACCATCAAACCTGCCAAAAAATTGACTAGCATTAGACAGGCGTGTTTGCTGAAACAGCAGGCAAATTAAATGTTTTTGATAGGCAACAATTGATTGATAGGAATATCATCCAAATGGACTATGGAGGATTATGATGTCTCTCACCAGACATGACTGGTCTTTAACAGATATACAGAAACAAATAAAAATATAAAATAAAACACAATCACACAGCACTCACATGCACACAAACACATCACACACACAAGAAAAAAAAAAGACTATATGGAAAACAAAGCTCAAATAGACATATACATAACAAAAAACAAGACAACTTCTAAAAAAAAAATCACAACTAGCAATCACTTTATATCTTTCTCCTTATATTTTCCTATAACATTTTTCTTCTCCACTTATACTCCTCACAAGCCCACAAGGATTTAGTAGCCAGCTGTCTGTTTCTATGATGTCAGGTGAATGTTGCCATTAAATGAATGTAAATGGAATTGTATCTACTCGACTGTGGTCTTGTGCTATGACAATGGTTCCCAAACTTTTTTGAATTAAGGTGCCCTAGAGTATCAGCATTTTTTCTATGGCACCCCTGGGTCAAAAGTTTCTAATTTGAGAAATTCAGCCAAAATGAAATTAAGTAAATTGTGCTTATATGTCACTCTTAGATTGAGTTATGTAGTGGTTGACAGGGCTGCATTTCTTTGTGTCCACATATTTTTTTGAATGCCAGTCATTAGCACAGGTTTTCCCTAGCACACTGCCTAAAAATGTTATTTGGTACTGGACCACCAACCTGAGGCACCCCTGCAAGTGCCCTGAGGAACCCCACGGTGCCACGGCACCCAGTTTGGGAACCACTGTGCTATGATATAAATTGAATGGTGCTTCCTATAACAAATAGAGTAGCACAAGTAAATTAATATGAATAGAATAGCTTCTATTCCACAGTGGTCTGTTTATATGATGTCAGGTAAATGTTTTTATAAAAGCACTATTACAGTAGCTTCTAATCTGCAATGGTTTCAACAGAAACCACAGTGAAATTGAGAAGAAACCACTGCCAAATAGAACATGGGTTATCATTTGGAAACTGCCGGGGATTTCAGTTTAGACTTCAAAACCGACCTTTAGTAAAGGGTGTCAACTAGAAATAGAAACCGCTGTCAATTGACGGAGGTTTCTATTTCTAGTAAACAGCATTTACTAAAGGTTGATGTTTAAATGACACCAAAACCACCGCTTAGTAAATTTAGCCCTTACTCTAGATCTTTTATTGGCTACAAGCAGTCCATAGAACCTTGACCTGCAGACCCCCGTACCAGAGACGGTGGGGTAAGGAAGGTGCGCTTGCCCTGTGGGTGCAATGATGATGGGGGGTGTTGGACTGTGTATGTGGTTGCGAGTGTGTGTGTTGTCAATGAGTGGGAAGGAGTGGACCAATGGAATGACAGAGGCGGACACAAGGTGGGAGTAAATGGTTTTATTGGAGTAGTCACAGTGCTTCTCCTATATAGTCTCTGGCAACAAGGTGGGTGTGGTGGTGGGTGAGAGAGGTGGGGGGGAGAGACTGGGGAGGTGGGTCGACCCTTTCAGGGGGCTCCTTTCCGTGCGGTTCAATAGACCGGCACGTTACCCCTGCTGGACACTATGGTCGACAGTCTTGGGAGTCTCGGTAAGTGAGGGGGGAGAGCGAGAGGGGTATGGTGTGGTGGGTGGGTGTAGTACACCTGCCGGCGCCCCACGTATGAATGAAAAGTCTTGAAGTCTTATACCTACCAGTAGGTAAGGCCTGAAGTCGGTAGGCCGTAGGGGTGTTGCTTTTTTTCTGCAGTTCCTTGTTAACTGATTGAAGCTGCTGCGGTGGTAAGATGAGCAGCTGTTGTTCAAGAGGATCTTCTATTTTGCAGCGGTCAGTGACCGGGTGGTGCTGGTGGTTGTGAATGCAGCAGTGGGGCTAAGTTGCTTGTGGGAACTGCCACTGGTGCCGGGTCACTGGGGTGGGTCCCCCTGTGTGAGAGCCGAGGGTGCGGTGTAGGTCACTCTTCTGGCAGGTAGATGGACTGCCCGGGACGGGCTTGATGTGTGATGATCTGTGGTCTGTATAGTTAGGGTGGAGGCGCTTGCAGCAGCAAGTGCAGGGGCGAAGCAAATGGGACGACTGAGGCCAACCGGAGGTCCCCGTGGGGATGAGGAGCTACGGTGGGAGTAGGCTGTGGGTCTGGAATGTGGGTGTATGGGGTCTCCAACATGTTTTGGCAGGGGTTCTGCCTTCAAGGAGGTAAGGAGAATGGTGTTGCAGGTATGGGGTTTAAATCCTGTGCCTGGTGGTGGTCATGTGATGTGGGCGGCCAATGGTGGACAGGGAGGTGGGGGTTGGGTCTGTGTGGGGATAGGTTGCTGAACTCGCTGTGTGGTGAGGCATGGGGGGGGTTGGGCTGCCTCTGGTGATGTGTGCTGCGGATCTGTTGATAGGCTGTGACATGTGGGAGGGCCCGTGTTTACACAGCTGTCTGTAAATTGCTGTAATTAGGGGCCGTGGTTACACAGATGTTTGTGATTACTGTAATTAGGGGCCGTGGTTACATAGAAGTCTGTGATTGCTGTGATTAGGGGCCGTGGTTACACAGATGTCTGATTACTGTGGGCCTGTGTGCGGCACGGCCGTCACGTGGTGCGAGCGGCTGGGGCATAGTCAGGGTGATGTGGGTGTGTGTTTAGGGATCTGGTGAGATAGGCTGCAGGTGGCGTGGAGAGTGGGTGACATGGAGGCTCCTGTTTGGTTGTGGGTTTATGACAACTGTAGTGTACATGCGTTCCATGTAGAATGTCACGTGGTGTGAGTGGTCGCTGTGGAGCCGGGCTGAGTGGGTGTGAGCTGTGGGGTGGATCTGATTGGGTAGCGGAGGCGGGGAGTGTGATGCAATGGCTCCTGTAGGTGATCATTGCACCCACAGGGCAAGCGCACCTTCCTTACCCCACCGTCTCTGGTACGGGGGTCTGCAGGTCAAGGTTCTATGGACTGTCATGGCAACCGTGCGGGCATGCTGTGTAACGCTGACTGGGGTGCTTAAAGGACAGGGGGGTGTGTGGCGACTCGTGGTACAGTGTGTGGGCGTGGGAGAGGTAATGGGAACATACAGTGATGAGTATATTTGAGGAGGGGGGTGAAGTGGGTGTAGTGGTGAGTAGTGCTGATGTCATAAGTCTGTGGAAATGGTTGGGGTAAGGGGCAGATACGTGGTGTGTTGTGTGGGGGATGTCGCTGTGTGGTGGGGCCACGTGTGTGTCCCTCATTCTCAGCGACAAAGGAGGGGGTTATTATGGTGTGGGCTTCTGGGCTGTTGGCTGGTGTGACGTAGAAGGACCATTAAGTGATATTAATATACAAGCGGGCTGGATGTGGGTGGTGGGATACAAAGTCTGTGTGTGTGGGGGGTTCTTGGTGGGGTGAGGGGGGCTACTATGTGGATGGGGTTGTGGGGGGGTTCCTAGGGGGAGGCGGTGTGTAACGGGACCTAGGTGTAGGTTGCAGAGTATGGGACGTGTACATAGGCTGTCCACGGGATTGTGGTGTGGATGTGGGGGTGTTAAGTACGGTGGGGTGGGCGTACTGGTGTGTTGGTGTTTAGGCAGGGTGCGTGCCTTGGTGGGGTCCTGGTATGTAATGGTGGGGGGGAGTTGTGGGGGGTGGGCAGCCTAAGTAGTGGGTTGGTGCTCCTGTTTGTGTGGTGAGGTGAGTACTGTGTGTGCCTCATGGACAGGGATGTGGGGTTTGTGGCATGGCAGGGGTAGGTAGTGTCCGTCTGCGTGTTGGTAACGTGGGGTGGGTCTATTTGCTGATAACTGATTTGACCTTGTTGTCGATATTGAGTCCTCTGGGTGTCGGTGTCCTTAGTGTAAAGATCCACCGGAGTTCCTCTTTGTTGAGGATTTTGATGTGTCGCCACCTCTCCAGTGTCTTGTGACGTGTTTGATGCCTGTGAAACTGATGCCTAGGGTGTTGCTTTGGTGGTGTTCATGGAAGTGTATGGGTGTCTGATTTTTTGGTGATGTTTCCTTGTTTTGAGTGGTCTTGTGGTTCTTCTATGTACTATTGGTTACAGGGGTATTGTATCAGATAAATGACGTTGGGAGTGTTGCATGTGATGTGCTCCTTTATTTTGTAGGTCTCTCCTGTTTGTGATGTGGTGGGGGTGGTGCTGTGGTATTTTAGGGTTGTGCAGGTTCCGCAATGGAAGAAACCCGCTGTGAGTTTGGTTTTGTCAATGGTGCTCTGTGTTTGTTGCAGGGGTGGGATGTGGTTCTGTACTAGTTTTCTGTGTATGTTGGGTGCTTTGTTTGTAGATGACTTTTGGTCTGGTGGGAAGGATGTCTGCGAGTTGTTCGTCCTGTAGTAGCAGGTGCCAGTGTTTGTTGAAGATGTGTTTGATGCTGTTTGCGTGGGTGTTGTATTGCGTGATGAAAGGGATGCTGTTGTGTGTGTCTAGTGTTCGTGGTTTGTAGTCTAGTAGTGGTTGCCTTTCGTCTTTTCCTAACTTGGCGAGGGTGAGTTCTAACTTGTCCGGTTTGTACGCTTTGTCAATGAATTGCTGTTTAAGGGTGTCGGCTTGTTCCTTGTAATCCGTGAGTCTCGTGCAGTTGCATCTGATACGTTTGAATTGTCCTGTTGGAATGTTGTCGAGCCATGTGGGGTGATGACCACTGGTAGATAGAATGTAGCTATTGACATCTACAGGTTTCTAATGTGTATCTGTTGGTTGTCAATGAAAATTTCCAGATCGAGGAAGTTTATTGAGGTTTGGCTGTATTGTGTGGTGAAAAGGAGATTTCTATCATTGTTATTGATGTATTTGATGAAGTCGAGCAGTGTGTCAAGGGGACCATTCCAAATGCAGAGGACATTGTCAATATATCTCATCCAGAGGACCAAGTTCTCGGCCC